>OX411545.1:29800706-30286611 GCA_948146395.1 Fragum whitleyi | reverse complement strand
AACAATCAAAATGTCGCTTTTAAAAACAACAGATAGCGATTTTTGGCTTAAATTAGCCCCTATCGTTTCAATAATTGGGTGCGATTTTCTGATTTTTCTTCGCCGAAATGGCGCATTTTGATAAAAATAATTTCCTTTTAAGAGCAGCTTTACACGCACAAATATATTTATCAACTTTGCTTATATTATAAAACCAAATGTATCATAATTTTTTGCAGAAGTTGAGCAAAAAACCCTTGCGCCGGACCCCCCCCCCCCCTTCCCAGAGAGTCCCGATTACGTATGCTAGACTTATAAGACTATGCGCTTGCCATTGATTGATTAGATTATTTGCGTCAATTTGCAGTCTAACGTCTTTGAAAATGTTATTTCCTTTCAGATTCAGTCGAAGGGGGCAAAGAAAGAAAGAAATAAGCACGAAACTTATGTGCAAAAAGATGCAAAATTGCGATCTAACAGTCGGATTTACGTCTAAAAAGTATATGAAAAGGTGTCAGATGGCCCCGTTTTGCTTGACTTCCCATTCACATAGTATAAACAACAACTTTTTGTGCGAAAACATGTTGATTTGAAGTGATTTTGCACGAATAATGCGCGTAACGATATAAAAAGTCGAAAGAATAGTACAAATCTATGCATATTGCATTTAGGTTACAGGGAACTATTACATTTCCCGTTGTCGGCCATTATAACAAAAGCCTATATAGCTCATCCCCAAAAATTGACGGGAAGTCAAGCCTTATATCAAATTAAAGAAAAATCTGTCGCGCATCCAAATAGACCATTTTAAATATGGCATGATCCGTTTTTTCAATGAGTAATGACGTCATCTTTAAGTGAACCCTCCCCACCCGCCAAATTTCACAGTCGGGTCCGGAAAATACCCCGATGTCTAGAAAATGCCTCTCAAGACCCAAAATAGACTCTCACCTTTCCCATTTTGCACCTGACTTGTAGAAACAATGTAAATCTTCGAAAATAAATGATTAGATTTGATCTTGATAAATTATGGACCAATCAGAGGCCGCCCTTATCTTTGTTTACTTCACCGTTAATTCCCTAGACAAAATGTGACAGATGGCGGGAGATTGTAATGGTTCCCTGTAACCTAAAGAGAAAATAAAATGTCCATTAAATTCATTCTTTAAGCATCAAATCATAGAAATATCTTATTCCGAGAAAATTTGAAATTTTCAGCCGGTTATGTAATATACGTACTGAGATATGGTCATATCCCTTTACTCGGTCATTAGGAGATTACATGGAAAAAGAGTCGGGTTAGGAAACTCTGCATTTATAAACACATGTTTTCAGTTTTAAAAATGTGGAATATGAGTGCAATTTAGACTCTTTTCCTATAACTTTTTCACTTCAGTGGTTTATTCTTAATATTTTTTAAAATTGTTATGCACTCGAAAATCAGTTCCTTCTACCTGTAATTAACTTCCGTTACACATAACCCTTATCCTTACCCGAAAATTAGCAATTTTTGACATTTTTTAGTGCTCGTGACCATTTTTTTAAACAATCAATCGTAAATCATATATCAACTGACGCAACTAAATATTGTTAATTTTCATAGAAAAAATTAATGGGTTCGGTGAAATAGATAAGGAGAAAATAGGCCCTTATCCTTGGCGCCGTTGGGGCCAAATAATACACATATGCGTGCGGAACCATGCGTTGTGCTATCATTTGATAGCTTAATCGGCCCAATGTTCTGCTCATAGTGTCTTACAGTCTGTAACTATTTTTTTCATGCAAGATATTCCTGAAAATTTTAGTAATAAATTGTATTTTTATGTGGAAATAACCCTTATCCTTAAACATATTTAAACGCGTCTGCTGAAAAAATGACATCAGATTATATTTTTTATGGTCAGAATTGCTTGCAATTAATATTTTCTTTTGTAGATAAATATTCTACACTTTTTTCTGCAAGTTTGATAGCATTTGGTCGAATAGTTTTTTGTAAATGTAATGATAACCCTTATCACTAGCCGATCAACAAAGCGCTGTTTTCCGCCCTAGAAAGCTGCCGATTTGAGTTTAGATATAATCAAAGTAGCGGTTTCTACCCGGATATATCCCGTCTTCTTGACAGGATACAGTTTATTTCCAAATTCAAGTTCCAAGATCCATTTCTAAGAAATCTGGACGTAAAATAACCCTTATCTTAATAAAAATTGGATCTTACTTTTTCTTACCTTGACATTTCATAGAATCTATTTACCGCTTTTTTATCTCCTAACTATCGTTCTTATATCATATCCACATACAGAAATATGTACCAGACTGCTGCTTAACGTTTTAAGGTATTTGGTCGAATAGGTTCAGGCATACGAGCAGATAACCCTTTGCCCGGTTCGATCGGAAAAAAGTATTTATTGCTTTAAAAAGCGGCCAAACAACGCAAAAATATAATCTAACCCGCATTTTTAAACAAGAAATATCTCTTTCGCGTCACAATTTACAAACAACAATCAAAATGTCGCTTTTAAAAACAACAGATAGCGATTTTTGGCTTAAATTAGCCCCTATCGTTTCAATAATTGGGTGCGATTTTCTGATTTTTCTTCGCCGAAATGGCGCATTTTGATAAAAATAATTTCCTTTTAAGAGCAGCTTTACACGCACAAATATATTTATCAACTTTGCTTATATTATAAAACCAAATGTATCATAATTTTTTGCAGAAGTTGAGCAAAAAACCCTTGCGCCGGACCCCCCCCCCTTCCCAGAGAGTCCCGATTACGTATGCTAGACTTATAAGACTATGCGCTTGCCATTGATTGATTAGATTATTTGCGTCAATTTGCAGTCTAACGTCTTTGAAAATGTTATTTCCTTTCAGATTCAGTCGAAGGGGGCAAAGAAAGAAAGAAATAAGCACGAAACTTATGTGCAAAAAGATGCAAAATTGCGATCTAACAGTCGGATTTACGTCTAAAAAGTATATGAAAAGGTGTCAGATGGCCCCGTTTTGCTTGACTTCCCATTCACATAGTATAAACAACAACTTTTTGTGCGAAAACATGTTGATTTGAAGTGATTTTGCACGAATAATGCGCGTAACGATATAAAAAGTCGAAAGAATAGTACAAATCTATGCATATTGCATTTAAGAGAAAATAAAATGTCCATTAAATTCATTCTTTAAGCATCAAATCATAGAAATATCTTATTCCGAGAAAATTTGAAATTTTCAGCCGGTTATGTAATATACGTACTGAGATATGGTCATATCCCTTTACTCGGTCATTAGGAGATTACATGGAAAAAGAGTCGGGTTAGGAAACTCTGCATTTATAAACACATGTTTTCAGTTTTAAAAATGTGGAATATGAGTGCAATTTAGACTCTTTTCCTATAACTTTTTCACTTCAGTGGTTTATTCTTAATATTTTTTAAAATTGTTATGTACTCGAAAATCAGTTCCTTCTACCTGTAATTAACTTCCGTTACACATAACCCTTATCCTTACCCGAAAATTAGCAATTTTTGACATTTTTTAGTGCTCGTGACCATTTTTTTAAACAATCAATCGTAAATCATATATCAACTGACGCAACTAAATATTGTTAATTTTCATAGAAAAAATTAATGGGTTCGGTGAAATAGATAAGGAGAAAATAGGCCCTTATCCTTGGCGCCGTTGGGGCCAAATAATACACATATGCGTGCGGAACCATGCGTTGTGCTATCATTTGATAGCTTAATCGGCCCAATGTTCTGCTCATAGTGTCTTACAGTCTGTAACTATTTTTTTCATGCAAGATATTCCTGAAAATTTTAGTAATAAATTGTATTTTTATGTGGAAATAACCCTTATCCTTAAACATATTTAAACGCGTCTGCTGAAAAAATGACATCAGATTATATTTTTTATGGTCAGAATTGCTTGCAATTAATATTTTCTTTTGTAGATAAATATTCTACACTTTTTCTGCAAGTTTGATAGCATTTGGTCGAATAGTTTTTTGTAAATGTAATGATAACCCTTATCACTAGCCGATCAACAAAGCGCTGTTTTCCGCCCTAGAAAGCTGCCGATTTGAGTTTAGATATAATCAAAGTAGCGGTTTCTACCCGGATATATCCCGTCTTCTTGACAGGATACAGTTTAGTTCCAAATTCAAGTTCCAAGATCCATTTCTAAGAAATCTGGACGTAAAATAACCCTTATCTTAATAAAAATTGGATCTTACTTTTTCTTACGTTGACATTTCATAGAATCTATTTACCGCTTTTTTATCTCCTAACTATCGTTCTTATATCATATCCACATACAGAAATATGTACCAGACTGCTGCTTAACGTTTTAAGGTATTTGGTCGAATAGGTTCAGGCATACGAGCAGATAACCCTTTGCCCGGTTCGATCGGAAAAAAGTATTTATTGCTTTAAAAAGCGGCCAAACAACGCAAAAATATAATCTAACCCGCATTTTTAAACAAGAAATATCTCTTTCGCGTCACAATTTACAAACAACAATCAAAATGTCGCTTTTAAAAACAACAGATAGCGATTTTTGGCTTAAATTAGCCCCTATCGTTTCAATAATTGGGTGCGATTTTCTGATTTTTCTTCGCCGAAATGGCGCATTTTGATAAAAATAATTTCCTTTTAAGAGCAGCTTTACACGCACAAATATATTTATCAACTTTGCTTATATTATAAAACCAAATGTATCATAACTTTTTGCAGAAGTTGAGCAAAAAACCCTTGCGCCGGACCCCCCCCCCCCTTCCCAGAGAGTCCCGATTACGTATGCTAGACTTATAAGACTATGCGCTTGCCATTGATTGATTAGATTATTTGCGTCAATTTGCAGTCTAACGTCTTTGAAAATGTTATTTCCTTTCAGATTCAGTCGAAGGGGGCAAAGAAAGAAAGAAATAAGCACGAAACTTATGTGCAAAAAGATGCAAAATTGCGATCTAACAGTCGGATTTACGTCTAAAAAGTATATGAAAAGGTGTCAGATGGCCCCGTTTTGCTTGACTTCCCATTCACATAGTATAAACAACAACTTTTTGTGCGAAAACATGTTGATTTGAAGTGATTTTGCACGAATAATGCGCGTAACGATATAAAAAGTCGAAAGAATAGTACAAATCTATGCATATTGCATTTAGGTTACAGGGAACTATTACATTTCCCGTTGTCGGCCATTATAACAAAAGCCTATATAGCTCATCCCCAAAAATTGACGGGAAGTCAAGCCTTATATCAAATTAAAGAAAAATCTGTCGCGCATCCAAATAGACCATTTTAAATATGGCATGATCCGTTTTTTCAATGAGTAATGACGTCATCTTTAAGTGAACCCTCCCCACCCGCCAAATTTCACAGTCGGGTCCGGAAAATACCCCGATGTCTAGAAAATGCCTCTCAAGACCCAAAATAGACTCTCACCTTTCCCATTTTGCACCTGACTTGTAGAAACAATGTAAATCTTCGAAAATAAATGATTAGATTTGATCTTGATAAATTATGGACCAATCAGAGGCCGCCCTTATCTTTGTTTACTTCACCGTTAATTCCCTAGACAAAATGTGACAGATGGCGGGAGATTGTAATGGTTCCCTGTAACCTAAAGAGAAAATAAAATGTCCATTAAATTCATTCTTTAAGCATCAAATCATAGAAATATCTTATTCCGAGAAAATTTGAAATTTTCAGCCGGTTATGTAATATACGTACTGAGATATGGTCATATCCCTTTACTCGGTCATTAGGAGATTACATGGAAAAAGAGTCGGGTTAGGAAACTCTGCATTTATAAACACATGTTTTCAGTTTTAAAAATGTGGAATATGAGTGCAATTTAGACTCTTTTCCTATAACTTTTTCACTTCAGTGGTTTATTCTTAATATTTTTTAAAATTGTTATGTACTCGAAAATCAGTTCCTTCTACCTGTAATTAACTTCCGTTACACATAACCCTTATCCTTACCCGAAAATTAGCAATTTTTGACATTTTTTAGTGCTCGTGACCATTTTTTTAAACAATCAATCGTAAATCATATATCAACTGACGCAACTAAATATTGTTAATTTTCATAGAAAAAATTAATGGGTTCGGTGAAATAGATAAGGAGAAAATAGGCCCTTATCCTTGGCGCCGTTGGGGCCAAATAATACACATATGCGTGCGGAACCATGCGTTGTGCTATCATTTGATAGCTTAATCGGCCCAATGTTCTGCTCATAGTGTCTTACAGTCTGTAACTATTTTTTTCATGCAAGATATTCCTGAAAATTTTAGTAATAAATTGTATTTTTATGTGGAAATAACCCTTATCCTTAAACATATTTAAACGCGTCTGCTGAAAAAATGACATCAGATTATATTTTTTATGGTCAGAATTGCTTGCAATTAATATTTTCTTTTGTAGATAAATATTCTACACTTTTTTCTGCAAGTTTGATAGCATTTGGTCGAATAGTTTTTTGTAAATGTAATGATAACCCTTATCACTAGCCGATCAACAAAGCGCTGTTTTCCGCCCTAGAAAGCTGCCGATTTGAGTTTAGATATAATCAAAGTAGCGGTTTCTACCCGGATATATCCCGTCTTCTTGACAGGATACAGTTTAGTTCCAAATTCAAGTTCCAAGATCCATTTCTAAGAAATCTGGACGTAAAATAACCCTTATCTTAATAAAAATTGGATCTTACTTTTTCTTACGTTGACATTTCATAGAATCTATTTACCGCTTTTTTATCTCCTAACTATCGTTCTTATATCATATCCACATACAGAAATATGTACCAGACTGCTGCTTAACGTTTTAAGGTATTTGGTCGAATAGGTTCAGGCATACGAGCAGATAACCCTTTGCCCGGTTCGATCGGAAAAAAGTATTTATTGCTTTAAAAAGCGGCCAAACAACGCAAAAATATAATCTAACCCGCATTTTTAAACAAGAAATATCTCTTTCGCGTCACAATTTACAAACAACAATCAAAATGTCGCTTTTAAAAACAACAGATAGCGATTTTTGGCTTAAATTAGCCCCTATCGTTTCAATAATTGGGTGCGATTTTCTGATTTTTCTTCGCCGAAATGGCGCATTTTGATAAAAATAATTTCCTTTTAAGAGCAGCTTTACACGCACAAATATATTTATCAACTTTGCTTATATTATAAAACCAAATGTATCATAATTTTTTGCAGAAGTTGAGCAAAAAACCCTTGCGCCGGACCCCCCCCCCCCCCTTCCCAGAGAGTCCCGATTACGTATGCTAGACTTATAAGACTATGCGCTTGCCATTGATTGATTAGATTATTTGCGTCAATTTGCAGTCTAACGTCTTTGAAAATGTTATTTCCTTTCAGATTCAGTCGAAGGGGGCAAAGAAAGAAAGAAATAAGCACGAAACTTATGTGCAAAAAGATGCAAAATTGCGATCTAACAGTCGGATTTACGTCTAAAAAGTATATGAAAAGGTGTCAGATGGCCCCGTTTTGCTTGACTTCCCATTCACATAGTATAAACAACAACTTTTTGTGCGAAAACATGTTGATTTGAAGTGATTTTGCACGAATAATGCGCGTAACGATATAAAAAGTCGAAAGAATAGTACAAATCTATGCATATTGCATAAAGAGAAAATAAAATGTCCATTAAATTCATTCTTTAAGCATCAAATCATAGAAATATCTTATTCCGAGAAAATTTGAAATTTTCAGCCGGTTATGTAATATACGTACTGAGATATGGTCATATCCCTTTACTCGGTCATTAGGAGATTACATGGAAAAAGAGTCGGGTTAGGAAACTCTGCATTTATAAACACGTGTTTTCAGTTTTAAAAATGTGGAATATGAGTGCAATTTAGACTCTTTTCCTATAACTTTTTCACTTCAGTGGTTTATTCTTAATATTTTTTAAAATTGTTATGTACTCGAAAATCAGTTCCTTCTACCTGTAATTAACTTCCGTTACACATAACCCTTATCCTTACCCGAAAATTAGCAATTTTTGACATTTTTTAGTGCTCGTGACCATTTTTTTAAACAATCAATCGTAAATCATATATCAACTGACGCAACTAAATATTGTTAATTTTCATAGAAAAAATTAATGGGTTCGGTGAAATAGATAAGGAGAAAATAGGCCCTTATCCTTGGCGCCGTTGGGGCCAAATAATACACATATGCGTGCGGAACCATGCGTTGTGCTATCATTTGATAGCTTAATCGGCCCAATGTTCTGCTCATAGTGTCTTACAGTCTGTAACTATTTTTTTCATGCAAGATATTCCTGAAAATTTTAGTAATAAATTGTATTTTTATGTGGAAATAACCCTTATCCTTAAACATATTTAAACGCGTCTGCTGAAAAAATGACATCAGATTATATTTTTTATGGTCAGAATTGCTTGCAATTAATATTTTCTTTTGTAGATAAATATTCTACACTTTTTTCTGCAAGTTTGATAGCATTTGGTCGAATAGTTTTTTGTAAATGTAATGATAACCCTTATCACTAGCCGATCAACAAAGCGCTGTTTTCCGCCCTAGAAAGCTGCCGATTTGAGTTTAGATATAATCAAAGTAGCGGTTTCTACCCGGATATATCCCGTCTTCTTGACAGGATACAGTTTAGTTCCAAATTCAAGTTCCAAGATCCATTTCTAAGAAATCTGGACGTAAAATAACCCTTATCTTAATAAAAATTGGATCTTACTTTTTCTTACGTTGACATTTCATAGAATCTATTTACCGCTTTTTTATCTCCTAACTATCGTTCTTATATCATATCCACATACAGAAATATGTACCAGACTGCTGCTTAACGTTTTAAGGTATTTGGTCGAATAGGTTCAGGCATACGAGCAGATAACCCTTTGCCCGGTTCGATCGGAAAAAAGTATTTATTGCTTTAAAAAGCGGCCAAACAACGCAAAAATATAATCTAACCCGCATTTTTAAACAAGAAATATCTCTTTCGCGTCACAATTTACAAACAACAATCAAAATGTCGCTTTTAAAAACAACAGATAGCGATTTTTGGCTTAAATTAGCCCCTATCGTTTCAATAATTGGGTGCGATTTTCTGATTTTTCTTCGCCGAAATGGCGCATTTTGATAAAAATAATTTCCTTTTAAGAGCAGCTTTACACGCACAAATATATTTATCAACTTTGCTTATATTATAAAACCAAATGTATCATAATTTTTTGCAGAAGTTGAGCAAAAAACCCTTGCGCCGGACCCCCCCCCCCCCCCCTTCCCAGAGAGTCCCGATTACGTATGCTAGACTTATAAGACTATGCGCTTGCCATTGATTGATTAGATTATTTGCGTCAATTTGCAGTCTAACGTCTTTGAAAATGTTATTTCCTTTCAGATTCAGTCGAAGGGGGCAAAGAAAGAAAGAAATAAGCACGAAACTTATGTGCAAAAAGATGCAAAATTGCGATCTAACAGTCGGATTTACGTCTAAAAAGTATATGAAAAGGTGTCAGATGGCCCCGTTTTGCTTGACTTCCCATTCACATAGTATAAACAACAACTTTTTGTGCGAAAACATGTTGATTTGAAGTGATTTTGCACGAATAATGCGCGTAACGATATAAAAAGTCGAAAGAATAGTACAAATCTATGCATATTGCATTTAGGTTACAGGGAACTATTACATTTCCCGTTGTCGGCCATTATAACAAAAGCCTATATAGCTCATCCCCAAAAATTGACGGGAAGTCAAGCCTTATATCAAATTAAAGAAAAATCTGTCGCGCATCCAAATAGACCATTTTAAATATGGCATGATCCGTTTTTTCAATGAGTAATGACGTCATCTTTAAGTGAACCCTCCCCACCCGCCAAATTTCACAGTCGGGTCCGGAAAATACCCCGATGTCTAGAAAATGCCTCTCAAGACCCAAAATAGACTCTCACCTTTCCCATTTTGCACCTGACTTGTAGAAACAATGTAAATCTTCGAAAATAAATGATTAGATTTGATCTTGATAAATTATGGACCAATCAGAGGCCGCCCTTATCTTTGTTTACTTCACCGTTAATTCCCTAGACAAAATGTGACAGATGGCGGGAGATTGTAATGGTTCCCTGTAACCTAAAGAGAAAATAAAATGTCCATTAAATTCATTCTTTAAGCATCAAATCATAGAAATATCTTATTCCGAGAAAATTTGAAATTTTCAGCCGGTTATGTAATATACGTACTGAGATATGGTCATATCCCTTTACTCGGTCATTAGGAGATTACATGGAAAAAGAGTCGGGTTAGGAAACTCTGCATTTATAAACACATGTTTTCAGTTTTAAAAATGTGGAATATGAGTGCAATTTAGACTCTTTTCCTATAACTTTTTCACTTCAGTGGTTTATTCTTAATATTTTTTAAAATTGTTATGTACTCGAAAATCAGTTCCTTCTACCTGTAATTAACTTCCGTTACACATAACCCTTATCCTTACCCGAAAATTAGCAATTTTTGACATTTTTTAGTGCTCGTGACCATTTTTTTAAACAATCAATCGTAAATCATATATCAACTGACGCAACTAAATATTGTTAATTTTCATAGAAAAAATTAATGGGTTCGGTGAAATAGATAAGGAGAAAATAGGCCCTTATCCTTGGCGCCGTTGGGGCCAAATAATACACATATGCGTGCGGAACCATGCGTTGTGCTATCATTTGATAGCTTAATCGGCCCAATGTTCTGCTCATAGTGTCTTACAGTCTGTAACTATTTTTTTCATGCAAGATATTCCTGAAAATTTTAGTAATAAATTGTATTTTTATGTGGAAATAACCCTTATCCTTAAACATATTTAAACGCGTCTGCTGAAAAAATGACATCAGATTATATTTTTTATGGTCAGAATTGCTTGCAATTAATATTTTCTTTTGTAGATAAATATTCTACACTTTTTTCTGCAAGTTTGATAGCATTTGGTCGAATAGTTTTTTGTAAATGTAATGATAACCCTTATCACTAGCCGATCAACAAAGCGCTGTTTTCCGCCCTAGAAAGCTGCCGATTTGAGTTTAGATATAATCAAAGTAGCGGTTTCTACCCGGATATATCCCGTCTTCTTGACAGGATACAGTTTAGTTCCAAATTCAAGTTCCAAGATCCATTTCTAAGAAATCTGGACGTAAAATAACCCTTATCTTAATAAAAATTGGATCTTACTTTTTCTTACGTTGACATTTCATAGAATCTATTTACCGCTTTTTTATCTCCTAACTATCGTTCTTATATCATATCCACATACAGAAATATGTACCAGACTGCTGCTTAACGTTTTAAGGTATTTGGTCGAATAGGTTCAGGCATACGAGCAGATAACCCTTTGCCCGGTTCGATCGGAAAAAAGTATTTATTGCTTTAAAAAGCGGCCAAACAACGCAAAAATATAATCTAACCCGCATTTTTAAACAAGAAATATCTCTTTCGCGTCACAATTTACAAACAACAATCAAAATGTCGCTTTTAAAAACAACAGATAGCGATTTTTGGCTTAAATTAGCCCCTATCGTTTCAATAATTGGGTGCGATTTTCTGATTTTTCTTCGCCGAAATGGCGCATTTTGATAAAAATAATTTCCTTTTAAGAGCAGCTTTACACGCACAAATATATTTATCAACTTTGCTTATATTATAAAACCAAATGTATCATAATTTTTTGCAGAAGTTGAGCAAAAAACCCTTGCGCCGGACCCCCCCCCCCCCCTTCCCAGAGAGTCCCGATTACGTATGCTAGACTTATAAGACTATGCGCTTGCCATTGATTGATTAGATTATTTGCGTCAATTTGCAGTCTAACGTCTTTGAAAATGTTATTTCCTTTCAGATTCAGTCGAAGGGGGCAAAGAAAGAAAGAAATAAGCACGAAACTTATGTGCAAAAAGATGCAAAATTGCGATCTAACAGTCGGATTTACGTCTAAAAAGTATATGAAAAGGTGTCAGATGGCCCCGTTTTGCTTGACTTCCCATTCACATAGTATAAACAACAACTTTTTGTGCGAAAACATGTTGATTTGAAGTGATTTTGCACGAATAATGCGCGTAACGATATAAAAAGTCGAAAGAATAGTACAAATCTATGCATATTGCATTTAGGTTACAGGGAACTATTACATTTCCCGTTGTCGGCCATTATAACAAAAGCCTATATAGCTCATCCCCAAAAATTGACGGGAAGTCAAGCCTTATATCAAATTAAAGAAAAATCTGTCGCGCATCCAAATAGACCATTTTAAATATGGCATGATCCGTTTTTTCAATGAGTAATGACGTCATCTTTAAGTGAACCCTCCCCACCCGCCAAATTTCACAGTCGGGTCCGGAAAATACCCCGATGTCTAGAAAATGCCTCTCAAGACCCAAAATAGACTCTCACCTTTCCCATTTTGCACCTGACTTGTAGAAACAATGTAAATCTTCGAAAATAAATGATTAGATTTGATCTTGATAAATTATGGACCAATCAGAGGCCGCCCTTATCTTTGTTTACTTCACCGTTAATTCCCTAGACAAAATGTGACAGATGGCGGGAGATTGTAATGGTTCCCTGTAACCACATACGGTCTGTAATAGACTGGAGTCTCGATTGTACTGTTGATGACACGTTTGTCAGTTCATTCTTTATAGAGACAGTTGATCAGTAACATTTTCGATTTTGGATTCAATGGATTGTGTACGAACTTTACAAACATTCTTAATTCCAGCTTTTTCGTCTCTTATCAATGTAAATGCTTCGTTCGTCGAATGCACGTGATTAAGTAGAATGTCTTTCACCTCATGTATTTCCTTGAATATGGCATCCATACTAACTTTTGATTTTGATACGACATCGTATACTTCCGGTAAAACTGGTTTGTTAGAGTTACCGACATGCTGGATCTTTGATTCCGACATTGATGAATTCGGTATAGAATTTGATTCTGAAATACTTTGTGAGTACTTTGTAATATTCTTCTTTTATTCTTTGTGAGTCCGTCAATTTTTGTGCCTTTTGATTGATTGAAAAAAGGTTTTCTTTCCAAATGAAAATACTTTTGAGTATGCACTTATTTTGTAAGCTTCCGCAAGGAGTAGTCGAATTTAAAAATCTACTCGATAGTTTTTTTGTTTGTTTTTTTTTTTTTTGTATGGGGTTTAACGCCAATTTTCATATCGTGGCGGCTGGAGCGCCTAACGATTGACTCCTAGTATTTCTCACACCAGTACTACCATTACATAAAATTTTGACAAACATTTTTGCTTCTTAATATTAGATTAAAAGATATGAATAGAGTATTTGCTGATTTCATGGAGGTATTAAACTAAAAATATTCGTGTATTCATCCAGTGTTGTTACGTCTTTAGTTTCAGACCTTCATGAATTCAACAAATTCTCTTTTCCTCTTTTAATTGATAGCATATATGCTCCTTTCGCCTCTAGTTTATTTAAACGTTGTGACTTATATTACGGATCAAACATCTTGACTTGAACAAAATTTATTTCGTTGTGCCTTCAAAGAGGGGTCAATGAGCTATAACTATAAACTGCCAGTAATTTTTAAGACCGACAAAGATAGAAGAAATTAATATTCATTCATGAATGGAACAGTTTAGTCAAAATATATTGGTACCGATTCACACTAACAGGAATACGTATTAATAAAGAAAATCACTCACGCTCTCCATTTTGAATAGACACACAATTTTATCTTTGTTATCATATCATTATCCCCAATATGTCTTAGATAACGGATGAAACATTTAACCAATTAAGCTACTTAAGATCGATTGCTATAAAAATTAAGTCGTGAAAAAGTGTAAAAGTTAATTGAGGTGGGATGATGGTAACATTTCCAAAAAGTTTACACAAGCTTGAGATTGAGAATTAAATCAGTCTGTGCAGCCAGGCTAGTCTTCACTTCCTGACTCTGTTCACCATAAGAGAATATTCGTGAATTGATGTGTAGCCGCAAGGGCTGTTAAATGCTTGTCCGTCGCGCACAGTCCCATTTGTTGTGTAAAGTAGATTCTTTGCCTTCAAACAATTCAGTAATATACATGTATCCGTTATTCGTTTAAACGTTTTCGTAAAGAAGATTTTTTTCTTGTTAAAAAAACCCATACTTTTAATGCGAGAACAAATCTTTATATAAAAATGTTTGACTTACGCGTATGATTTACAACACAATTAGAAAAGTGGTCTTTAATTGCATTAAGAATTACTTCATTTACACGAAGCGAATCCAAAATCTTTCAACTAAGACCGGTTCATAAATCAGCCATGCGTTCGGGACGACAGAATAGTCCAGTCAAAATAGCGAAATATGGCCTCAACCCAAAACAAATTGCATCAAAAACGTTCTTGTGTTTTATGAGTAGCTTGACCCTTCCTAGATGACATACTAAAAGTAGGACAAAATCGGAAGATACGTATTCTGATTTTTCAATACATTTTGATACCCACTAGTAATGCCTGTAATACAACCAATTTAATGAGAATATTGTGTAATATACCTGGATTAAAACTGATTTGCGCAAGCAAAACTTATCAAATATCCCTTTAATTACCTCTAAAAATTTAACCACATTTTTTATGAATAATTTTAAGTAAAATATATGGCATTTTAAACATAAAGAGACAAATTCAAATTAATCTTACCCCACCCACTTGATTTAACATTAGAATGGATAGAAAAATAGCTTCTGGTATTGAAACATTTTCATATGCACCCTTATCAGCAACTTCAAAACAATATTGTTTTATTGGATAGATCTTTTTGTATGTCTGCCTGTCCCACAGGCAATTGTTTCATGTCAAAAGACCATGTATCCAACATCTGCCCATCTAAACTCATTCAGTAGTCACTGAATTTAAATTTTGATGATTCCGAAATTGTGAGAGTTGGTGAGGTACGGGACTAGTTTGACACATTGTCTTATATGATAACGCACATTTGTGTATTTGACAAAAAATGGGTATATATGTCACTAATCTAATGCAACATTCCTTTTTTAATTCAGTATAACAATGACACATAGAAACTTTTAAAATTCTGAGATTACATTACCTAAAACTTTAAAAGAGCCTTTGCAAAAGTAAGATACGACATTGGAACCCTGGTCATTTGATAACCTTAAAGGGGGCTACCACAGCTACATTACAATCAAATTTCATAGAAAATTTTGTTATAATTTCAGATACTTTAAAAATCTTAAGCTTTCGGTTGTACAAACTTGTCTAATCTTCGTAATAATATGTCTTAAATTTAACCCATTGAAGTTTAAAATCGATACTAAATTATGTGTAATAGATTGCATTGTAATAACGTTTAACCCAAATTGTTCATAAGGTTCTCTAGGTGAATCATTTTTGGTTAAATTTTGATATTTTCATAATAATCCCCCTTTTTTCTTACATTAATTAAACTCAAGGAATAATATGGTAGAAATTGGAAATGGTTTCTTAGAACACCTTATTAACATCATTTCATTCATATCAAGACAAGTTATTTCAGGTTTTGTTTGTTTGAATGGGGGTTTACGTCGTTTTCAACAATCTTTCATTTATATCGCGGTGGTAGCAGCACTTTACAATGGATTCCTGGTATTCTCACACCAGTACCACCATTACATCCTTTCCTGGCCTACAGCCTACTATAGAATTAATACAACTTTATTAACAAAGCTGGTAAATTATCAAGCAATGTTATGGTTAGATATCCTTGATATTTTTTTCCAAAATTAAAAAAACAAAACTTTTTTCTTTTTTATCTTGTGGAAATATACTACGCAGATTGGCTAGGGGGTCAAATTCAAAAACCTGTTCAATTACTTCTTGATTCATGTTTAATTTATTAGCCCATGATCAAGTCAATTAATTTAAAACTAAGATTGCGGTTTCCTGAACTTTATAAAAGCATTTTTACCCATTTCAAATCTTATACCTCGTGATATAAGGGGCGATTGTAATCAATCTTCACGGTGTACTATGAAAGATTCGTTAGACAACTTCATTCCAAATTAATATTTATGCCTCACATAGTCTGTCATTTTAATAATTTCGATTTAAAGTGTTTGTGAACATTCACTTGTTGAAAAGTTTTGAAGCACAAGCTTGTTAACATTTGTTCTTCATTCATTTATAAAGGATAGGCTTGCATAACATTCTCAAAAGGTTTTGAATAATTTCTTATTTTTGCTACTAATAAAGCATACTCTCTTTGTATAAGTATTTTAATTGATGACGAATGCTTATCCACATTAAAATTAGTTTATTGAGTCTTGTTTTAAATAAAAATCAAAGCTTCCAATGAACTGGCAATCGGAGCACTTTATTTCCAATTCATTCCTATGCCATTCTTCAATTTAACACGTAATGTTTTGAGAAATGTTTTCGAAACTCGTCAAATGACAAACAAAACCTCTATCTCAAGTCATTAATGTGATGCACTTGTTTAAAAAATTTCAATTTAAACTTTCTTAACGCCTAATATGAAAATCGCGAAATCTAAAACGCAAACTTTTGACATTCACAGTTTACCTTACTGTTAGATTGTTGATTAACTTTTAAAATATATATTGAATGGGGCCAACATCACACTGCAGTCGAAAAAACTAGCACTAGACAATTCCACTGCTTCGCAGCCCAGATTGTGCGCTGGAATTCCAGTTACGGGGAAGCCGCCATCACAGCGCAGTTGGTAGCGCGTCGGAAATCAATCTAGAGGGCCCGGGTTCGATCCCAGACGGCGGCACTCATTCTTTCGTCACTATTTGTCTTTCACCGATAAGTTGATAATTGTAAGGATGTGGTGGTTGTACTGGTGAGAGAAATACCAGGAAACCATTGTTAGGTGCTCCAGCCTCCGCAATATAATTGAAAAAATGTTGAAAGGGGCGTTAAACTACATTCAATCAATCAATCAAGTTACGGGTTTCAAGGTTCGATCTCTGACAGCAGCACACCCTGTGTTACTCTTGTCTCCAACCAACGGATAGAAACCAGTAAAAAATATCTGGGATTAGAAAGACCTGGCCCGGAAAGGAATTTCCTGGTAGTAGCGATGAAAAAAGTACCAGGAACCATGGTTAGGTGCTCTGTTTTCAGCGTGATGAAATTGTTAATACAGATGTTAAATCCTTTCCTAACAAAACAGTTGATTTTTTATCGGCTTTGAATTTAAAAAATAGTATCAAATTTGTGTTAACTTATGCTTTCGAAAATATAAAACAGCTTTAAGGTTAAAATTTGTGAAAAGAACTAAGATTATTTTAAAAAGAAATATCTCATCCAAAACATTCAGACCTAAAGTTTCAGCATATCAAATCTAGCAATTGTAAAAATGTTTCAAACGTAAGGCCGAACTAGTATGTTCATACAACATTTTTTCGCATAATTCTAGCATTATCCCTAACAGGCTCTTTTTGGTGTGAAAACTGGGCTTTTTTTTAACATAAAGTTACCCCCCCCCCCCCCCCCCACGAAACTTCATATATATGAATGTCTTTGTGCTTTGTGTAGCTCCAAATCCATAAAAGGGTGAGGCAATAAGACAAATCCATGGCTCTTGATATATTTTCAAGGTGCAATTAAACTCTTATGTACTACAGACGGACAACCCATGATATACGTCATTCTTGTCATTTCTTCATATATTCTAGAGAACATGTCAAATGCTAAAGGGTATGACATGACCGAGGTTGTTAGATGACCTCTTTAAAAATGCTGCATACCAAATTTGGACGCTGTCTACCGGCAGGTTTTATAAAAAAGGTTTTCTTTTAAGACTTCATTCACAGAGGAAGAGCCCAAAAATTGACTCCTGGAGTATAATATGAACAATCCTGGTAGATGTCCACTAACTGATGCTACATAATTGTAACAATTACGAAAGCTATCTGCATTCTGGATTGAGAGAAGATTACTAAAGATTGCCTACTTTAATTCTTTGGCAAAGGGGACTTGGACCGGGCTGCTTTTATGTAAAACGAGCTGCGCTCGGAAGAAGCCCAAATTGACCCTTATTGCTTAAAATAAATAAACTGGTAAGAAGTCCACTGGATGATCCTATTTACCAATTATGAAGCTGTCTGCATTGCGGTTTTAGAGAAAAGAATTGAAAAGTTCATTTTGTTCATTTAAAAAAAAGAGCTAAGCCCGGACTAAGCCGAAATATCAACCGATGGCATTATATGAACAATCTTGTTAGATGTCAAATAGATTCTTCTGCATAGCAAACACGCAAACTCTGCATTCTAGTGCCAGAGAATAAGATTCTTTTAAAGATTCTGTTTTTTGTTTATATGTAAATCAGGAAATTTTATAAAACACTCTGTATTTCAATATTTCGGCAAAAGTTGCCCTTCTCAAGAAAAAAAGAAACAAATCTTAACACTAAAGTTACCACATAATAATATAAATCGACACCGTATTTGTCGATTTATATTATTATGTAGCGGTGTTTAGATTTGTTACATTTTTCTTGAAAAGGCAACTTTTGCCGAAATAATGAAATACATAGTGTTTTATAAAAGTTTATTCTATTTCAGAATAATTTTGTGATATTGTAAAAAAAGGACACGTTGTACGCCTCGGCAGAGCTCAAATGTGAGACAAGGGGCTTGATATGAACAATGTTGATAGAGGTCCACTATGTTTCAAATATTATAACTGTCTGCATTCTGTTTCCAGAGAAGACCTATTTTTTTAGATTAAATTATTTCCTCCAATTTTGTTGCCGTGGCAACCAGGTATAGGGGTAGAATCCGATCATATGATCAGTTTTGGCAGAACTTCATGCGACGAACATTCTCGTCACGTTTCTTTGAGATTGATTGAATATTTCTTCTTGGTTTAGTCTTATGCAAGATGAGTTACATAAACATACAAATCAATCGATAAACGGCGGCTTTTTTGTGAAACGCATAATCTGTCGTATAAAGTTAAATATGTTAATGAGATTTTGGTCACGTGAAATACGCCCACGCACAGGAGCGGTAATGGAGCGATATTCAAATTGGAGTCCGAAATGTTGCGGGTCATAAATATTCATCAAGCTAGGCCTATATTTAGATCATTGCGTCATATTCATTTGCATTACCGAAAATTGAAATGACAAATTCAAGCTAATCTTTGAGAATAAAAGTCTAGTTTTTGTGTACATAGTCAATCTATGATCATTGTCTTGCGTTTCGAAAACGTTCACGAACACGGACGTAGGCTATTTATTGTACAGGTGTAGTTGCAGCACCTTTGGACCAAGAGATAGAGGGGATATTTTTTTAATTTAGATCGTAGTATTATGATAATTATAGCACAAACACTATGTTCTGAACACTCATTGGAATTTCCTTGTCGAGACGATTCAAACGAATATCCGCAACAAGGGCTTTCATTGAGAACTAAAGGTTCTAGATAGGCTCTACAACCTCTTATCCGTTCCTCTGACCGTTCCTCATTTAAAGATAAACAACAAACGTCTCCTTTTCTTTTAAACATATATCGCATAATTCAACAAATAAAACTGAAAATGAGAAATCCAAGTTTATTGTTTGTTTGCTTTGCCAATATTTAGTAAACTCTCCGCTTCAAAGTCCTTTCTAAGTTGGTCCAGCGTTGTATCAGACAATGACTTGAGAGGTAGGCGTACTGGTCCGAAGTTTATACCAGTCATTATACTGCCAAGGGCCTTGGCGACGTTAATTCCACCTGAAATGTACAAGTATGGAATAAGTCGAGCAGTTTTGTGAATAGCACCAATCTCAATGGCTACTTGGAATGAATACTTCAAATTTCGGTAGCACACAACTCATAAATAATATATAATCAATGCTTTTACCCTGGTAGAGCGGAGCCTTAGTATTGGATCGTTGCATAAAATGTAATGGCTAAATATTTACTCATTTTAAAAGATAGTCAATATTGATACGTCGAATCGTGGGTTAGTAACCAATCTCTCGTAGTTTCAGCTTACGAAAAAAGTTAACTCCTTAATAATGTCATGGCTAAACCACTCTCTGGCAGGTCATTTATAACGCAGAAAACCTGTTTGTTGCCGACAAATTCCAATCATATTTATATTTAGACAAAGGTTAGTCTATGTATACCGGCAGTCAGGGCCTTAGGTTATTAAACTTTTTTCGTTCTCTATCAGAATATTCTCAAATTTTAAATTGAGAATAAAGGTTAAAGAAAATGAAAGATAATAATAATGAGTTGTCATAATAACAACTTATTAATATTATCTTTTATGCCAATACAATTATTTAAATCTAAAATTTTAGGAAAATTCTCAGTTTAGCTTGAGAAAAGTATTATAACCTCGGGCCCAGATTTAGTTCCTTGTCAAATTCGTAGAAATTCTGTCAGAGCGCCCTGTTACGATAAAGATTATCCTCAAATTAAGATAGTTTGATCATAATCGTCGCTTTCAAAGGTTCTAAGGTTCTGTCATTTAAACCTCATGTAAAGTGATCAAAACTTGATAACTAGACAACAATATTTAATGTTTATCGACACCAAAATGTCGAAAGAATACATACCTCCGTATTTAATTCGTATACTGAACATCTTTTGTGCAGTTTCCTGAAAATAAGAAAGAGAATAATGATTCCTTGCATAATTACTTGAATCGTATAACAAAATTTATCGATATATCCATTTATTGAACTAAAATAGTTTATCTTTCGCGAATAGAAAAGGTGGAGTCAAAATTTGTTATTATTTTTAAACCGGATCGGAGGCATAATGAATCAAAATATAATTATTTATTATAAAAAAAAAACCCATAAAATACGCTTAAAAGTCATTACGGCCATGACGTAGAAATTTTAAAACATCAGTCTCCAAATGTACAAAGCGATAACAATCGGTTGAATATAAGCCGGAAGTTAATTTCACCAATCTGGGTTGTTGTTTCCATTGTTAGTATTGAAACAAGCAAACCGATTTGTTGATAATAACTCCCAGTCAACATTTAAGCAATGGATATCTTTTATACAACTGGGTGTATGTGTATTCTTCATATTTTGCAATTTTCCATAAGAGCAGAAGTATTGGATATTTCAGTCATATCAGAGCATCTTACAGTAGATTTATTGTATTCGTCATTACCAGCATAGGCGAAACTAGGATTTTGAAATTTGTTCGCACTCAGAAGGCGACCAAAAAGAATACATAGGATAAAGGCAAAATGTGGACTTTGACAAAAGATGAATGTCCTCCGCCCGCTTCCCTTTTCTATAATTTGAGCGTTGGTGAATAATCAAAAAATTGTAACTACAACTTGAATAAGCTGTAGTTTCGATGTTATTATCATTCATCAACGGCATTTTTCGAAAGAGGATTTATTTCTTTTGCGCACTTGCGTAATGTGCGTAATGGTAGTTACGCCATTGATTGTCGGTATAGCGCCCTTTCTGCGCCGAAGATGTCCACCCTTCTTATATAAACGATTATCCACCAATCGGATGGAGACAAGTAGGCTACTGGAAAAATATTTGTCGATGTTGGGGACTCTGCAACTGAGAGGCCACAATGAACTCAAATGAAGCCCTTTACAATTTCAATTAACCTGCAGTTTTCTTGCTTTTTTGAGATCGCCGGCATCAAACGCTGCTTTCATATCGTGGCATAGATTACCCATAAAGGATATTACAACAATACCAGTCATCCCTAGAGTTAGGCACGTCAAATATTGCTGAAAGAGAGACAAAAGTAGCAAATGTATGACCCGTCAAGCGAAAAATTACTGTAAGGATACTCGGCTGAATAAATATGTGAACCGTCACTTAAAAATGGTCCATCATAAAGATGAAAGAGAGTAGGTCCACAAGATCAAAAAGAATTGTACTATATAAAACAATGACGTAATGTTCTATAGATAGATTCATGCGCTTCATGCACCAATCAGAGTATTTTTAATCCAAAATAGCCAATGTAATCATCTATTGGTTGGAGCATTTTGATTCATTACGAAGCGATTTGAATATAATTTAATAATAAAAAATATATATATATATATATAATCGCTCCTACCACCGATTCAATTTGCAATCATTGCCAAAATCGTTTAAATTGTCAATTGCAGGATGTTCCAAACTATAAGCGAAGTTAAACTTCTATGTTAGCCTTCGACTGATCTAGAGGTTCTTTAGACGATGAACGAAAATTCTTAACAAGTTGATAACTGATAATAATCTAAAGTTAAAACATTTTCTTAAAATCATTTAAGAAACCTTAGCTTGAGATTAATCGACGGGTATCCTTAAGATTGAGACTTCCAGGAGAAATTTGGATCTTAAGCTACTCGACTAGAACTGTGAGGCAGTGAACACAAACTCTTATCATTCTAGAAACCAAGCTCTAATCTTGAGATTAGATATAATATGACAAGTTTAGATTGGTTAAATTTATGGATTTTGTCTTCTTACGTTGTCGGTACCCATTAAAACTTGAACATCAGCGCCCTCTATCAGCATGCAATTATGAGCGTTCGGTAACTCCAGGGAAGAATGTTTTAACCCTCTTAATGTTGGAATCTTCATTAAGCCTTTCTCCAGGAACTCTCGTGCATTTACTGCAAACACATTTGGGCATGCGCGTTACGTTTCCAAAAATTTTACATTTGCGTGAGTTGCAAACGTTAAGCAGCCTAGATAGTAATCGTTACAATTAGAAGATTGCATGACTGTTGGAAGATTATTTGAATGACTGTTGGAAGATTCTTTGAAGCCTTATCTATATGTATCTTGCAATCGCGTTTTTAAGACGTTGGCCCGACTGTGCGGAAGCATGTGCGGATGCATAGGCTGGCCATAGTCTTTGATATGCATATTTTTGAAATTGTAAGAAATATCACACACATGCTAATTTAAGAAATCAAGATAGCGTTTTTTTTTTGTTTTTTTTTTTTCATTTCATAAGGACATAGCCTAAAAATCCGCACGGTTTCAAATATAAGTGTGATTATGTCTTTAGACCCATACCTCCAGGAAATGAAAACAAGTATCTCTTCAAGTTTTTTATGAAATATAAATCGTGAAGTTAATTGATAAATATGTACAATAAGACACATTGAAGTATTTTGTGCACAAGCTAACTAAATATCTTTATACTCAAATTTGTACTCAAATTTATTTCCATCGAGGAAAAAATCATTTTTTAGCCAATCAGAACACTCAAATCTAGATGGAAAGAACCCGAATTATATTATTCAACAACGAAATCATGTACCAGTCAGTAACTGTTATATAGTTAAAGTAAAGTACACGCAGTACAATTTTGTGTATCCTAAGGAAAAAGAAGGAAACTCTTCGAGCTTTAGAGCTGAAATTGTAGTATATCTCAAAGATCTTAAACAAGTTTAGCCAAACCAAAATCTAAGGTGAGCGAACATCAGATACGTTTCTAAAATCTTGAATCTTTCTTGGTCTAAATTTCTAGTTATGTGGCTCAAGATCCTTTTAACCATATCCTTTTCAAAATACATGTACAAATATTTCATCATTTGCTCGGCGAATTTCATCAGACATAAAACACAAGTTATTGCAAAACACATTTGTCCCACACCAATCGGTGTATGACAAAATGAAAGCCTTACTTGGGTGAGCAGACCTAATGGTGACTTATATGAAATTTTGTGAATGCAGTGACCTGAAAAACGACAAGAAGTTATGGTCAGGTACACTACTTACCGCGATAAAACTGAAACAATGACGAAAATGGCGTTAAACCCTATGCAAAGAAACACTCTAAAAGATTTTATACTTACAGTATACCCCAGTGACGAAGTTGATATCATAATAATAGAAGGGTGTATTAGGAGCCGCACCAGCTATCTTGGCCATTATTTCTACTAGAACATCTGTGGAATAAAACAATCACAATCGCAATGTTTTTGTGTTTTTTTTTAACTCTGTGTTTCCAAAAAAACAAATAAAAGTTTAAAAAAAATCAAACAATCAAATCATCAGTGGATTGACAGTTGATTATAAAAGTTAGTTTTTGTCCATTTCATGTCTCAATTTCGAACCAAGATGGAAAACACCCTCGAAGCGTTTATGGTACCCCGATTTGTGAACATTTGTTATCTTGAAAGCGGAACTGGCAATATGAACGCATTAATAAGCACAAATTAGCGCAATGCTTTCTTTTAAAAAAAAGATTAATCATCAATGTTTGACTACATACCGACATTTTCTGGTTTGTAATAAGATGGAGAGAGTGCTGCAATAGCCGTAGCTCCTAATTCTTCAGCGTGTTTACTCTGAAAAGTTTTGAAAACAAACAAATTGAAAACAAATTCTCGGTGATTCTATAACATGTATAAACCGCCTTTGCAATTGATTTTTGTAATAATATTCAAGCGTAGAAGTAAGATAAAAATCATTACATTCATATCTTTATTGATTGCAATGGTTTTATAGCTTTGGTACAAAGATATGTGTTTCTGAAGATAATTTTTTACCCTTGAATTGACATCAAAATAATATTAATTATAATAAGTATAGATTAGTAATAATTGAGTTTGTGCGTGACATTTTCAAAAATTTAAAATGTGCGCGGCCCCCAATCTTTAAGCAGTCTGTACATTCCAAAAATATACTAAGAAGCTAGCATGTCAGACTAAATATAATTTGGGACATTATCCATCTGCAAAGTGTATAGAAAAGCCTTTGGTGCGGGGGCATGGGCTGGCCAGAGATTTTGCTTTGCACATATTTGAAATTGTTGAAAATGTCACGCACAAGCTCAATAAGTAATAGAGAGGTATACAATTACCAGTTCCATTGCATCCTTGATACACTGTGTACCAACATGTACGATCACTTCTAACCGTCCTTTGGAGACTTTCATCCAAGTCTCCGCCAATTTCTTCCTCTCGTCCATTGTCATCGACATGCCCTCCGCCAAAGTTCCATTGACTGAAAAAAGCATCTATATATGTAAGTTTTATAAATAGCTTTTTACTTTTTAAGAACTAATTAGACGCTTTTAATATCATCGCGATTTTTCTGTAGCTATTTTTATTTTTGAATGAAGCTGTGGATCTGATCTTTTTAGTGACTTTAGAGCGTTTTTGGTTGGTTTGAGCCAGTGTTTGGAATTAATGAATTGAGCGCTGAACGAGTGATTTAGAGTGGTTTTGATTGAGAATAATATCAGTTTCACGATGTGACTAACTTCAGAAAGAATTGTTGTTTTGAACAGTCTACTATTCTTTTCTGAGGTTGATCCCCCAGAATATCTATCCAACACATGGCCTAGCTAATCCAAAGAATATTTCAATATTTGCACAAAACATTTAGATAGCTTAAACGAAATTGTCTATATTTAAAGTAAGGACCCTTAAACCTTACGAGAGTAACCTTATGAGCATTGCTAGTGGATACTTTACGCTGAACACAAACCAGGGGTGCGTTTTCCAACTATTAATCAATGTTGATTGAAATGCACCATGAACAAGAAATAGATTTGTCACAGATGCCTTTATCTTTGTCCAAGCTTTGTCAGCCCACTCACCCCCCTCTGGATCCGTCACGGTGTTTCTTTTTTATTTAGACATTCAACATTATAATAAAGGGGTTATCATTCTTCTTGGATATATAGACCGACGTTTGGTTAGCCTTTGACTTTTTTACTATCCACATTTTGTGTTCGTCCCTGGAGACTTTGGAATATTGTTAGGACCAGCGTTTTTTTCTCGGGTAAATCGGAACGCAAGGCTGGAGAATATACCGCGGTATTTACACGATAAAAGGAAAATATGACGGCGAGATCCCGAGAATGAGAGTACGATGAGGACACGAGACAAAGAGAACATTGTGATGGTGGTACGCTGGGGTGTGGAAATACGCAATTTCTCCACTTTTCAATGGACTAGTACAATACCATTTTCTACCAGTCTAGGATCAAAATTAACTTGTCCAAAAAAAAAAGCGAATAAATAAATTTTGAGAAAACAGTGTTTCTAAAGAAGAAAATGCTGAAACGCAGCATTTTCATCATTAAAAACAATGTTTTCTACCCTATTTTACAAATATTAGGCTAAATTATGTCTGAGATCTTCTAAGTACCATATTAAGATTTATCCTTGTGTTTACTCGTCCAAATAGCAAAGTAAAATGCACTTGTCTGCGTGAAGAAAAGTCCGTGTCAGACACGTCAGGCGTGAGAATACCGCATCCCTGAGGTACGAAATAATCTAATATTCTCGTCACTGTACTCTCGTACTATCTCCATCGTATTCTCGTGTCTTTCATCGTATGGCGCCGCCGTCATAGCGCAGTTGGTAGTGCGTCGGACTGTCAATCTAGAGGTCCCGGGTTCGATCCCCGACGGCGGCACTCATTCTTTCCGACTACTTGTCTCTCACCAATGGGTTGATAATCGTAGACCTATGTGAGATAGCAGCTGGAGGCTAGGAAAGGATGTGGTGGTTGTACTGGTGAGAGAAATACCAGGAAACCATTGTTAGGTGCTCCAGCCGCCGCGATATAACTGAAATAATGTTGAAAGCGGCGTTAAACTCCATTCAATCAATCAATTTATCGTACTTTCATTCTCGTCTTATTGTGCTCTATTCAACCAAGCAAATCAAATTATTAGCCATTATTGTTCGAGATTCGAAATAAATATCCCTTTGGTTTTCGGTATGACAAGTATAAAGAATACATTACTGAAAACTCCCGTAAATTTCGTTGAAAACAGATAGTCAGCATACTCGGGTATGATGGAGTAGTTCACTTCCCTAAAAGAAAAATATTTTATTATACCCCCGTATCGAGAGATCGGGGGCATATTATTTTACTCATGTCTGTCTGTCTGTCTTTCTGTCCGTCTGTCCGTCCGTCCGTCCGTCTGTCTGTCCGTCCGTCCGTCTGTCCGAAAACTAAACCGAAAACTTAACGTTTGTCTTATCGAGAGATCGCTGTTACGGGGGCATTCGTGTTTCACAAACACATCTTGTTAATCATATTTTTTCCTTAAGATAGTCGACCCGTAATAGTTAAGCAACATTTCGGAAGTAATGAATATATTGTTAACAAAAGTTTCCGAAATGTTGCGAAACTATTACGGGTACCGTCTACCTTAACGCATCTTCACGAGTCAAGGGGTATCGAATCAATAGCTTCTTCTCGAATAGATAAGTAAAACGGTTGTAACCCTTGGCTCGACAAGATGACCTTAACGTATTGAAGGCGTATCGAAACGTGAGGAGTACACGGAATTACAGGAAACTTTGGAAAAAATATATCATACAAGTATTTTGAAAAGTATCTTTACTCAATGTAAGGAATTTGAATAATTGAAATACCAAGAGAGCAAACAGTATATTATAAATACACTGTAATAATAAATTACGTCTTCCTTTGCTCTCCTTTTTACACGGGTATTTTGGTTTTAAATTACAGTAAAATATTTTATTTTTCCTGTTTTTATCCCTTTCTTGTTGGTATTGAATTGAAAACGATTCAAATGAGTTCCGACAACAAAGGGTTTAATTGTGAAGTAAAGATTTTAGACAGGCTTTACCAAGACCCTCTGAATTTATATAGATTACGTACATGTGTATTTAGAATAGGGCTGGAATAGTATCTAAGTTACTTACCCATCGTCAGTGAGCGGGGTAAATGGAGCTGCAATCAAATCTTTGGTTCTAAAATTTTGAATCTGAAATAACCAAGGTGCAAAACATATACGTATACTTATACATCCAGATATAATATTCAAGAGATGTACGAGGGATGTTTAATTTTTATCCGGATAAGGTGAATTTATCATCACTGATTTATCGCTATGTGGAAAAAGTATACTCATATTAACGGGATACTTTATACGATCAAACTTGCCAAAGGCTGAAGCAGTTGGACGATGTATATTCATTTCACAACAAAAATGCATGGGTATATGGTTGCGGCGCACAGCACATGACGCTAGCGACGTTGTAGATAATTGAGATATTTGATGCTCTGTAATTTAGCTTGTCACGACTCGTTATTCATGGATGAGGGGCGAATTCAGTGTTCCTATAATTAAGCTGTGCTTTTATGGTTTGTATAAAGGTAAAATCGAATGTTCTCAGAAAGGTAGCCCTTTGTAAATCGCCTATATCTTCCAGAGACTCGGCAATTGACGTCCCAACAGTTGCCTGGATGAGTTTCTCTTTGTCCGTTTTTCCTATTATCTCACGGGGCACGAAAGCATCTTCACCGAAGAAAATAAAACATTTTGAAGAATAAACCATTCCCTTTCAGCGTGACTAGTATTTGATTTACGTCTTTCTAATCTTTTGTAGATTTCGAATGGAATAATTAAAAGATCAAATTTCCGAGCATTCAGTTGATGTCGTCTAGAACGTTCCAAAACACTTACCCTGCCACATTTTAAACGAACCTTATCGAAAAATTATACGGTCAAATTACTTCAAATTAAAACAAGGTATTTGTTATACTTCTTCAAGCAACTAAATAAATGTTCAAGTTTTTCAACAGTTAGAAAAGAAAGAATATTTGCAAACGAAGACCAAATATATCAAATATTTAATCTACTGCGCCGGGTACTCGTTTCCATGACATTTTATATGGCAGATTCGCGCGCGCTATGTTCGATAACTATATTAATTTGACATAGCCATACACTCCTCAAAACTCCTAAGCGGCCACTTGCCTTTTTAGTCATATGTTATTAAGGCCGCATGGTTTCAGCCCATTTTTGCTAATGAAATGCAGCCAAATCAATTATGAAGTCAGTAAGAGAAAAATCAGTGAAATAATTCAACAAGAAATGTTTAAAAATTAAACGAAAGAAGGAGTACCCTCGATTTCAAAGTTAACTTTGGTGGGTGGGGTATTTTTGACATTTCTTGTTAGGATAAGGATTGTGTACAAAGTTGTGGCATTTCTTATTATTTTTAGAAGTCCTCAGACGTTGTATCACTGATATCAGTACAAAAAAATGATAGGATTTGCGTTTTTCATGTGTCGAAAAATTCACATTTCTTTAAAAGTTGTCATTTTTGTGACTTTTGAATTTGAGGGTACGTGCATTAAATTCCGTCTTAAGAACTTACTGATGCATGATTTTACAAAACAATCGGATAGGATGATGTCTGAATGTCAACTCTTTCGAAAGACAAAGTTGACATTTCAAAATAAATGCGAAAAATGTGTGAAAAATGGAGAAAGGTAATGTGGCCGCTTAGAACTTTTTAGTAGTGTATGTGGATTGAATTCCGACGGCGAATGATACCAAATTAAGTTTTATTGCTTCAAAAATAAAATTTTGAGAGGCAAAATCCGGTTAATTTTTAAACAACCCTCGTATATACTTTTTTTAATTCATCACTATGTAAAACAAAAAACTTAATCACACAGTATAGATATATGCGAATAACTGTGATAAGGCTTTTAGTTTAATATGCTCATGAAAAGAATATTGACTTGATATTTTATGATTTGATCTTACCAAGCAAAAAATTAAAGATTTTATCATTATGACACAGATATTCTTTCGGCATTATTTTGTGCATAAGTATTTTTATATTCGCGTAGATCTACTCTCACTTGATTTTTTTTGTGATATGAAACCAATTTTCAGCCATTCAGTATGCTCAAATCAAGATAGATAATATATAGATCATTATGTTAATTAACGAAAGAAAAAAAAAGAAAGAAAGAAAGTCCCTATTCATAGGATTACAAAACGCTGGCGATATTATTTATAATGGTACGCCGCGTTTGCAAGAAGCTGCAAGCGAAGCGGATTCACTTTAATAGAGATTTTACTAAGTCTCATTCTTGAGTCTAATGCCTCCATGAACAAATAAAAAAACAAAAAAAAAACTACTTTATTTCTTATTCTTTGAATGATTTTCAAGGAAGGTAAAACATTAGCGTTTTATTAACATCCCTGTAATAAAATAAAATACGAAATTTTCTAATTTTGTCACGAGAATCTAACAGTAAAAAGTTGATTTCACGGCTCATCGCGCAAAATCTACCTATTGTGATCGTTTCGTGATATTCTGCGTTATTATTCAACAGACAGGGCTTGGCTTAGCCGTGACGTAATTATGCTAGTTACCTCCCAATATTTTGGGTCATTTTAAAAATCAATCGACAATCATCGTTTAAGCGTACAAATAACAGTGAAATAAAAACCAAAAGGACTATAGGTAGATTTTGCGCGGTGAGCCGTGAAATCAATTTTTATCTGTTAGATTCTCTTGTCATTTGTTCGAAATAGATAAACAGTTTGAAATAACGCATTGAGAAAATTCAAATTTTATCTTTCAAACCAACCCTAATGCTTGTCTTAAAAAGTAAGGTTTATTCAAACATGCACTTTCATTATTTCAGTTAAGGGATCAGGTTAACTACCTTTCATTTACTTTTTAATTATACCCGATTTACCTATGATAATGGACTCGGCGCCTACGTCAGAGCTCAATTTTGAGAAAAAACTATAACGTGCTTAGAAAAAGTGAAAACATTCTGTCTTTGGGTAACCATGTCGTCGTAACCACAGCTTGGATAAGCTGAAATTATTAGGGTTTGGTCACTAATCCACGATTTAAGGTCTCTTGTTATATATGCAGGCTCTTTGTAAAAGGGAGTAATTATTAATAAAAATGGTTTCCCAGGCAGGCTTCACCCAGCCTGGGAAAAATGATGGATAATAGTTGAAATATAAATCTAGCTATAATTTAAGATTATTGCCCTGACAGGGCGGAGCCTAAGTATCGGTTCGTTGCATTTAAGGTTGAGGTAAATCAGATTTCTATCATTATAACTCAGTTTAATAGATAGTCGCCATACTTTAATTCGAAAGTTTACAACCTTACTTTCGTAACTTCAGTTACGAGGATTTAGTGACCAAACGATAAAATGTATTCAATTTCGCTCAGCACATTTATCCTTTGGGTTTTAAGATACATATTTTTACACGCGTTCACTAGAAATGTCGGCTAACTTTTGAAAGGACCCAAACTATTGAAAAGTAAATTAGCCAAATTACGTCACTGCTAAGCCAAGCCCTGCCATTTGAATAATATCGCAGTATACCTTAAACAATACTACCCGATACTTAGACTCCACCGTAACAGGGGAAAAACTCGTGGATTATAGTTGAAATAAATATCTAGCTAAATAATACGAAAGTAAATTCAAAATCTTACCTTCGCCATTTTGATTAATGTGCAACAGGAGCAGTTTGTGTATATTTCAGTTATCTTGCATTACCCACGTGACTTCACATAAATAAATCCTGCCTTGTACTGATTAGAATTTCGACATTGTATCTATAGATTGATTAACAGTTGCGGTCAGTCATTTATAATTGAATACCCAATATGATGAATCGTTTTATAGGTTCGTGTTACGTTGGTCAGTGAATGGATGAAAGTTTATCACGTATCATCACATGGTTACCAATCGATTTTTATTTTGCATTTGCAACAAAGCAGGTCGGAGTTTGTTGTTTTTTTCAAGGTGTCTTGCGTGAATCACTGTCAAATCGAACATAAAAACGCGTGTAATTTCGATTTGAAGAAACGTATAAGTACTTATAGACCCCAAAGACTTGGCATAGAAATTCCACTTGTTCGAAATATTTTCATTTTGATATCTGCTTATATGGGACATGATTTTTTTGTATGCCATGTAACTTGGGCGTAGCCATTCGGATCATCGGTCGGACTTTTTCGTAAATAGGAAAGTATCTCGGACGTAAGTGTATCAATTTTGGGGCATTTTTTTCGGTAATTCGACTTCCGGTGGCACTAAGACTATTTGATACGCTTGAAGAAAACAAATTTTGTTAATTATTTCTGATCGTCTGTAGAAATATTTTAGAGATATGATAATTTGATGACAAAACAACACTGCGTTTTGTAATCAAATTTTAATTTGCCCACTCTTATCATTTCGTTGATTTTGTTTTATGCTTGCGCGAGATCGGTGATGTTTGTGACGTCACATAGACCCACGTGATAAATGGCGCCCTTTCATAACTACGCCCAAATTTTTCCAGAGGTCTTTTCCTCAGAGTCGCCGAGGGTGCCCGATTGAGGCGCAGGGAGTCATCAAAGAAAGGTCTATGTGGTTTAATAAAGCGAGTCACACCGAAAGACTCCTTTTTATTAAATGTTTTAAAAATCTTCTTCTCTGCAACTACAGGGCATAATTCGTTTTATCTTCACAGAAATAATGTTTAGGGCATGCTCTATCAGATTCCATCATTTAATTCTGACAATTTGGGTGCTACGGGCAGTCGAGTCAGAAAAAAGGGTTGAATAAAAAACTTTCTTCTCTGAAACTACTGCCTAGAATTTCAGGTAATATTTTGTCAAGTTACGGTGTGTTTGCGTAAGGGACTAGAAGTGTCATGAGTGGATATTTTGGGTACCTAATCTGCACAAGCAGCAAAAACCTTAACCAAGTACGGAGTTTCTGCTCACGGTCGCAGAAATACCGTGTATGCACACTCTATGTACTTCAGTCTGCTTGACTTCTAGATTTTCAGGGTTACATACTATTAATTTTCTAAATAAATGCTTGCACATATGCACCCATTTTCACTATTTGGTGGAGTTTTGCAGAGGGAATTCCAGCCTCTGCTACAATTGCGTGTAAGCAGAAACTGACACGCCTTCGTTGCGAATATGCATGGTACATGTATTATAAACAAAATGACACATTTTGAAGTCTTGATTTTGAGTGATAGAAATAAAAATTTGACACAAACCTACGTAAAGTTTCAAAATAAGATGACTTTGCGACTTTGCGACCCAACGCCGAAATTCCGAATTTGGATGAAATATTAGCCCCGAATTCAAATTGATTTCACAGGAATAATGCTTCGGACATGCTGCTGCAGATTCCTTCGTTTAAACCCAATTTTGCATATAACAGCTGTCCCGTCACCATTAAAAGGGCCCCTTATTGTTATTTGTAAAACAATCTTCTTCTCTGAAACTACCGAGCGGAATTCGATATTTTTTCACATGAATAATGCTTAATTTCAGATACCTTCGTTTAGTCCTTATCGGGTTGGAAACTTTATAAAAATAACTTCTTTTCTGAAACAACTTGTTAGAATTAGAGCAAACTTAACGGGAATTACACTTTGGGCATGCTGCATGGTGAAATATAAAAGAATCTCTGAAATGGATTTTTAGACATTGATTATATTTTTCAGATAGGATATTTTGGATGTAATTTTCTCAGGTTTCTTTGCTTTATGATGATACGTCGCGGGGTCATGGAAAAGGGATCTTCGTGGAGCAAAATTTAAGCATTTCCGTATTATCATAGACAGATTTTCGCAAATTCTTACTCATCACCTGACTTTGCAAATATTGTAGTTGTTTTGCATGCTTATTCTGTGTCGTGGAAAAGGGACCTTTATATAGAATACTTTATTATCTGAAACTTTCTACATTTTTGTATGAACTTTCCTGATACTTTCAAAGAATATTCTTTTTCATTAGACAAGGTTTGGCCATGTAATGACATATGCCATTGACAAAGATGTAAAAATCACCTTTAACGCCTTCTTTATCATCTATATCATATTTAAAGTATATTTTAACGCATGATTGATAGTACGTTACCCTTTCCACATCACTTCAGGAAAGTGATATCATGTCTTAATCTTCGTTTTTGGTGATGATCTGCTTTTGTAAAATAACCTACAAACTTGGTCGTGAAACTTTGGCCTCTTGTTTTCTTTTGAGTCACGTTAATTAAATCGTCAATAAATAACTAACTAAAATGAATAACTAAAGGTCTTGGGACAGTATGGATTGAAATTTGTGTTTGTTTTTCTTTATCACAAAAAGTTCTAACCTATAATTTTTCGGGTCATTTAAAAAGGAACTACTAGGAAATTTTACAAAGTGGGTCAACGTCGTAGTCTCATATTCTCACCACCGTATCCTTGGGTTTTCATAATCTTACTCTCCGTTCTCACCGTTGATTTCTCGTGTTTTTCAGCGTACCTCGGTGTGCTCACCACTTTCCTCTTATTGTCGTTCTCTCCTTCGTACCCCCGTGTTATCACCGGCGTACCCTCGTGTTCTCACCCTCTTTGGTTCTCACCATCTTTCTCTGGTGTTCTCATCGTCGTATACTCGTGATCATACGGTCGTATAATTTCGTTCAGGGCCAAAGGTTATAAAACTTTTCTCATTCTCAATTCAAAAATTTCTAAAATTTCAATTCTAGATTGAAGCCTTAATAATTTCTGTTTTAATACTCATTTTAATGTATTAATATAAACGATAATATTAATAAGTTGTTTTAAATAACAATTTATTAATATAATCTTTTATTTTCATACATTTATTTAAATATAAATTTGAGAAAATTCTCATGAGAGCCGAGAAAAGTTTTATAACCTCGAGCCCAGATTGCTGTACTGTGGTGTATCGTCTTACTCTTGTGTCGAGAGTAAAGTTTTACCTTTAAATAGCGCTTCAGTAGTTATGGCTTAAAACTGGTTCAATTCCTTGTTCTATGATCGGACTTTAAAGAACAGAACTTAAAACTTGGTTTCGATCTCAGCGAAAATCCAAATCAGAAGTCCCACTGTAAAATTGGAGGTAATTCAAACATAGGACAATTAAGCCTTGGTCGAGTTATTCCGCTTATTACTTCTCGAAATGTAAATTATAAACGCTACCTTCGAGAGAAAAATCGATTGGTTTGTATGTTTGAATGGATATTAAAGCCACTTTTAACAATTTTCAGCCTTATCGCTGCATGGAGGACCCTACAATAAATTCCTTGTTCTTATCACACCAATATTTCCATTACATCTTTTTTCTTAGCCTCGAGCTTCTGTCTCACTAAGTTCTACGATTACGTATGCTCCCATTGGTTGGAGACAAATGTCGGACAGGATATGTGCCGCCGCCAGGGATCAAACCCATTTAATCCAAAAAATTTGGAGGTAGGTCCACTACCAACTGCATTGTGACGGCGGCCACAAAATCGAAGCTTTTCGTCACCTTAAATTATTAGATTACTGATCTCTTATTTATTTAATATTTTATTTGGTGGGAGGATTCTCCCTGTTCTACAACTTATAAGAATGCGGAAACACGTCAACAGAAACGTTTTATGATTAGCCTACAGGTCTACACGACACAGTTGTAACTGCCTATCTGTAAATAGGCAGTTACAACTGTGTCGCACTGACTCATCGGTATGAATTCTTTAACGGTCACAACAACAACAACAACAACAACAACAACAGCAACAACAACGAAAAAAAAGAAAGAAAAGAAAAAAAGAACCACCCACATTAATATTATCTTAACATTTACACGTGTGCTAACAGCAATGACTCAGCATGAGTGTCTTTCTTTGTACATAAGTTGCGCATATTTTAGCTCTGACTTCACAAAAGTTAATGCATAATTCCGGCTTTGCCTCGCTGTTTGTAACGCACAAAGAAACAGACAATAACTGAACTGCTACGTGCACTGTTAAACCATATAACTTAGGAGCAAAAGTGGTGTCAGCTCGGAAACCTTACATTTAAGGTAGACCTCAACACCGATCAGAGTGTAAAATAGTCGGTGAAACAAGTGTAAACTTTCCAACCAAATCAGAAAATGCTACACTGTGATAAAAAAAACACACAACTGGTGCTGAAGCATCTTAAAATTGGGGTAAACGGTCTCCTTAAAACGTAGAAAAACACATTTATTATTGCAAGAACATCCCTTATAAAAAATAGGAATAATGGTATCCTTAAACCAAAGATGAGTTGCGCCCCTTGAATGAAGAGATCTTCCGAAGATCGTCGTTTTCAAACTAAAGCCGCTTGTAAGTCAGAGACAAGGTGTATAAGCATATATGCGAAGTTTGGTGTAATTCAGAAAGCTTCTTCAAATTACGCGTTCGAACTTAAATGAGATAGAAATTACCTGGATACTTTTAAATCTTGTGTCGATATCTTTTAAATCCACTTTTGATTTAAAAAAAAACACCCTTATTCACGGCATTTCTCATTTAGATAAATAAGATTCTTTGTTACATTCATCAGTCAATTACATTAAGGTAGTGGACCCGTAAAAGTTCTGTAACGTTTCGGGAGTAATGAGCTTTAATAGTGTTAACCGAGGTTTCCTAATGGTTTTCATTAGAAAACCTCGGTCAACATTGTGAAAGAACATGAAGTCCGAAATGTTGTGGTACTATCACGATTCCACTACCTTTAACATGTAGTAAATTAGGACCACATCACACTTGTTTGCCGAAAAATATAAGAATAAATTCTTTCAAAGCAGGCATTTCTTCTTTGCACGTCCAAAACTTCGTTAGCCTACCTCAGCTTTATTCTAGCATTGCCTTTGGATGCCCAACGACGATATAGACTGTAACCAAAGCCTCTTATTGATAGCTTATTGACGCTGAAGTTTTGAAGTACATATCGCCCATTAACGGTAATTTTGCGTTTAATACTATTTAAAAAGGGCAATCATCGAAGATACGGTATGGCGAAAAGGAAAACACCGATATTTGTTTCATTTTATTTATGAGGTAAAAGAAATAAAATAAATATAAAATTAAATTCTACAATATACCAACGATGAAATATTATAAAAAAAATCTAGTATTTCATTGAGCGACACCTTATTTATTCGGCCACATTAAGATCAAAAGTCCACTTTCATCTTAGACCTGAAAAATGTTTCTAATAAGTGTTGCTCGAAAAGATTTTAAGAAACATATTTCGAAAATTCTTTTAAGATTATACTATCTAAAGTTGTCTTCCAAGCAAAGTTACCGATTAGTTTGAGCTATGCCCGGATGGAATGTTACCCGTCACGCGAAATGACCTTCTCGGAACTCGTAAAATACGTATTTGAAAAGGTTTTCTTCTTGTACAGACCAGTCAGTTGTCGCATTTCAAATTTTCATTATTGCGACGGTAAATTGATTAATTTTAGATTCAGAATATTAGAAAAGTGCTTAAATGTCAAAACTTTACGCACTACCCAGTTCCCTTTTCATATACGGGTCACAAATATTTTAGACTGGTCCATTTCAACATAAGAAAAAATCGATTATATTTGGTTGGCAAAAAATTATTTATTTCATTTTCCCTTTTGAAGAAAAATGCAATATGGAAAATGAAGAAAACTCGTAACAAGCAAAGTTTTCATTTGCCATCACGTTTCTTAAACCTTTTTAAAGTGCGTCGCATAGGGATTGTGTAGGAATTAATCAAGATACACTTATTTACATCGTGAAATTGACATTCACCTCAATCAAAATCATTCTAAATCGCTCACTCAGCGCTCCATTCATTCATTCCAACCATTCACTCAAACCATTAAAAAACGCTCAAACCCATTGAAAAATATAGATAGAGAAAAATCGCGTTTTCACTGACATAATTCAGATTGATAGCGTCCCATAGGTTCTTGAAGAAATAAGGAGCTATGCAAAGAATATGTAGGCAGTTTTTTTATTAAAGGTAGGTAATCAATATCGCTAATTTTGTTCATCCTGGCCAAAATTTGCGATATATGATTACTTCCCATTATATTCACTTAAAAAACGCTCCGCGCACGCATTCAATTTCATTCCAAAATCATTCACTTTGTCAATTTCACGATGCTGTTAAGTGTATGAAAGGTTATTCCTCCAACTGTACAACTTGCACTTTCTTGGCAGCCAAAAGTTTATCAAATTTGAGCACGTCCCTATAGTGTGGTATGAGCGCAGGATCCATGCCGGGCGGAAAATACTCCGGCGGCTCCGCTTCCACAGGCGGTGGGTTCAAAACAGCCTCGACCTCCTTGAGCACATCAAACCGTTTGATGGCTTTCAACCCTAGCTTTAGGTCCTCGGCTCGAGCCCTGGTGTGATGCCGTCGCCAGCGACTCAGGGCGACGCTAATGATATCTTTCTTCGGTCCCCGTGATCCCTCGATAGCGATGCTGGCTATGTCCTTCTCGATCGTCTCTGATCCTCGTTTAGGTAGGAAGGGGAGGTTACGATACAACTGCATCCAATCTTGATCGATATGCTGGACAACGACTCGACAGGCTTTATCTACAGACCCTGTAATAAAGGTAACGGACCCGTAATGGTTCCGCAACGTTTCGACAGTGTTTACCGAGGTTTCCTAATTAATTTCATTAGGAAACCTCGGTCAACATTGTGAAAGTGCATGAGTACCGAAATGTTGCTGAACTATTACGGTTAAACACAAAGAATTTATTAAGCTTCTTATCAAAAATTCGTCACCCGTTTATCAACAGAAGCAAGATGTGTTTGTGAAACGCAAATGACCCCGAAACGACTTATTATTTTGACCTTGATAAATGATCTTGGCCTAACCTGGTGACCATGACCTTATTATCAACAAATGCTTACTGTTGAGAGTTATTATCATGCAAAATATGAGCTTTTTTTATTAAATAGTTTTTACGAACATTTTAAAGTAAGTCATTTCGCTTGTGATTGCTATGCAATGTTCATATCACTTATTTGATCCGTTTAGAAGACGCCAGGCAGGGTGAAATGAACAAAAGCGGGGTATAAGTTTTTGATAACTCACAGGTTAGGCAGTGACTTTAACAAAGGGATAATCTACCGTTATTCCTTAATTAACCACCGAATTTTTTTTAAAGAAATACCAATAATTCGATGTGACTTACCGTCAGTCCCCGTTGTAATATTTGGTAGTTTAGCTTTAGCGTGCCTTGCAGTTACAGGTAGATCGTAGAATATCTTCTCTACACTGTCATTGCTGGTTTTGAGCAGCAGTAACCGCCTAGATAACTCGCCAGTTTTCTCTAGGGTTAGACACTCCGCTTCTCTCTTTCGCTTCTCGTTTTCTGTTTCTTTCATTTCAGCTGTTAACTCGATGATTTCTTTTTCTAGTTTTTCTAGATGTAATCGTTTTTCTTTCATCCATTCACGTCTCTGTTTAACGATCCCCAAATTTCTTTTCACGCCCGGTAACTCTTCGCGTAAAAACCTGAGCTCTTCATTCAAATTGTCCCACGTGATCGCCATTGATTCAATATCCATTCCGATTGGTTGATTTCTAAGATCGTCCAATCTGCCTTCCTTAAACTCCATATCGAGTTCGAGTTCGTTACACTTATTTTCTAGATACGTTTCTTCTGCTTCGTTCGCTTCTTCTTTTTCTTTAAGATTATCTAATTCAGACATTAGTTTTGTATATTCAGCTTCTGCTTGGTTCACTTTAAACACAGCTGAATGAAAGCGTTCACACGCTTCACGCATAACTTTTGTGTGTTCCTCCTTTTGATGATCAAGGTCTCTAACATCGTTTTGTAGAAACACACCATAATTCTCGTCAGCTTTGAGCCACTGTGACATGATTGATAACACTGTCTTTATATTTGTACAAGCTTCTGGAAATAAAAGCAAGAAAGGCACGATTTCACACTCGGACCGTTGACAGAACGTGGCGACTGGTGAACTAAACATCGTGTAGTGAATACCCCTGTTTTTGAAATGCAACACTAGTGAACTGATCTTCTCTAACTGTTCGTGAATTGCTTTTTTCCATGAGCGAATCTGTATTTCATAATGTGAAGCTGTTTCGACCTCAACCTCACCGCCTGGTTCGTAAAAACTAATGCAGTACTTTTCAAGTAAACTCAACATTTTAAGGCACGTATCTGACACATCGCTAAACTTTCCCGGTACAAAATTCTGAACCTTTGTGTACACGTCTTTTAGCAATGTCACATTACCCGGGTCTCCCTTGTAACGCTTGGGATCGGAACCATATTTTAGAGCAGCCTCAATGGCTTTGGTAGAAGAGAGTTCAAAATATCCAAGCATACGCACGAGTATTTTGATAGGCGTAGAATATTTCTCAATCTCATGGTTTAGTGATTTACCAACACCGTAATACGATCGTTCCAGTCGCGAAAGTTTCTTCTGAACTGCCTTAATCTCTGCGTAGATGGCGTTGCGTACTTCTTTCAGACTCGATGGTGGACATGACTCGAGCCGCGAGAGCCTGGAAACAGCATTGGTTCCCACATCGTCTATAGGTAGAAGAAATGTTGATTTGTTGGCGAGTGTCGGCATTCGGAAATCAAGGACCGGTCTCATCTGAAATATAGAGAAAATAATTGAGCCTGTGCTTGCCATTTCAAATAATTTCATCTATGCGTGATGGACATACATTTTCCAGCACAGACAACTAAACAGCACAATAAGTATACATGTCAATCTTTATTGAGTCCTTATCTATCTGCAAAGAGCGCAAAGCAAAGACTCTGGTCAGAGGCTAGCAAGACTCTTTGCTTTGTTCACATATGATATTATTGGAAATGTTACTCACAGGCTCATGATTATGATATTATCATAGTGCCAGGCGTAAATAGTCGTCCGTATCTATCAATATTTAATTCAGCTAAATTTGCTTATAATGTCACGCTCCAAGCGAGTGTGAAATAACCCCGTTGAATTCTTTTAATATACACAGGAGATATTACATTAGTGTAATAAATATGCAATTCAGCGAATGCCTATTGTAGCGAATTTTCGTTACTATGAAAAATGATATCATGAATTAGCAATTAACGACCTCAGTTCACAAATGTCGTTATACAATTCGTCGATTCAGATAATTGCTAGATGCGATTAAGCATCCCGCCTGCGATATTCTGACGTATGAGAAACAGGGATACATTATTACATTAAGTAACTTAACTTATATAGAATTCGCGTAACTAAATGCGTAAAAAATCGACACTCGACACATTTTCGTTTACTCAATTATGGATGATCCGTTTTCATAAATTTAAGTTTTTTATGCCCAATCATTAGAAAACCTCTACTTGTAAATGTATAAGTGAATGCGTAATGCCCTGACTTCCTGATTCCCCGAGAGAAGACCTGACATAAAGCTTTAAGACGACAATCATCTTTCATCTCGAGATCAGCATGTCGTTTAGTGATTAAAACATGAAAGCTTTTGCATAAGTTTGCGAACGATGTTTGGCCTCTCACCGATGAAATATATCTTGAATTATTCTTGGTTTATAACTTGCGTAGATAGAAAGTCATTTCGACCATCAATTTTCCAACAACAATTACGATAACAACACAAAACACAATGTCATACAAAGGCATGTTTTATGGTTGCTGAGAGACGGTGCAATTTGTACCATTTATTTTATCCCGCTGTTTTTCAATTGTCTAATCAATTTAAACAAATTGGCTTGATCCTTTCATACCGGGATCCCAGTCGATATTGTCAACAGTTCTAATCTCCTCGTTCAAAGTACTGTATCACCGGTTTGGCCCGTAGGTCAAAAACTTAGTACATTGCATGTCAAATCACATAAAAAATACAAGTAGCAATTTCGGTTTTTTTTTTTTTTTCGTTTGGCGCTGATTGGCTTCCTAGAGATGGCTGCGAACTAGTTGTTCATCCTTTGAAGTTTTTTTTTAGTAAAAAATTATAATATTTACGTCATATCATAAGTGAACATATTGACGTGAGCATTTTATGGCACGGTTAATCTTGCTATCTAGAACACGAACAAATCAAGGCAGCTTTCTCTTAGAAATCATGATAAATCTAAAATTAAAAAAATCAAAATCCAAAAGATTGTATTTCTTTCTTTATTTTCTTTCTTTTTCTTTTCTGTATTTTTTTTCTTTTCTTTTCTTTCTTTTTTTTTTTTTTTTTTTTTTAACTTTTTAGTCCAGAAAAAGTCTGTATTCACGCATTTTTAGAACTTACTATTGGCTCATTCTAACAAAAAAATGATTATAAAATCATGAGAAATAACAACAACAGCAAAAAAAAGACATTGTTATGAAAATATATTGATTTATTCAAATCCATTCACATCAACATGTTTATTATAACTTTAATTGACCCTCTTCACACAAAATGTACTGTTTGACAGACACTTATTTAACCTATGTCAGTTACTTTAGTTACCATTATATTCCAGAGGAATCTTGATAGGCTAAATCTGGTCCTTGAATATTTAACATGGTATCTTATTCGGTTGAAATTGGTTAACCAATTTTCTTGTAGTTGAACATAGAAACCCCATTGATAGACCTTTAATATAACTAAGGTATCTTGTAGTGCTTGCACGAGTAGATATTTATACCCGGGCAAGGGTGTAGCTCCCATTACGCAAGCGCGTAATAGAAATGAATCCTCTTTTCAAAAAATGTCGTTGATGAATGATCATAACATCGAAACTAAAGTTTATTCAAGCTGTAGTTACGATGTGTTGATTATTCACCAACGCCAAAATCATATAAAAGGGAGTTGACGGATGGCATTCAATTATCACAGTTCTCACATCGCCTTTAGCATATATATTCTTCAGTTGTCACCTTATGAGTGCGTACGCCTATGTCGGGTACCCGAGAATTAGTTACCCACGGATACTCTTGTACCCTATGAATACTGTTCATGTATCTATTTTATCAACTAAATACAAAGAAGGGTCCAGAATTTTGTAAAGAGGTTTGAACATACAGATTCCGACATGGTTTTCAGTGGGGCAGATGTTGCCAGTCTTTGAATCTCAAATAAGACGCCAGGATTCTCAAAACTATCTGATGTAAGTCTGTAGGACCATCTCGAAATCGAATTCAGAAAACAATTGAATATTGTTTTAAACAGATATTTATTCTCTTCTGAATTTGATTCTCCAAACGTACATAGTCCTAATACAATAGTCGGGTAACGGATAATAATTTAGGACCCCGTCAGGAACGCTACCCTAGCCGGGTACTCCAAAACTCGTCCCAACTCAAGGCTCTTACGACTTCTTTCAATAAAATCATAAATTTACTCCGTATATATACTGTGACCCGTCATGCAAACAGGGACCATCTGAATTGTGCGTAAAGTGTCGATCCTAGTCAGACTGCGCATTGTGCGCAGACTGACTAGGGTAGAAACTTTTCGCAATGTGCTTATTTTCTGAGTCTAGAATGTCCAATCTACCTTCCAGTGAAAGAATTTTTGACATGCGATATTTGGTTGACCAATGCTGGACCCAATCTCTTTTATAAATATTCATTTTACTGAGTTTCCAGATAGTCTCTTTTAGCGTGAAGGGTCAAATATATATTTTTTTGAAAAAAAAAGATATATTATCCAACACAGGTTAACTATAGTGTACAATTTAGGTTGATGCCAATACTCAAATTCATTATAACTGGCAAAAGCGAAAAGTTTCGACAGGGTAATTGGCTGCGCTGACCAGGTTAGCTATTTTCGTATTCCCTTTGTAGCTACAGCTGCAGTTTTGAGGTTTTAATCGACGATAATTCATTTCAACAGACTATGTATAGATTGTTCCATATACCTTGGCACACCCCAATAACCAATCCGGTCAATGCCGAGGTTTTAGCCAGATTGACAAGTATGTGATAAACTGTTCCGCGGTTTATTTGTCCAGGGATTGAGATTCCTGTCGAAAAGAAAAAGTCATCTGATATATGTTCATGTGGCTTAGAGTGTAATCTCAATAATCTAAGATACCTAATTTTCGTCTTAGTTCAACGTGACTTATGACGCACGGGATTACAGGATGTTACATCGTGAAATTGACATTCATCTTTATTAAAAACCATTCTTAATCACTCACTCAGCGCTCCATCCATTCATTCATTTCAAACACTCAATCAAACCAGTCAAAAACGCTCCAACGTCATTGAACGATAAGACCAATTACTTCATTCGAAACAAATATAGCTAAAGAAAAATAGCACTGACACTCTTGAAATTATTAGCGTCTGGTTGGTTCTTGAAGAAATATGAAGCTATTTTTAGAGCAGGGAGGTAATAAACATCACTAATTTTGTTAATCCTGAACAAAATTAGCGATATTGGATTATCTTCCTTTAATTTCACTCAAAACCCAATAATCGCATTCGTTCAATTTCATTCGAAAAACATTCACCTCGTCAATTTCACGATGTTGTTAACTGTAACCGTGTGAAACTTTCAAAAACAATGAAGTAAGAACTTTTAACTGTTTGGCCTTACAATCCTCTTAGCGAAAACATTATTATTGCCTTGATAGTAATGCGAATAAGGCTGCAAAGTCTGGGGTCTAGTGGCTTGTCGGGTTCGAACTCCGTCTGCACCATTTTTTGTTAACCCCCCTACCCCCCCCCCCTTTCACTCCCAAAGAAAAAAAAAACGATATCCCGATTCAAAGAAAAAACGATATCTCGATTCAAAAAAAAAAAACGATATCTTGATGGTCAATTGCTATATATGAGAGACATGAAATCTAGAGATTCAGAGTCCCAGCTACATCGTCACCGGGTTTGTTTATGGGTAAAATTCCTGAAAGCCAGTCACAGTCAAGCCAGCTCTAGAAACAGGTAGCAGTGGACTTAATTTATACACGCATTCCCCTCACAAAGGTTTCTAACGCCAACTTGTAGTTTGTCCGAAAACCATACATTTCTTTAATGCTTTTCAGTGGTTTATCGAGAAATAACGGTAGATTATCGCTTGATAATCCCACCGCAAAAGCAGTGAAATTATCAAAAACTTAAACCCTGCGTTTGTACATTTCATCCTATCTGACGTCATCTATGCGGGACGAAATACGTGACGTCACAATGAACGTTGCATAGAAATCACGCGCAAAATGACGCGCTTTACGAAAATATGTCCTAGAAATTTCACATTTTGTCTCATTTTTGCATTAAAGAAATAGAATAATCGCTTGTTTTTCGTGTAAGATCGTGTAATATTTCATTTCGTAAACAACAAAAGCTATATTTTCACTCGTGAAAATATAGAGACGTCGCAGTAACGTCGGGCTATTTTATGAAATTCAGTCATATTTTTGTTTAATTTTAAAATAAAATCGCTGTATAGGCTAAAACAGCGCACTATTTTACATCATTTTAAAGCGTTTGAATAGCTCTACCTTATAGACACTAAATTCTTATACCCATCGCTGTGAATGAAAAATATTATCAAGTTTATTATGAAAAAATCGCCAAAAAGCGCATGTAACGCGTAACATGCCTCTCTTTCAATACATGTTCAAAATGACATAGAATCGCGGATACACTCTTTATCATAATAACATTTTACACGCAGATACATAGAATATTGGGTCTAATGCAGTGTGAATTTCGAAAGTTTCGGCTGAAATTTTGCGAAAATCTCTTCACGTAATTAAAATAGCGGAAAGTGTAACGCTGCTAAAAATGAGGAAAAAAATGACGACTGAAAAATTTCTACGTAAAAATAATCATACAAAATAAAGGAAATTGTCAAATCTAAATACATTTAAGAAAAATGGTCAGACTTTTATTTCTTCAGTTTGAATTTGGTTTGTTTTCGTTCCTTAATTAAATACAATATTTTCGCGCAAAAAAGTCTGAAAAAATGTCACGCTTTTTGAAATTACGTCATTTTTTCCGTACCATTTTCGCGAGGAGTTACCAAAATCTTATCAAATGTCGATGAAATTAAATAAGAATTAAACTAGAAAAAATGGTCAGTCTATGATTTCCAAAAATATATAACAATCTATATTTTGTGAATTTAACGCTAAATACGAGAATGCTAAAAAAGTCTGAAAAAATGTCACGCTTTCTCATTTTAATGACGTTTTACGTTGCGTGCTTCACGTTTTACCGTTTTTTTCGAAATTTTTGGCCAAAAAAGCAAAAACTAACCGGAAAAAATTAAATAAAGAGTTCTCCTCGGTTTTGATGTGTTTAGAGTATAGAAGATCAACACTAATACGTTTTTTGTCTTTTTAAATACCAATTTTAGTTTGTCGGAAATTCAATGCTTCTGTTTATAAAAAAAAAATTATTTCGTAATTACAAAGATTCTTCACCATGAAAATATTTGATACGCCACTGAACATGATAGTTATTCACATTTTTAACCTCCCCATTTGGTATAATTCAAAATATGGCATATAGTTGTTTCAAATGAAACCCGTTTGATTTTTCTCAAATTTTACGCTACAAAAATAACGTCAAATTACGTTACGCTTTATAGCCTCAGTTCGCTGCGACGTCTCATAGCTTTTGTTGTTCACTCAATAAAATATAAGCAGTACTTTAGCAGACAGTAAAGCCTAAGGTCCATCTGCACAGAGGCACAATCTGATCTAAGCTTTCACTGCCTGCTTTCAACTTAATTATTGTGATCAAAATTTAAGCCAGATTTGTTAACATACGCGTATCCAGAACTTTGAAATTTATACGCACTCAGAAGTAAACACCTAAAGAATATTTAAGATGAAGGCGATATATGAGGATTGTAACAAAAGATGAATACCCTCCGTCTGCTCCCTTTTTATGATTTGAGCGTTGTTGAATAATCAAAGCGTCGTAACTACAGCTTGAATAAGTTATAGTTTCGTTGTTTTGATCATTTATCAACGATACTTTTCAACAGAGCATTATTTTTTACGCACTTGCCTTAATTGCGTTATGGGATTTACGCCCTTGGTTAAAATCTTTTCATATGTTGAAACTTGTTTTAAATGAAATAAAATTCGGTAGGATAAATGTTAAGCGTCGTGTATTCAATATATAGTAAGGGTTTATTTATGCGTTCACGAAAAAGATATAAAATTTGTTACGAAGTTATCGAAAGTTCTTTTCAAGTGCATTCAAATATTAACGCCTATAAAGAGTATCTCGGATTTTCCTTTTGAAATAACTAATCTGTATTTTCTATACATAACGCATATTTGATGGGCACTCTAATATACCTATTCAATATCATATAAGCATAATAAAAACCTTTTTATTTGATGCACACCTTGTATGAACCGCCCTACATCCGAAATGAAATTAGGTATGACACCAATGCCCTGAAATCCCACTTTGCGTTTAGTCATAGCTATGAAGCGCCGAAATGAAATAACACCGTTAATTATTTTTTCTAATGCGTCAGCACAGTCTCTTCGACAAAGTTTATATTTCAAATCGACAAAAAGGACCTTCTCTCGTATTTCTATCAAACGCTTCTGATGTTACACAACCATCACAAAATATGGTAAAAAAATCGTTTTCTTATTTCAATCACTTGGGCTTTAATATGTTCACCATTGACTGCACTTATGATGTTTTGTTTGTAAATATGTGGTTTGATAGGCAATATTGCCTTTATTTCCTGAATAAAGTTATAAATATACGCGGATGTTATTACTCAAGTGATAAAATTACGCAAATAAGCTTAGGGTGTAAGGCAACGCTACTTTGTTGCCGTGAAAATACCTACGTTATTGATGTAACATGACGTCATTTTACACTCGGCGTTATAGACCTATCCTCGAAGCCCAGACATAAAGCATACCGTTACTCCTCATTCATAAATCCTGTGACAATATTGAAACGCAGTTCCTGGGAAAATTAATTACATTTGTATTAGTCATTGACAAGCCAATCAAAATGTTTATGACGTAATGTTCCCCTAAAAGGAGCCGACACGATTGATCCAGATGCTAAGAATAAAAGGGAAATTCTAGGGATAAAAGCCTACATTTGTAAGAACAGGGCTGTTCGATATTCACCATTTTGATATGGCAATGTGATTAGAAGTGATAAGAAATACTATGGAAGGGCAATTTATATTTAAGATATGTTTAAAAATAGAAATGACGTGTAAAACTGATTAAAGAAGAAATTTGTCCGTTTTTACCATATTACAAATAGAATAACAAAATTCGTTTTCTAAAACGGATGAAAACTTAAACACACTGCAACCCTTTAAATCGCAACCCAAATTTGTCAAAGTTTTATTTGAACCAAATGTTTTCCATAGAATCAATCAATCAACCGATCAATCGATCCATCCATCCATCCATCCATCCATCCATCCATCCATCCATCCATCCATCCATCCATCCATCCATCCATCCATCCATCCATCCATCCATCCATCCATCCATCCATCCATCCATCCATCCATCCATCCATCCATCCATCCATCCATCCATCCATCCATCCATCCATCCATCCATCCAACCATCCATCTATCCATCCATCCATCCAACCATCCAATCATCCATCCATCCATCCATCCATCCATCCATCCATCCATCCATCCATCCATCCATCCATCCATCCATCCATCCATCCATCCATCCATCCATCCATCCATCTATCCATCCATCCATCCATCCATCCATCCATCCATCCATCCATCCATCCATCCATCCATCCATCCATCCATCCATCCATCCATCCATCCATCCATCCATCCATCCATCCATCCATCCATCCATCCATCCATCCATCCATCCAACCATCCATCCATCCATCCATCCATCCAACCATCCATCCATCCATCCATCCATCCATCCATCCAATCATCCATCCATCCATCCATCCATCCATCCATCCATCCATCCATCCATCCATCCATCTATCCATCCATCCATCCATCCATCCATCAATCCATCCATCCATCCATCCATCCATCCATCCATCCATCCATCCATCCATCCATCCATCCATCCATCCATCCATCCATCCATCCATCCATCCATCCATCCATCCATCCATCCATCCATCCATCCATCCATCCATCCATCCATCCATCCATCCATCCATCCATCCATCCATCCATCCATCCATCCATCCATCCATCCATCAATCAATCAATCAATCAATCAATCAATCAATCAATCAATCAATCAATGGCGGAGTTGCCTGATCTTAAACACGTTTAACTTGCGTACGCCCCCAGTAGCGCACAAAAATGTAAATTGTTTAGGCATATGTGGTATTAAATCAGTAGGGCATCTTTGATATGATTTTTTTGTGTTCTTACACTCCAACTGCTTCCATCTTTAATATAACATGTACGATAATTAAACCAAACCACATAATAATCAAACTGCCTTTGAAGTATTCATTACAGAATTGTGAGCACAATGCATGAGCCCAGTATGGTATAGAAAGAAGTTGTAAAGAACACAATACGATATTTAATGAGCCTACATGCGACATCTCCAACAGTTTCCAATGAGGGCACAGTCATTGAATAGGCTTGGCATCCTCAAAATGAGAGTAACATTATCAGGGGATTGCCAAGAGAAAGTATAACGTGGAATTGTGTGCAAAGGGGGGTAAAATTTTCGAACAGTCTGGACCATCTGGTCATCCTAAACGCAGGGTTGATTTTAACATGGCTAATACCAATGTCGAAAATTCTAAATCAACAACCTATTTTATATCAGTCCTGCGCCAAAGATGGAAAAAATTGAAAGGGTATCCCACTTTGCAAATGTACTCAAGTGCAAAGCGAGGATTAATTTTCAAACGTTCTCAAATTATTTTTTCATCCAGAACGCAGGTCAGGTAACATATACTTGTTCGAATTACACACGATGCCTTTCAGTACTTTGATTCATTAAATCAATCTAAAGGGTATGCTACAGAGGTCTACAAACTCCATTGAGAGAAATAGGGTCCGACCAATGTAACAACACGTGTCAATAGTTACCATTGTTCGCTAGAATTGATCAGTCCTCTGCGAACCGTTTTGACCTAGAATGCTATTGATGTACCTTTTATGATAAAATGCCAAGTGAGCATTTTAGCCGAGAAATGCCTTAAGGGAGTGGACCCTTAATAGTTCCGCAACTTTTCTGGAGTAATAAACTTTAACAGTGTTAACCGAGGTTCCCTAATGGGTTTCATTTGGAAACCTCGGTTAACATTGTGAAAGTTCATGAGTGCCGAAACGTTGCGGAACTATTACGGGTACCCTTCCTTAAGGTTGTCCACTCCTTATGAAAAATGTTGACGTCATATAATCTTCGTGCTAAAGTGACGCGCTTCGGTTTCTGTGAAATACTCCTAGCGTCAATATCATTACTTTTTCATTATTTCTACATACAGGAATGTGTTTTAATACTATTTTGCACACAAACAGGAAAAAAAACAATTTAAGAATTGTGAATGTGTTATAATGGATATAATTTTATTTTCATTTTGATGTGTCGATGAATAACATCTAATGGGGGAGGAGTTATATGCAAAGCAAATTCCTCAGGCTCCGCCCTCAGATTTTACCTTTTGCTTATTTATTACTCCTCCTCTATCAGACTTTTTTCATCGACACATCATAGCGAAAATGATATTATTTCATAAATACCGGAATGCTGTCAGGAAAATGTATCTGCAGTTTCGGAACTGATACCGACGATGACTTTAATAACGGAAAGTTTGGTTAAACCGAAATATAACGATGTCTTTCGATGCATTCCGACATTGAGTTGATTTCAAAGTTTCTAATTATGACCGTACAACCTTAAAAGGAAAACATTGATTCTACGAACATATTTGTAAAACAGAGCAGCGTACACATACTGTTAACAAGAGTTCGATAGTACACAACAAAATTCGAAAAGGGGCGAACTCTTAAATGTTACTTCAATTCAAATTTAGACTGGGTCAATAATTCTTAAAAATCGAAAATCAATTCTTTGCTACTATAGAGAATCATAAGAATAACGCAGGTTTTCTTTTATAGGAACAAATGTTTGGATTATGAAAAACATGCTAAGACGGCTAAATTTGGAATAAACCATTTTAAATAAAAATTAAAATGCATGTTTTTCTCGCAAATAAAAAGCGAACACAGAACTCTAAAATGGCGATAATACATGTATATTCATTTTGTCATATATTACAACCATACAAATCTGTACTAAATACGATTTCCTTTGAACTTCTCAAATATTTTTATGGCTTTTGACAGTTAGTTACATGGTGAATTTTTTTATGGCTTTTTACTGTTAGTTACATCGTGAAATTGACAAAATTGTTTTAAACACACAACTCTTAAAATGGCGATAATACATGTATATTCATTTTGTTAGATATTACAACCATACAATTCTGAACTGAAAACGATTTCTTTTGAACTTCTGCAATATTTTCATGGATTTTTACAGTTAGTTACATGGTGAAATTGACATTCAAGTCGTTAAGTTCGTAATCGCTCGCTCAGTGCTCAAATCATTCATTACGAACACCCACTCAAACCATTCAAATCGCTAAAAAAAGTTCAAAAACGGTTCAAAATCGTTCAAAACGATCAACATTTCATTCAAATCGATGAAATCTTTTCACTCCATTTTTATCAAATGTGGATTTCAAAGCGTCTCATTAGCAAGAAAAGCTACATAAATAGGGAAAATGGTTAATTTTTTTAAAGGGAGGTAACAATAATCGCTACTTTCGTCCAATTGGACGAAATTGTCGGAAATATTTTACCTCCCCTTAATTGAATTCAAAAATCGCTCCTCCCACTCATTCAATGTCATTTCGATTTCATTCCAAAATTATTCAACCTTTCATTTTCACGGTGAAAACAGTACTTATTCTTGAAATAATTTTACTTCCAGCTAGCAACAATAACAGAAGCCCTGTTAACTCTGGTGCGAAACAAATGCAATTGTCAAAATAAAATTGTATTTTATCTATGAAATTTTGAATATTTGCGATTTGCAGTTCTAAAATAATCAGCAAAAGGTCGTGAATATTATGTCGTTGATAATGATAAAATTCAAATTGAAATAATAGTGATAATGTTGAAAGAAGGCAATATTAGGATTAATAAAGCTACGAATATAATATATAGCTCACCCGCATCCCCATTCGACTTGGCCTTAGATATCTTTTACTTTTCAAACTCATTTTCATATGTATCACTAGCAGCTTCATGAAGCCAGAACCTTAGTTTTTCTTGAAACACAGCTGGTTTTCACCTTTAACTCCTGTCCTTCGCCCAGGAAGACAGAACGCCATAAACTGTTAGCCAACTATACCCTGCTTTGCACGTGTACTTGTGTGCAAAGCGGGGTATAGTTGGAAGACAGTTTGCACCGTTTTGTCATCCCGAATGCAGGGCTGTTTTTCATACAACCTGTATTCATTCATCAACTTATTTTAAATCAAACCTTTACTTCGACTTCTTGTTCAATAAGTATCCGTCATAGTAAAAAAAACCTTTTCCTTCTCAAAGGTGAAATTAAACAAAATTCAAATTCTTTTAAAAGTTTTATTATGTGTATGTTAAACCGTAAATTAAATAGTAAAATTGACAATTTACCAACATCGTTTATTTTCACGTTTAGCCATGTAATTTTGGGGAAAATGCATCAGAATGCAACAATTCAAAATCTGAGTAAGTTCTCAGATGAGTACGAAAAAAAGGTTAAAGAATCTCAGTCCCAGATGTGAATGCAATTGGATAATTTCATTTGTCGTGTCTAACAATAAGATCTACACGAGTTCGTTTTCTCATGATGTTTCAAATTAGAATAAAAGAAAATGTTCTCTGTTTTAGACACGGTCTCATCCTTCTGCCAACATTCCCTTTGTTTTCCTTCTTATCCAAGGGGGGGGGGGGGGGGGGGCTTTATTTCGGAAGTGTTAAAACCTCTCATGTACTAAGAATGTCAAAGTTGAGGCACTTTGTCAACTGATTGAATATTTACAATCTATAAGATAATTTTGAGAGCGCCTTAACACCATAGTGTGGGGAGTATAAACTTAGTCTTGCCTGATGTGTGTAGAAAGCGATTTTTTTTTTCAATCAAAAAAAACATGCGTTAAAAAATAAAATCATAAAAAGAAATGAAGTAAAAATTTCATTGCCATCATGCTTTTTTGTTTTTGTTTTTCAGCCAATTTTTAGAAAGAATTATGTTCTTTTATTCCATTCTCACACATATATCGTAAATCCGCTGTTACTAGAAATTGTCCAAGTTTTAAATCGAATTTCGCTTTTTCACTGTCAAGTGTTTTCAATAACTGACAAATCTGTTTAAGTAAACCAACAGCATGCCACGATAAAATACAGCCGAAAGTTTCAGGGAAAGTTGGCCCAATAAATCAACTTCAAATAAGCTGATAATGTTAAGTAGTGAGGACTTCTGGTTATCGATTTGCTTTCTAAAGACGTGAAAAGGATTATAGAGATATGTTTCTTTTGAGAAAGAAAAAAGGGGAAACTAAAGCGAAATAGTAACGAAAGACTTAATATAAAAACTGTAAGAGTTTTAAAAAGTAAAGACAAAAAATAGAAACTTCCCTTCTTATTCATTTTTTTTCCATATATCGTCGATGTTCTACTAAAACCTCGTAACTACAGCTTTAAACAAGCTGCAGTTACGAGTTTTTAGCAGAAAATCGACGAAAACTTATTTTTGTTGCTAGTTCCAGGCTTAAATCCCAATCTCCTACCGCTCGGCCTGGCTCTTGCAATAGTTTTGCGTTGACCCCTCGATATGTTTTTATTGGGTGGACCTTTGTCTGAGTTTTGCAAGAGTATATAAATTTTGCCCGTTTTTTCTTTGAAAAAAAAAGTCCGGTGACCCATGCTGATTATTTTATTGTATAGAGAGAAATGTAGACTCAAAAATAAGTTTATGTTGAATGCCATTACGAAAATAACATTACTTGTTTGTCGTTTGAAAAGCAGATTGTCTGTTTAAGACTGACGTGATTTTGAGGTGCTAGTCGCAGTAACTCGTCGTTGAGAAATGGAGTGGTCCTCAAGCATAAGTGATGATTGAGGAAAAACAGCAATAATAAAAAAAATCAACAAACAAACAAACAAACTAACAAAAAACCTCAATGTTAATTCGGAAATTGTGTTGTAATAAAAAAAAATCAAGAATTAAATTTTGCAAACAAATTCTTCATTAAAACCGGAAGCGACGCTGACCTCTGACATTTATTTATGTCGTAATGGCAGCATCAATGTTTTTTTTTCCTTAATTGAATTGTTTACGTTTACCGAAATTGAAGAAAAATGGGTGTGTTTGTGATATTCCTTTTGTGCTTTGATTTGGTGGACTTAACTCCCTTTTCACAGAGCGAGGCCAACTTGTTTATAGGAATAACAAGCATTATGGTTATTACCTTTTGTGAACGAATGGTCATTTACATTCAATTATCTCATTCAACATTCTTATTCCTCAGTAATTTTCGCATTTGTAGGCGATAATATTATTTGTTGTTCAATCGATTTTTCATAAATATATTTTGTAACAATAGCATAAAAATTATCTTCTTTGTTATCAAACTTGACTCTACAAAGTCCGATTTCAGTTAAAACTTGCAAAAATAACGAAGCTCTGATAATTGGACAACATAAAAGTACATGTACTTCAGTAACAGATATGAATAGATGAGTTGGTAAACTGATCAATCAATGGCAATTTTTAGGATTACGATTTCGACCTCTGGCTCAACCAACTTCCATACGACATTCGACAAAAATCATTTTGACCCTAGTCACTTGCCTCACACCAATTATCGTGTGATACAATTAGTTACATCGAGAAGTTGACATTCATCACAATCAAAGCCTTTTCAAATTATTACTCACCGCTCCATTCATTCATTCCAAACACTCAATTTAACCACTCAAAATGCACTAAAAAATCACTAAAAAGAGAAAAAATTGTAATTTCACTGACATTATTGAAATTATAAGCGCCTAATTGGTTCTTGAAGATAAAACAATACATCTAAAGCGTTTGTATGCTTTTAAAGGGAGGTAATAAATATCGCTAATTTTTTTCATCCTAAACAAAACAAGCGATATTGATTTACCTAACTTGAATTTCACTCAACTCACTCCACACACCCACTTAGTTTCACTCCATAATAATTCCCAAATTAATCATCTTGTCAATTTCACGATGCTATTAACTGAAAGGAGTACGCCTAAATGGGGTGAGAAGCTGGTGGCTAAGATGAAATGTTGCGACTGTACTGGTGTTAGAACCGACAAGAAGCAATGGGTAGGTGCACCAGCCGCCGAGATCAAGCTGCAATTATGTTGAAAGTGACAATTAACCCCATTCAAACCCCCATTCAAACAAACAATGAAACTATTTGAAATACGGGTAATTTGCAGCAAAGGGGTCCGAAATCTCCCCCAACCACCACCATATAGACCAATTATATTTATAATACCCCTTTGAATTGCAGTAACGAAATTTGGTAATAAAACCACGAATTTAATCATAATCCAGATTTCTGAAAGGACCATGGAATCGAAATGCGAACGATACACTACGACTTGACGACATTGACAACTTTAGGTTGTCATCTTTATCGATGACCAGTGGGGTAAGGACAACATACGGAAGCCGTATTATAAACATTTATTGACAGGGAATACGTTCAGCAGACTTTATTGACATTTCACCGATCTACCTCAAAACGCTTGAGAACCACTTAACTTTATACCAGGAGTGTTTAGACGGGCAATTACCGAATAAGGTCACTTCCCTCTTACTTTTATGGGTACGTCTAGAAAAGGTTTTGATTAATACTTTTAGTGTGTATAAGGAAATCATTTAAAAGCCATTCCTTGGCGTGTCCTACCATGTGTTTAGGATGACAAAACGGTGCAGACTATTTTCAAATCATACCCAGGTATAATTTGAAAACAGTTTGCACCGATTTGTCATCCTGAACCAAGGCTACTTATTTCACTAAAACAATCCCGAATTAATGAAAAATATCGCAATTCACAGCATCAAATAAGATGTATAGTTTGGACCGTTTGGAAAAACAGTGATAAAGTTCTGTGGAAGGAGATCGCTGAATACGGAATGTCATTTATCCTTGGCGGCCGATAATTTTTCAAGAAACTTTAGATACTCCACTTCTTCAACAGGTCTTCATTTTTTTCCAGAATAAAGTTAACCATCAAAGTAAAGGAAGTATGGGATGCTTTAATGATTTTTAATTATGTTTAAAGACAATTTTAATAATCTTTTATTCATGCCTAGACGAATTTTCTATGCATTGGTATCTCACTACTATACAACAAGGGTGGGTTCCTAAAATGACCTGGCCCTTACCCATCTCCCAAACCCACCAACAGAAAAAGCAAAGAAAAAAGCAGCAAAAAAGAAAAAAAAAAAAAGAACATTAGATTCAAACCGAGGACTTTCCATTTCTGTCGGTTCATGAGTGTCCCGCCCGACTCCCGAATATCCACGACAAAACCTGCCCTGCGTTCAGGATGACAAAACGGTGCAAACAGTTAGCCAATTATACCCCGCTTTGCACGTGAACTTGCGTGCAAAGCGGGGTAAAATTGGCTAACTGTTTGCGCCGTTTTGACATCCTGAACGCAGGACTGAATCCGAATTGTAACTTTCAAAAACATGTCTACATGTAAAATAAACAACAACGCCAACAACAACAACAATAATTACTTGTATTGCTAAATGTTTAAAGGGTCTTTAAGTCTGCTTATAAACTATTTTTTTTCTGATATGGGTTGAAATCACTTACCACCCACAAAATTTATTCACAGATAAAAGAGAGAAATTGGATTTAGGTATTAAGTTATATCGATACACATAAATGTCATACAATTTCTTTTAAAACATATCTTTTTCAATCTCAATTTAAAACCAATGAAAAGTTTTCAATATCTTTTAATGCCCCCCTACAAGTTTAATATAGCAACGATACATATTATCTGGTTAACTTGCTGGGACGATTTGATTCAAAAAAACGCTTCCTTACGTTTAGGAATGACGCCCCGCTTTGCACGTATGAACCCGTGCAAAGCGGAGTATCATTTCTAAAACGCTGAGCGGTCGTTTTCATCCTGAACACAGGGTTACTGGGGCGTTTGATTCAAACATTTTCTCCTTAAGATACCCTAGATAGAAAAAAAGGGACTGGCTGAGAATATCGTAATTGAAATTAACCTTTATTCTGCTGCGCTTTATTTTATTTATATATTTATTTTTTATCTATTTATCTATTGGGTGTGTGTGTGCGGGGGGGGGGGGGGGGGGGTCAAACAGTTTTTCCAAATTTTCCTTCATTATGATTAAGTAGAAATCGCGAATTGTTGGTTGAGATCTGGGCTCAAGGTTAAGAAACTTTTCTCATTCCCAAATAAAAAATTACCCATATTTCAAAAAGAGATTAAAGCTGTAATTCTGTAATAATTCTGTAATGAATGTATTGATATTAAAGATAATAATGATAAGTTGTTATTGATAACAACTTATTAATATTTTCCTTTATGCTCCTTCGGTTATTCTAACTCTAAGTTTAAGAAAATTCGCAGTTGACGATAAGATAAGTCTTTTAACCTCGGGCCCAGCGATTCTGTGTACGTTGATCTAAGTCAGTACTGTCTGTAAAGGTTTTGGGTTCGTCTATAGAATGAATACGTCGTGAATTTCGTTATAAGGGTTAATATGGCCGAAACTTATAAGTGTATGATGGAAATGTTTCAGAACGTTTCAGAAATTGGAACCATCTTTGCACTTATGATCGAGCGGAGAATAATCTTCAAACAATCACGAACGTTTTGTCATCTTAAACATATCATGTACTCAGGGATGAGCAATGTCATGCTACGCATTTTTATCAATTGAACAGGGAAATTGTGATAAAAAATTTACTAACATATTATCTTTTTCATAATTTCCTTGTTTTTTCAAAGTATTCTTCAAAGAATAATAATAATAATAATAAAAATAATAAATAAAATAAATGACTGAAATAGCATCGTTTATGTGACCCATTTTTACGGTGCCTCGATTTAACGGATGCCATTTAAATTTGCTTAATGCTAAATTCACTTTAATGCCTTATTTGAATATTTGCATAATACAAATTATTCAACGTATTGTCGGACACTTCATCGTAAAATCGGATTTTAATCGTTTGGACTTTGAATAGACTATAGAAAAGTCGATGGAAAGACGCTATTCATTCATTCATTCATTCATTCATTCATCCATTCATTCATTCATTCATTCATTCATTCATTCATTCATTCATTCACCCATTCATTCATTCATTCAATTCATTCGTTCATTCAATTCAATTCAATTTAATTGAATTCATTCAATTCATTCATTCATTTAATTAATTAATTCATTCATTTATTCATTCATTCATTCACTTCACTTCATTCATTCATTCATTCATTCATTCATTCATTCATTCATTCATTGCCACTTTCACTTATCAAAATGAAACAAGTTCTGATATAGAAATTTATAGACCCCCATATTTTTTACATGCCCGGTGAGACAGCGCCGATACACACGAAGCTAGTTTTCTGCTAGTTTTTTTTACCAGTTCGCTTCTAGGAAGCGGGGGACAGTTATCTATCTCAAATAATCCTGCCGCGTTCTGGATTCTGTTTGTTTGTTTGTTTGAATCGGGTTTTATGCCCCTTTCAGTTATATCGCGGCGGTTGGAGCACCTAACAGTGGTTTCCTGGCATTTCTCACACCAGTAACACCATTACATCCTTTCCTAGCCTCCAGCTGTTATCCAACATAGCTATTCGATTTATTAACCCGTTGATAGGAGACAAATAGTCGGTCGGAAAAAGATGAAGCCGCCGTCGGGGATCGAACACTCAACAAATTGCACTACGACGGCGACTGTTCTGGATTCGAACCACGAGCCCTGGGATCGGTTGTATGGTGCCCTATCACTAGAAAATCGTGCCGCCCCGCGTGCAATTAGTTTTACCTGTTACCTCTGCGTTATATTAGTGAAGACCCTTTGAAAAATACAGTTAACAACATCATAAAATTGACAAGCTGAATGATTTTGGAATGATTTCGGAATGAAATTGAATGAGTGCGATTGGTGAGTTTTGATTGAAATTAAAGAGAGGTAGGCCAATCGCGCTAAATTTTGTTCAAGATTATCAAAATTAGCTATATCTATTGTCTCCCTTATATAAAATTTACATAATAGTTCTAAAAAAAATCTCTCTATGTCTTTACTAAACAATCACACGCTTCCAAATCCAATAAAGTCACTGAAATCATGTTTTTTTTTAGAGATTTTATATTTAGAATTCAGTTGTTGATCTTATATCTTTAGTGAATTTGGAACGTTTTTGAATGGTTTGAGTGAGTGTATGGAATGAATGGATTGAGCGCTGAATGAGCGTTAAAGAATGGTTTTGGCCGGAATGAGTGTCAATTTCACGACGACTTAACTGTAACCACCGATCCATTAGTTTGTTTCTCCCTATGCCTCTAGAAACCTATATGTTATATGGATTTTCCGATAAGTAGTTTCCAAAACAAAATTTATGAATCGTATTATTGCAGATGAGATCGAAATATTTTATTTGTGATCGGTACAAATAAACTTGGCTTTTACTAACGTGTCCTTAGTAAAATACGAGTCTAGTCAGTTCTTTCACATTTTTGGGTCTCGAGTTCGAGCCAAATCACATGCAATATTCCGCGAACCCTTTGACCGCGACTTTGCCTCTCACAAATGGTTGAATAATTTAGCAGTGTTTCTAAATAAAATAAGGACTTAGAAATATACAATCCGAATGTTTGCGAAGCGTGTAATAAATCGTTCTTCGCTTCGAACGCGTACTCATTGCAAAATGAGATACTCTTTTTAACCGAGCAAACGTAGAATGCTTTTAAAGTGCATGTAAATCCACATCGTGATACCAACAGAAACGATTGTAGATTAAATTAGTCACCGTCTGTCATTCTGTCCGCACAACCGACTCTAACATCACCAGGCCTACGCTCAGAAAGACAAATTGGTACAAACTGTTTGCAACTAATACTCCGCCTTACACGCGCGCATGCAAAGCGGGGTGTAATTCGCAAAAAGTTTGCACCGTTTTGTCATCCTGAACGCAGGACAGTGAATAGATCAAAAAATGAATAACATGTGTATATAGAACAAGAAATAAGTAATCGAAATGAAGTATACAGCTTACCCTAACTCCAAATCCTCGACCAGTCCTAATTGACCAGGAGCTAGCCGCCCGACTCATGCTGCCTAGTGAGCTTGAGGTTTCGGGTCCGGCCCAACTGCCAGGCTTCTTCACCAGAAGCCCTTGTGGCTTGCGAAAGTTTTTCAAGCTATTTGACATGGTGTCCTTTAACGTCAAATATCTTGTCTTCTATAGGAATAATCCGCTAATTATCCATAGGCACTTCACTTTTTTTTAAAAAAAATCATATGAACGAGTCTGTGCGTGATATTTCAATGAATTTTCGCCAATTTCACAAGGACGCGAATAATACTGTGCACCAATACAGTCTGGTCGGAGTCTTCACTTATTACTACTTACTAAATAGACTACTTCTCAATCAATAATAATGCTCACAATTTGAAAAACAAAAATATGTTGTAATAAATTCTACTCAATGTATGTCTGTTTTTCTCTAATATATTTGTTGGAAATGTCACGTACAGATTCAAATAATTCGTAGTGCATCCGTATAAGTTCCGCAACGTTTCAGAAGTTATTTACTTTAACAGTGTAAACCGAGGTTTCCTAATGAAATCATTAGGAAACATCGGTTAACATTGTGAAAAATCATGGAAATACAGCTTCATTGGTTTTCGGTTTTAGAATATATAGAGATTATAAATTTTTAAAACAAATGTTAGCTTTCTATATTTCCTATCTATTTACCGTCTCGAGTGTAACCATTTCATAAAATATGTCTTCCTCGTTATAAGACGATGAAAAAAATACCTATATTTATGGCAATTCGGTCGCCAATAAAAGAAATTGTGCTTCCCAAAACCAAATTTCTTTTTACAAATTCAAGAGCTGGTCTATAAATTTCAACTTCACACAATATTTCTACAACTATATTCCTTATTACAAAGAATATCATCTTTGCCAAAACAACCTTAATAGGAAAAAGAAATATATGATTTGCCCAACAACACGATATAAATCCTTTATTTATCTCCTATCATAAATACCACGATATCCTTTCTCAGAAAAGATTATACTAAAGCCACAAACGTAATTAAACTGTTGTATCGTTGTTTTTCCCACCGCGAGTCAATTCAGGATAGAAGAAAATTGTAATTTGGGATAACACTATTGATTTTGAAAGTATAAATCCCGATTAGATGAAGATTACCCTTTATACACATCGATCTTGTAGTATTGGACTCGCCTAAAATCGAAGTATTATGGGGAAAATATCAAAATGTTCGTGTATGACCATCACTTAAAAAAAACAAAAACAAAACAAAACAAAAAAACACTTTTACTCTTATTCCTATATTTATGATTATTTTGTATTCCGGATATGAGATTCCGAAGATTTTATGTTGTGGAATCGTTTCGAGCTAACTTAAGGTAGAAAAGCAAAAACTAAGTTTTATTTTCTGTTTAATTATTTTGTCTCTCAAAACCAGTTTTATTTCAAATCACAATAAAAGTTGATAGTCAGAGTGAAAATAGGGGAAAAAATCCCTATTGAAGTAAACGAATATAAAGCTCCTAAAGATCTCAATTTACCAGTGTTTTAAGGTAGTAGAGTAGACTCGAAATAGTTCTGCGACATTTCGGAATTGATGATCTTTCACAATGTTGACCGAGGTTTCCTAATAAAATCATTAGGAAACCTCGGTTATTACTGTTAAATTTTATTACTCCCGAAAAGTTGCGGAATAATTACGGTTCTACTACCTTAAGCGAGTAATTTCACCAGAAATGAAAGGCGAATAATTTCACAGTTTCACAGATTAGATAAAGGGTATAAATACAGAATAAATAAATATGGATCCACACGTCACAATATTAGCTTCTTTATTGCGCCACGCTTTAATACCGGGACGGCTTTTTAAAGTGTGTATTTCTTTATATTTGTTCAATACATAAGAAAAAGCGAATAATCTCTTTACTTTAGTGATTTTCAAGTATTTTACTTTTTCACTCTTTTGTTGAAGTAAGTACGTTATCGGTTTTGGACACGCCAAACCAATTATCTTCCATTTTCTAAGTCCTCTCGATTTGGGTTTAAAACTTAAACTATTATACGGACATGGTAAAAGTTGCCCTCAATTCATGAATTCATAGAAAGCTATAAATTTCATAACACTGGAGGATTGGCGTTCATCTAGCTAAAAAAATCTATCTGTCATTTGGTTCAAATTGAAGAAAAAAAGATAAATAGATAAATAAATAAATATAAATAAATAAATAAATAAATAAATATAAATAAATATAAATAAATAAATAAATAAATAAATAAATAAATAAATAAATAAATAAATAAAAAATAGTGAAAAGATAAATCTACGATACTTCTTGACACCCTTATCATACAAAGCTCTGTCATCACACTCATCCATTTTCATTCTAAAGCCATTCATCATGTCAATTTTAATTTCTAAAGAACGTTTTAATGGACCATAAGGGGGGGGAGAAAAGCATTTAGCCTAGTCAGACTGCACGGGGTCTGCATGTTTGATTTACAGAATAGTACTGTGGTCTGTTTACTAAACATATTACGACCTTTTTTGCGCAAGTCAAAAATTAAAGTTGCTTCTACATTAGTAACTAAATTCATGTATAGAATTCTGCCATTCCAATGAGATATTGCAAGGCAGAATATAACTTTGAATTAAAACACCAGGTACGATTTGTGATTTTGACTTACGATAATTCTTCTCATAAGAAGCTTAGCTAAACGGGCCCCTGTTTCCTAAACATATTTCGACCATTTTTTGCCTAAATATAAAAAATTTAAGGACGCTTCTACAGTAGAAAGATTGAGACGTCTTAGCCTAGTTGCTAGCACTTTTTGTTTAAGAGATATGCGCTAGACAAAAATGTAAAGCTATAAATAACAAAGGGAAATAACTAAAAGAATGGACAGGCTGCTTTATGGTTCTTGTACATGACACTTCTCTATATTGTAATCAATAATTGTATAAAGTTTCAAGTTCGTAGCATTTACAGTTTAGGAGGTATGCTCTTGACAAAACTTAAAAGGTAAAAATAACAAGCAAAACATCAAAAAACACACACACAAAAAAAAAAAAAAAATAGACAAGCCAGAAGTATATTTCTTAAATATAACATTTCTCCACATTGTAATCTATATATGTATAAAGTTTGAAGTTGCTAGCACTTATGGTTTGGAAGATATGGCCCGGATAAAACTGTGACGGACGGGCAGACAGATGGACGGAATCGAGCAAACCTATAGTCCCCCAACACGTATCCGGTGGGGGACGAATAACAAACAAAATATTTCATTGGTGCATTAAAGGTGATATTAGGATACCCCATTTTTAAGGTATAGTTCACACCAATTAAGATGTTTCCTTTGGCGTCTTTCAGTGTGTTTCAAAACCAGGTTTCCACCAATGTGTATCGTTGTCTTTGTCGTTGTTGTTGTTTTTGGAAAGTGTACACTTGTTTCATCGGCTACGGTTAGTACTTTGTTTGGTGTAAGGATCTCCATGAAAACAAGGTGGAATTTTACACCAAAATTATTATCAGGTGAGTTGACACCACTTTTGGTGTAATGCTATGATATTTTACGATTTCTTATTTTGACTTACGATTATTTATTTCGAAGAAGTTTAGTAAACTGACGGGCCTGAAGATGTTACTAGGTAGCTTGGTGCAATAAAAGTGATATAAGGATACCCCATTTTAAGGTTTAGTTGACACCAATTAAAGTGTTTCTTTTCGACGTCTTTTAGTAGGTTTCAAAATCAGGCTTGGTGTATAACGGTAGTTTTCATCAATGTGTATCGTTTTCTTATTCATTTTTTTTTTGTTTACACTTGTTTCATCGGCTATTTAATACTTTGTTTGGTGTTAGGGTTTTACCTGAAAACAAGGTGTAATTTTTACACCAAAAGATTTGGCAGGTGGAATGACAAAACTTTTGGTGTAATAACATGATGTTTTGAAGTGTAGTACACTGTAAAAATATAATTATGTTAGGTCACACCATTATGTTAAATTGTCACGAAAGCGAGTGTAAATTCGGTTAACACTTCTAGTAATGCAGATTTACACTACTACAGAGAGTATTCACAAATGAATATGTCGATCAAAATTTGCTTTTCGTCTGCGATCGGTCAATAACAAATAAAGACTTCACTAATTAAATACGAAAAATAGTTTTTTAAATGTGATCCGTCACTCGGCACTAAGGACCCTCTTCGTAAAAAAACCATTTAAAAGGATACAGGGGCCTGTTTTACTAAACATCTTACAATCATCTCTTGCGTAAGATAAAAATTAAAGTTGCTTCTACAGTAACTAAATATGGAATTTTGTCATGCATCATCTTATTGGATTCGATTCCAAAGAGATATTACAAGGCAGAATCTAACAACCAGGTAAAACACCAGGTAAACACAAGGTACGATTTGTGATTTTGACTTACGATTTATTTTTTCGTAAAAAGTTTTGTAAAACGGGCCCCTTGTTCTTGTGAAGGTTACCAGGCGGCCGAACTTAACAAAACTGTTATAAAGGACGGTTAAATGGTCATTTTAGATTCGTAAATTAGACCACGCTTGAAGCGTATCGGCCAATCAGAGAGCAGTATTTCAAAAAATATAAATCACAGATACAACTCCTAGCATTGCATGTATAGGATAGAAAACGAGTTCCGTGGTATATGGGAAATAGACACGAGCGTTAGCGAGTGTCTATTTCTCATATACCGTGGCACGAGATTTTCTATCTGACTTAGACCACGCTTTTCTTAACACTATCTGTAATTTTTACCCGAACCTCTAAATAATGAAAAAGAGCAAATCTCGCTGTGATATTACTCTAATCAAGTGTGAATATGCTGAAATTACTAATGAATTTATTTCCGTTACCATTTTCAGATCTTTTGCACTTTTGCGACTGTCGAAAGTCTGTCGGAAAATAGAGCTGTGTAAAATGCTCGTCATCTTTTTAAATGACTTGGCCCCCAAAACCTGTCGAGATTCACGTGCAAGACACACTACAACGATTCAAAATCTCTTTGGAAATGTTTGAAAGAACTGGGGCTTCCTTCTAAGAAGAATAGCTCATCTTCTAGTAATAATATTGCTCTGAACTTAGATGGAAATTTATGCTTTGATAAGATGAAGGTAGCCGATGGCTTCAATACTTTTTTTACTACGGTGGCTGCCAAACTTGTGTCAAATCTGCCACAGCCATCATTTAACTTTGGTAGTGATTTTGTTAATTCTTACTATGCTAAAAAGGGAGTCACAAAACATAGCTTTTCATTTCCCCTAGTCAGTGAGAATACTGTTTTGAAATATCTTGATAAATTACATGCTGACAAGTCTACTGGCTTAGATGGTATTCCTGCACGCTTTATTGTTGACTGTTCTTCGGTCATTGCTTGTCCTCTAACACATGTTATCAACTTGTCTTTAATTCAGGGAACTGTACCCCCAGATCTAAAATCAGCAAGAGTTGTTCCTTTACATAAGAAAAACGACAAGACTGATGTAGGAAATTATCGTCCTGTATCAATTCTTAGCGTTGTTTCGAAAATATTTGAAAGAGTTGTATTTGACCAAGTTGAAAAATATTTAAACGAAAAGAACTTATTAAATAATTTGCAGTCTGGTTTCAGAAAGGGCTACTCAACAGACACCTGTCTCATTCATCTATCAGACTATATTAGAAACCAAATGGACAAAGGTAATTTTGTAGGAATGGTTCTTTTAGACTTGCAGAAAGCTTTTGACACAGTAGATCATTCTATCCTCATCATGAAACTTGGAAATATGGGCTTTGCCAAAGATATTATTGATTGGTTTTCGTCGTATCTTAGTGAAAGAAAACAGCTTGTTGATGTCAATAAATCTCAGTCTTCCTTTGCAAGTATAACCTGTGGAGTTCCACAAGGATCTATACTTGGACCTCTTCTTTTTTTAATATACGTCAATGATATGCCTGATGTTGTTAAAAATAAACTTCTTCTGTATGCTGACGATTCTGCTATTTTAGTGTCCAATCGAGACAGGTCGTATGTTGAGAACGCACTTTCTGATGATCTCAATCGTGTACGAAATTGGCTTATTGACAACAAATTGTCTTTACATCTTGGGAAAACGGAATCTATTGTTTTTGGATCAAAACAAAAGCTTAAATCTAATAATAAGATCAATGTCCGATGCAACGATAGTTCACTTAATTCAACTTCAAATGTAAAGTATTTGGGTGCTGTTCTAGAACAAAGCTTATCAGGTGAGCCAATGGCAATTTCTCTATTACAGAAAGCAAATGCTAAATTGAAGTTTCTTTATCGTAAAAGCAAATTCTTATCATTTCACACCAGAAAATTATTAGTGTCATCTTTGATCCAATGTCATTTTGACTATGCTTGTGTTTTCTGGTACTTTAATCTGAGTAAAAAGTGGACTAACAAACTTCAAATCATGCAAAATAAACTGATAAGGTTCATTTTGGAATTGCACCACAGATCCAGTATCAACAGAACTCACTTTAAAACGTATTGAACAAATAACTCTTATAAATGTTTTCAAAATTAAGAACGGACTTGCGCCAGACTATCTGATGGACCAATTTGTAGAAGCGGCCACCTCACATTCTTACAGCACGCGATTCAGTATAAATGGTTGTTTTGCTGTTCCTAAGGTTGGGACGCACGGAAGAAAATTATTTTCTTACGTGGGCTGTAACCTTTGGAACAGCCTTCCAACAAGTATTAAAATGTGCAGATCTCTCCCCATGTTCAAAGCAAAACTTAAAGAGCACTTTCTTGAAAATCTGTGATATTTTACAAACAACTCTGTGATATAATGCTTTGAAATGAGTTCATTAATTTTTCTTTACCTGTCTGTGATTTAATTGTTTTACATTTAATTGTAACATCATCGATTCTATGTTTACAAATTTAACAGTATAACATCATGTCTCTCTGTGTCAGCCACACCCAAGCCGGGGACCGCAATGGAAATAAGAGATATCCTATCTCTTTTTTGCGTTATCCCAGGTTTGGATGTGGCAGACATGGTATGAAAAACGCACTGTGATATATTCATTTTTATATGTGTTTTCTTAATAGTTTACCATGTACTGTCATTTCCTATTTTACCTGAATAAAATCTATCTATTTCTATCTATCTTATCTGTAAATACAACGCTCGGAGTTGTATCTGTGATATATATTTTTGAAATACTGTTCTCTGATTGGCCGATTTGCTTCAAGCGTGGTCTAACTATCATTTTATTCTGGCGGGTGACATATCTATGTACTCGAAAAAAAAAGTAGAATTTTATAACCGAAGAATTAACTGAACAGAAGAAGTCAATTATTCAACTCTGATTTGTACTGTGAAAAGATGTTTCACGTAAGAAACGAGTCCTAATAGCCTCGTCAGATTTTATAAAAATGGAAATGTGATACGAGACTTGATCCATAGGTTTGAAGACAAGCGACATCAAATTATTGCATGGCGTATGCGATCGTTTTGTTTGTTTGTTTGTTTATTTGAATGGGTTTTACGCCGCTTTCAACAATCTCGCAGTTATATCGCGGCGGTCGGAGCACCTGCCAATGGATTCCTGGTATTTATTTCACTTGTACTACTATTACACCCTTTCCTAGCCGACTGCTATTTCACATAGGCTTACTATTATCTACCTATTAGTGAAAGACAAACGTCTGAAAGGATATTTGCTGCCACCGGGGATCGAACCCACGATTTCCAGATTGGAAGTCTTATGCCTAACCAACTGCGCTATGGTGGCGGCTGCGATCGTTTGGTAAGATCGATCACAAAGGAGTTCGTGTTTCAACTGAGGTATGGAATACAAAACCTAGCACACTTTTGTATACGAACCGCTTAGTGTAACAATACTGTATAACAAGGAAGTAAGTAAAACAAAAAAATCCTTTTTTTATGACTTTTTAGGTATCTCTACGAAAAGCGTTTGAGGAAATAGTAACATTATAGATGTAAAAGTTTAAGTGAGTGGTCAAAGGTCAATTTTGTCTATACCTGTATAGACAAAATTGACATTTGATGACTCACTTAAACTTATACATCTATACATGTATGTATGATATTGCTCGTGGTAAATAAATCCAAAAACTGGTAAAACCCCTACCCATTTGCTCGACAGACATGTGGCTAAACACCACTTTTTCATTAAGTTCATCAAGCTAGAAACTAAAAAAATTCTTTCCGCACGATTGTATGTTTTGTACGAGTATTTGGTCCGGCATAATTAAGATTCATTTTCACTCCCCCATGTAAAAAAAAAAAACAAAAAAACATCAAAATAAAACCACCAGCCTCGTTAATTTGTCAAGAAACTATACATTAGCTATACATCAGTTATAATTCGATAGAACGAATTATCAATGGTACTTAAACATTTGAAAGGATTGTGTATTGAAAAAACGTAATTATTTTTACAAAGTACGAACTGACATTGAGGGGTTTTGAAATCATTAGAAAACAATCAAAGTATTCAAACACTGTTCTTTATTCGCCTTTGCGCTGCCTTATACCGATTATCTGATAGAGAAGTATCTTGTCACCCGTTGTCTTTATTCAAAGAACTCCTCACGTAAAAACGGGAAACACATCTAGGGCCCGTTTTACTAAACCTATTACGAAAAAAAAATAAAAAATAATCGTAAGTCAAAATTACAAATCGCACCTGGTCTTTTCATTCACTGTTAGATTCTGCCTTGCAATATCTCACAGGAATCGTCTATAGAAGACGATTCCAATGAGATGGATCTTGTCGAACCAATGGTTAAGAACGGTAATCGAGAAAAAGCTATCGATTCGATTTCCCTATGAAAATGAGAAAAAAATGATAACCGCAGGCTTTAAAGTTGTCACTGTTCAAAGTTATTCCAGGTAAAAATTACAGTCCTATCCGGAACTTATATAGACTGAAAGATTATAAGGTCTTCAATTATTTTTATTTATTTTATTTTTTTTCAATGTGATTTGTTTCCGATTTGATCCATTCTGAAAGAAAACTCAAACTTAATAATTTGAATAAGTTTTCAAAACTGCACTTGGTGAAACTGATAGTGTTTTTTTTTTATTTTTGTTTGGGAAGGGATTAAAATATGTGACCCGTCACGCGAAAAGGGACCATATGGGTAGGGCGTAAAGTGTCGATCCTAGTCAGACTGCGCGGATTGCGCAGTCTGACTAGGATCGAAATTTTTCGCACTTAGCTTATTTTCTGATTCTACAGTGATCAAACTACCTTCCTATGAAAGAATTTATGAAATTGGACCTCTGGTTGATCTATGCTGGACCCAATCTCTTTTTCAAATATTTATTTTATTTAGTTCCCAGATGGTCCCTTTTCACGCGACGGGTCACATATTATTCAATTGTATCACCACACCACTGGAATCTATCTAGTGAAACGACACACCAAATTTATTGATTAATACTCTCAATAAAATTGAAACTTGAAAACATAAACAAATTAACATTTTTGCGGTAAAATGCAATGACTGGGTGATTATTTCAAAAGGGGTTAAATTTGTAAACTTTTGGAACTAAGTCTGGTTTTAAAGTCGAATTATTTCAAAACGATTTTTTTTTATTTCAAAACGGGTTGAAAGAAAACCATCAAATCTTAAAACGGTTCATACAATTGTAATGAAGAATGTCTGTCTATAGACTGGTTTATTGTGCCTAGTTGTGTCAAAACTAAGCAGTCGGCTACCAGTTTAGTCTCACTTAATCATATTGCGAATTATAACACAAGTACATTCATGACATTTCCAACAACTTCGCGTGAGTTGGAAGCAAATTTTATGTCCGGGGTTACAAAACTGAAAATTTTCTCTACTTAAGAATTAAAAAAAATGTATGCACATAAAAGATAATATGAACAAGTTGTTAATTATAACAACTTATTGATATTATCTTTTATGTGCATACAGTTATATAAATATAAAAACAGAATTGCAGCTTCAATCTGAAGTGGAAATTTGAGAAAATTTTGAGGTGAGAATGAGAAAAGTTTTATAACCTCGGTCCCTAAAGTCTAAAAAATCTCGCATGGTTCTATAATTTGATCTGAATCTATTTAGAGAAATTGAAATAAGGACTTTGATTTGGCAGAAACTGTTGGAGATGTCAAGTACATGTATATGTTCATATTTTGTTCGTAAAACAATACAATCATTATTATTGAATTGTTACTTTTAGGTGCCACAGAGTGTATGCGGATTTTTAAACTTCATTGTAAAAATAAAGTAGAAATAAAGTTAAGAGAGAGAGAGAAAAAAATGTACTCGTTTAACAGTAAAATTGATAGTAATCTATTATCTCTGTAATCAAATGCCAAAATTCTGGCTTGCTACAATTACTGTTTTATACACTTTCTAAAATTTTAAAGATTAGCAAATAATATTCATTCATAGGTGTTCAAGCATGAAGAAACTAGTGACTCAAAGAAAGAGAGTGTGTGAAAAAAAAGTTAAAGACGGGGCAAAAATCAGCCGAACTTATTTGAACTGCGTAGTTAGACCATGTATATTTGATAATCCCTGATGTACTGTGAATTGTGTAAATTTCGCGTCCACCAGTTTTCGCGCCTTCTAGTCTGATAGACACAAAATATTACTTCTATTTCTATTTATTTTAAAGAAGCTGTTGATTATTAGTCCCCCACCGGTTACCGGTTGGGGGACTAAAGGTTTGCTCGATTCCGTCTGTCCGTCCGTCCGTCTGTATGTCCGTCCGTCCGTCCGCCTGTCCGTCACACTTATGTCCGGGCTATATCTTCTAAACCATATGTGCTAGCAACTTCAAACTTGGTACACTTATAGATCTCATTGAGGAGAAGTGTCATGTTTAAGAACCGTTACTCTGCCACTCCCACTTTTTGAATTATTGTCCTTTGTTGTTTTTACCCTTACATTCTTGTCCGGAACATATCTCCTAAGCTATGTGTGCTAGCAATTTCAAACTTTGTACTCTTATAGATCTAATTGAGGACATGTTTCATGTTTAAGATCCATAACTCTGCCACACCCACTTTTTGAGTAATTGCCCTTTGTTGTTTTTAGCCTTACATTCTTGTCCGGATCATATCTCCTAAACCATAAGTGCTAGCAACTTCAAGCTTGGTACACTTATAGATCTTATTGAGGACAAGTGTCATGTTCAAGAACTGTTATTCTGCCACGAGCACTTTTTGAGTTATTGCCCTTTGTTGTTTTTACCCTTACATTTTTGTCTGGATCATATCTCCTAAAGCATAAGTGCTAGAAACTTCAAACTTTGTACACTGATAGATCTTATCGAGGACAAGTGTCATGTACAAGAACTGTTACTCTGCCATGTCCACTTTTTGAGTTATTGCCCTTTGTTGTTTTTAGTCTTACATTCTTGTCCGGATCATATCTCCTAAACTATAAGTGCTAGCAACTTTAAACTTTGTACACGTATAGATCACATTGAGAACAAGTGTCATGTTTAAGAACTGCTACTCAGCCACACCCACTTTTTGAGTTATTGACCTTTGTTGTTTTTCCCTTACATTTTTGTCCGGAATTTATCTTCTAAACCATAAGTGCTAGAACCTTTAAATTTGCTACACTTATAGATATCATTGAGGACAAGTGTCATGTACAAGAACTGTCCTTCTGCCATGTCCACTTTTTGAGTTATTGCCCTTTGTTGTTTCTATCCATACATTTTTGTCCCGTACTTATCTCCTAAACCATAAGCCCTAGCAACTTCAAACTTTGCACACTTGTAGATCTCATTGAGAAGAAGTGTAATGCACAAGAACTGTTACTCTGCCACAACAACTTTTTGAGCTATTGTCCGTTGTTGTTTTTTATCCTGACATTTTTGTCCGGACCATATCTCCTGAGCCACCAGTGCTAGCAACTTCAAACTTTGTACACTGGTAGATCTCATTGAGAAGAAGTGTAATGCACAAGAACTGTTACTCTGCCACATCCACTTTTTTAGTTATTGTCCGTTGTTGTTTTTTATCCTGACATTTTTGTCCGGACCATATCTCCTGAGCCACCAGTGCTAGCAACTTCAAACTTGGTACACTTATAGATCTCATTGAGGACAAGTGGCATGTACAAGAATCATTCTTCTCCGCTCACTTTTGGAGTTTTTGCCATTGGTTGTTTTTACTCTTATATTTATGTTTGGGACATTTTGTTCAAAACCTAATGTGCTAGCAACTTCAAATTTTGTATACAGTTATAGATCTAGTAAGTAGGAGATATATTATAAGAAAGGATTTTTTTTGTTATCCGGTGGGGGACTCCTGTATTGCATCGCAATACGACATGCACTGGTTTATATTATTTTTTAGTAATTTTGGAGCGTTTTCGAGCAATTTGAGTGAGCGTTGGAAATGAATGAACGGAGCGCTGAGTGTGCGATTTAGAGTTGTTTTGATCTAAATGATGGTCAATTTCATATAGTTAGTAACTGTAAATTGGTCTCATTTTATTTTTAACCAAATTGATTATGTATTGGCGATGTTAGAGATTGATCGACACATTGATTCACTGAAGGTATATTTATATGTCCTGAGTTCAGGACAACAAACGATGCAAATTGTTTGTAAATTATACCCCGCTTTGCACGTACACTTGCGTGCAAAGCGGGGTATAATTGACCATCAGTTTGCATCATTTGGCAATCCTGAACGCAGAGCTAGTCATTTGAAAAGTCTACGCAAAATTCCGGTCGAACATTCAAAGAATGTGAGAGTACAATCAGTAGGCATCTGAAATATTTGAATATGAAATGACTTTGGGTCAAATATAGGTCAATCGAAATTGATAAATAGATCATGTAAACACGTTGAGGCAGAAAAGCTTATATGCTTTCTATCTCAAAAGCTGCATGAGCGAAAATGTGTCCATCCAAAAGCTAGCAGTTTCTGGATGCAAACATGTACTTTGTGAACGTTTTGAAATGATTCCCGGCTTTGCACACATGTACACATGCAAGGCAGAGAATCATTTCTGAAACGTTTCGCAAACGTTTTCATTCTGAACTAAGGCCAATGTCGTATTTTGAAAAACGTAGCACTTGCAGGCGAGCGTCCAAAGTTTTACATTTATCTATCAAAACACTTCGAAAATTGTTCCATTTTTGTAGAGACATCTGGAACGTCTCAAGGGAAGTAATTACTGCTCTGATAATTTAATATTCCTTATGCTTAATTCCCTTTTAAAATGGTTTTGAAGGATTTTTAAATCGTACTGCGAAGCAGTTCGCATTTATATTTACCGTTTTTCAGAAATCCAGTCTGTTTGACCCAGTACATTTTTACCTTTATCTTCTGAGCAATGTCTTCAAACCAAATTATGTGTTTTCAAACACCGAAGAAACGGCCTTTTCAGTCACAATCTACTAACTTTGTTTATACCTTATTTACTTTTCGACAAATAGAGAAGAGGCTAATACAAAATTTGATGTAATTTTCGCTTTTAGTTATTACCAGTTGGTAGTTTCAGTGTTTATAACAAGATTTTCGGTTGAGTAAAGGAGTTGAAACGTACAATAGGTTAACTGTATAATTAATTTGTAGCACTTACAATATTACTGCTCTGAACTTTCTCGAACGGTCATTTACCAGTTGTAGGGCTGACAACCAATCAAATTCTGTTATGATTATCACTGGGTCAAAACCCACGCGTAAATGGACATCGTCTGCTCGAAATGTGTCAATTAACTTGTTTGTCATTAGTCAATAGTCGTCTGCACTCAAACAGGGAGCGTGAGAAGTTTACTTTTTGTTCGCATGTGTTAACAAATAGAAATAATTTTTAAATATTTGATTTCAATGAGCACTCTGATCACGCTCCAATCCTATTTTCAATAAATTCAAATTTGAGTATGAAGAAAAATTATTCAACAACAAATAAACCGACAAAAACATACGATAAACTGGTAAAGGATAGCAGTAAGAGCGATCTATTTTTAGAACAACTCATGAATAATCATAGAGTGCTGCTAGATTTAATCGATTAGTCAGAAACCAAAGATATAAATAGTATAGTTGGCGATTTCACGTGTTTCTTGAGGGAAAATGCATTTACAGTATTTGGGAAAACCCAATGCTTGAAATACAAACATGTTGGTAATCAAAATTGTAAATAGTTAAATGCAAAATGTTTGTTGTTAAACAGGCTTTTAAACTCTATAGAGAGAGGAATAATATTAACAGACAAGCTTTTAGCTTGGCGCGTGCTCTTTACAACAACGTAAAAATCTGCTAAGAAATAATTTAGACTAGCAGAGGGCTATCGAATCAGCAAACTTTCAAAATCGGACCCACGAGGTTGGATGAGCTGGCGATGTCCTCGAAAAGATGGAGTGTTAAGACAAAAAACTCACAAATTTAAAGATTTTACCAACTTTTATTGTCCAAATTTGAGCCCTTTTGATTGGCGAACTATTGCACTATCCCAGCCTCTCAATGATGTACGATTTACAGTGCTGACAGCACTTTGATTTATTCATGTAACAGAAATTTACCTTGCGTCTCCATTGTATATTTACTCTGATCATCTTGCACATTTCCTTAACGCCCCCTTTTTCACAATTTCAAGCCTCGTCGTTTAAATACGGGATTTCTTATTGTATTCTATAACTTGTCGCTATTAGTACACGTATTTCTTGGAAATACCCTCATTTTAACGGATTGGGGTTATCTAATTATACATTTTCAGAATTCCACACTTCTTGTTATTTTTCTTGTTATAGAAAATATAGTTTACAATTCAAAATGTCTTCATTGTTCCAGATTTCTTAAATGTCTGTACTTAGTCTCAAATTGAATGCTTGCACATCATTCTTCCGACTGTATTGTATTTATTTATAAAAATCCAATTTTCGTGTATTCAAGTTTTTCCACATCTTTTCTTTTCCTTTTTCGGCAAACTATATCTTCAAACTCACAGTTTGTCACCATTGAATGACCTATTTATGTTAATTGAAAGAAATTTGACTATTTTTTCCATATCAAATTACGTTACTTTTTACTTTTGACACGTTAAACCTAAAGTAACTGTACTGGGTTGAATAAACCATTTTGCAGTTACAGTAACTGTGACAAATCTAACGCTCTTTGATGTACTTTTGATTGTACAAAGGAAAGCTTTAAAAGAATAATAAAAAATAGCTTTATATTTCAAGTTTGAAGAGTATAATTTTCTAAAACACATCTTGAACATGTGAAGACATTAGTGTTAAAAGAGTGCCGGAACTAATGAAAGACACGACTGGTGATCCATGGAACATTAAGCACAATCTAGAAACTAGAGAAGAATTTTTTTATGAAAAGGGTAACCGATTCCAACCTTTTTGGCATTACGATTAGGACGCAAAAGCGTGTTGGCTTACAGCTTGATAAGCCAATGGCAAAGGAGAATTGAAGAATCGATGGCAACGCCACTTACTATCTCGTAGATAGTTTTAAGCTCCACTGGCCAAAGGCCAGCGAGCTATTGTCATGGCGGTGTGTCCGTCGTGCGTCCGTCTATGTGTCTGTCCGTCAGCTCGTCCGTGCGTGAGTAAACCTTTTCTTTAAACATCTTCTTCTCCCAAACCAATGGGCCGATTGTGACGAAGCTTGGTAGAAATGTTCCTTGGGTGACTCTCTTCTAAAATTGTTAAAGAAATTTGGATTGACCCCCAAATATGGGCGTGGCAGGACGTGGCATTTTTGAACTTGAAAATCATTGAACGAAATCTCCTCCTGACTCACTGGGCTTATTTCAATAAAACTTTACCAGAATGTTCCTGGGGTGAACCATTTTCAAAAATTGTTTGTTAAATTTGATTAGCCCATAAATATGGGCGTGGCAGAGCTGGGCTTATTTTGAGCCCGAAATCTTTCAACGACGTCTCCTCCCAAACCATTGGGCCAATTTCAATGAAACTTGGCATGGATGTTCCTGGGGTGACCCTTTTCAAAAATAGTTCATGGAACTTTGATTGGCCCATATATATGGGCATGGCAGGGCGGGGCTTATTTGAGCCCGAAATCTTTGAACGACATCTCTTCCTGACTCACTGGGCCTATTTCAATAAAACTTTACCAGAATGTTCCTGGGGTGAACAGTTTTCAAAAATTGTTTGTGAAATTTGAGCCCATAAATGTGGGCGTGGCAGAGCTGGGCGTATTTTGAGCCCGAATCTTTCAACGACATCTCCTTCTAAACAATTGGGCCAATTTCAATTAAACTTGGCATGGATGTTCCTTGGATGACCCTTTACTTAAATTGTTCAAGAATTTTTGATTGTTTGATAAATATGGGCATGGCAGGGTGGGGCTTATTTTGAGCCCGAAATCTTTAAACGACATCTCCTCTTGTGCCACTTGACCAATTTCAATGAAACTTTACCAGAATGTTCCGAAGGTAATCTTTTTAAAAAATTCTTTGCGAAAATATGATTGTCCCATAAAATTGGGCGTGGCAGGGCGGGGCTTATTTTGAGCCCTGTATCTTTGGATGACATCTTCCCAGAACCTTATGATTTAAAGAGATGGGTAAAGGGATGCAGCATCATGGGATTTGAGTTTTTTGGTGCGATGTGGGCCAAACCGAGTTAATAATTATGAAATAGGTCTTAAGAGATTTCAAAGTGTTGTTTCATTCAAAGAAAGCTTTATTCATTGAAAGTCTAAAGATTTTAAAGCCACTGCAACGATACAGGCCCACTTGGGCTTCTTGTTTTTAAGAAGTATCAAATTGTTCGTACGGCTACTTAGCATTGACGTCGACATTAAATGACTAATGACGGGCATGAAATGTACTATTAGTTATTTCTGCTTTAACATTAGCAGTATACAACATCAATACAATTTCATCCAACATATAAAATCCCTTCTGAGCCCCACAGATATACGACGCAGCTTATCAGCACACCAATTCAGGTCATAACGAGGCTGAAGCGCACCAAGAATGGTCATAGGGACAAATACCTTTATAAACCGGTGAATAAAATTTATGTTTCGGATATTCTGTTTTTGTGTTAACTGCGGTTCTTAAAAATGGATACAGGATCTACGGTTCCTGATTTGAATACTACGGATGACATAATAGCGGTGAGTGATTTTACCTTGCGAGGATCAATTATTGATACGGGTCACAATGTGGCTATTTACTTTGGATTTTTTACCAGCACTCTGGTCCCGAACGGGACGGATATTAAGATATTTGAAAATTCCGATGTTTTTTCCCGTTATGCAATTGCAATCACCTTTCTCTGACAGGACGGAAACCACGTCCAGGTGATTTTTGTACCATGGAATTGAAATATGTTCTTATTGAACATGACGGATACCACGTCATTTTTGAAATTCCGGTCTTTTCGGTTATGCAATTGCGATCACCTTTCTCTGACAGGACGGAAACCACGTCCAGGTGAACTTTAACATGAAATTACATGGTCTAATTTTACCACGTCAACAAAAAAAATAATAATAAAAATAATAATAATAATTCGTTGTGCAACTGCGATCACCTTTTCTGACAGGATGGAAACCACGTCCAGGTGATTTGAATGAATTTAAGTTGCGTTTATTGAACATGACGGATACCACGTCATCTTAAATTTCTATTGTTCCCGTTATGCAATTGCGATCACCTTTAATCCGACTGGACGGAAACCACGTCCAGGTGATTATTTTCGTAGCTATATTTCATTATTGTTCCATTATCGCATGGCCGCTGTAACTGCGACGTCGTGTTGCACGATTTAATTCACCGAAAAATTAAGGGCATACAGTCGGATTAAAGAAAAACCTAAGAGATAAAACTGATATCGCACAACATTAATCATGATAGCGATAATTATTGTAACAATAATAAGGCCAAATGATGTCCATATCTTATAATATTCAAGGATAATTCCTGATTCGGGAATAATGTTTTTACAGGTGAGGTGTGAGGGAAAGGATCAACTACGATCTGCGAAAGACATGTTCCAGCAGCTGTCAAACATGGGGAAGGAAACCATCACATCGGAGACCTCTGAGTGGGCAGAGTTCACGAAAACAATTTCGTCTATGAATGAGTCAATTAAATGCCTACAGAATGACGTTCGGACGATAAAGAGGTCGCGTCCTGACATGACCGATGACCCCATACCTGGGGCCAAGCGATTTCGACCAGATAGCCCGGAATCACATTCCGCAGAGGTTATTGACTGTTATTTGTCAGACGGGGATGAAAAGGGTGCCTCCGACGGGGCCGATGAAGAATGGGAAGACATCACAGATTTCTTCGGGAACAGACAACAACCGTACAACAAACGGACAACTGCCTACCCTCCCCGATACAACCAGCCATCAAAGAATCACTACAATCATCGGAAACAACATCAAATGCAGGCTCAAAAACGAAACCGAAAATAGTCAAAGTAAGTAACAATATGAATATTTGCATCTGGAATACAGCGGATAATTTCCGTGGGGGAAAAACGGCTGATAATATCTCAAAATGGAGAAAAATCACAAGCGATACGTGGACATTAAAAACTATTGAAGGCTGTAGTTTAGAACTTACGGACGTGCCAAAACAAACTTTTGTTCCACAACCAATCACGTTTAGTAACGAGGATAAGATTAAAATACGTAATGAATTAGACCGATTCATAGAATGTGGAATTATTGAACGAGCAACGGACCGTTTTGACGACGAATTCATTTCAAATATATTTTTTCGGTTGAAGAAAGATGGGCGCGCTAGAATGATTTTAAACTTAAAACTTGTAATGAACGCTACGTAGAGAAGACACATTTCAAGATGGAATCGTTAAAGTCGGCTTTAAGCATGATGAGGGAAAATTGTTATTTAGCTTCGGTCGATTTATCGGACGCTTATTATTCGATAAAAATAAAGGAACAGGATAGGAAGTATTTAAGATTTATGTTTGATGGCAAGAAATGGCAATATACGTCGCTAGTAATGGGTTACAGTCAGAGCCCTAAAATCTGGACAAAGATAATGAAACCCGTTTTCACATATTTACGGTCAAAAGGTCACAGCAGTGTGTATTTCATTGATGATTCGTGCTTAGCAGGCAATTCGTTTGATTCATGTCTACAAAACGTAATAGATACAACCAGATTAATGGACAGTCTGGGACTTCCAATAAATTTACAGAAGTCGGTGTTGACACCTTGCAAGAAAATAGTTTTTTGGGGTTTTGTTCTCTGCTCGATAACCATGACAATTACTCTTACTGATGATAAAAAGGTCAGTATTGTTAATGAGTGCACAATTATGTTAAAGACCAAAAGGGTAACAATAAGAATATTTTCTAAATTAATTGGGAGGCTTATCGCGGCCGAACCGGGGGTAACAAATGCACCGCTCTACATACGACCCTTAGAATAGGTGAAAGATACCGAGTTGAAAAGACATATGGGAAATTTCGACAGCTACATGAATATACCAGCAAGTGTTCATACCACTTTAAAATGGTGGATTGATAACGTAATGGGCAGTTCTAGACAAATAATAACGAAAGCGCCCGAAATTGTTATACATACGGACGCTTCGTTACAAATGTACGGGGCGTTTAACGTAACAGAGAATACAAAAACCAATGGCTATTGGAGCCCTTCAGAGCAAAACATGCATATTAATGTATTGGAGTTGAAAACCAGTGAAATAGGTCTCAAAACGCTTTGCAAGGACGTCACAAATAAACATGTACGGATTTACACGGACAACACTACGAGTTGTGCTTATATCAATAATTATGGGGGAAAATTCGATTCCCTTAATAACATCGCAAGAAACATATGGTTTTGGTGCATTGAGCGCAATATTCTCTTGTCGGCCGCACATATTGTAGGTACCGACAACAAGGAGGCGGACAAATTGAGTAGAAGCGTAAATGATGACATAGAATGGTCATTGAATCAGCATGTCTTCGACGCAATACTTGCACTATACCCAGACATGGAAATAGATTTGTTCGCGTCTTCCTTAAATACAAAACTGAAAAAGTTCGTAACGAGACAGCCTTCCTTAAACGCGATAGCAGTCGATGCGTTTACATTCAAATGGACTAATCATTTGTATTACGTTTTTGCTCCTTTCAGTCTTTTGTCACGGATTATGCAAAAAGTAGAACTAGACGGAACACGGGCAATAGTCATTGCTCCACTTTGGCCCTCACAGATATGGTGGCCAGACATCTTAAGACTAACTACGGACAACATTCTTGTGTTACCGGCAACAAAGGAAATTCTCAGGTTGGAACACAAACCAGGCTTAATTCATCGTCTAACGAAGATGAAACTAGCTGCTTTCAGTATATCCGGCAAGCACTCGGACAGCGAGGCATACCGGAGAAGTCTCAAACCATTATCCTCAATTCATGGAGAAAAGGAACAAAACTACAGTACAGCTCTTATGTTAAAAAATGGATTCATTTCTGTGAGGGGAAGACAGATCCCCTTAATACGTCTATAAACTTTGTGATCGAATTTCTGACACAATTATATACAAAAGGTTTGAGCTATTCAACGCTAAATACCGCTCGATCAGCTATAAGCAGTTTCCTCAAATTAACTAGTAACGTGGATATACATAGTGACAACCTAATCAGTCGATTTATGGAAGGGGTTTACAATGAGAAACCATCATTGCCCCGATACATACAGATTTGGGATGTGCGGGTTGTATTACAATATTTAAAGACGATGGATACTACATCGCTGCTCGCACTGTCATGTAAATTGGTCATGCTTTTTCTACTAGTTACGGCACAGCGGTGCCAAACGCTTCATGTCATAAAACTTAGTGATATTCATTTTGAAGGGGACAGTATCAAGATAAATATTTCTACATTAATTAAACAGAGCAGACCAGGAACTCGCATGGAACCGATTAATTTGAACGCATTTTCTAGTGACACATCGATATGCATTGTAAAAACATTAAATGCGTATATAACTCGAACTGAGAACCTAAGGAAAAATGACAATCTTTTAATTTCAACAACCAAACCACATGGTCCCGTTTCTAGACAAACTGTGGCTCGGTGGATTAAACTTGTGCTCAGAAAAGCGGGTATCGCACAAACGTACAAAGCACATAGCACTAGGGCGGCATCCACGTCCTATGCTTTTCAGAAAGGGGTGACTTTACAAACTATTGTCAAAACAGCAGGATGGTCAAACGCTAATTCATTTCAGAAATACTATTACAAACAGATAGACAAAGTGAACAGTTCTCTGCAACAAGCTGTAATCGAATGATATTTTTGTGTATGCATTGGTCCCTTGTAAATAAAACATATATAATGACTATATTTCTCAGTCATTGTCTCTAAACTATCAGTGGGGCTCAGAAGGGATTTTATATGTTGGATGAAATTGATAAATTAAGCTAGACTTACCTTAGTAAGGCGAAGGTTAATTGGGATTTCATCCACCATGAAAATCCCTCTGAGCTCACACGCCCGCCACATCTTGGTACCCGAACCCTTTTTTAAATGCCTTCGAAATATTGCGTTCGTGGGCTCTAAAATATGACCTAAATTGGTGTGCTGATAAGCTGCGTCGTATATCTGTGTGAGCTCAGAGGGATTTTTATGGTGGATGAAATCCCAATTAACCTTCGCCTTACTAAGGTAAGTCTAGCTTAATTTATCAATTTCGTAGTAAAGAACTAAGACTTTCGCCTTATTTTGAAGAAGTCTTCGATAAATCGTGATTAAGGCCGTTTTCCCATTTCCAATAGGGTTCATCCTTGTAACAATAAAAAGAAACATTCTGATTGACGATTTGGCTAAACTGAGGCACATAGAGTCCTAACCAAGAAAATGCCATTAACGGCTATTTTCCCGTATGCGTCAATAAAGAAAAGTTGACGACGGACGATAAGCATCCAATATGCACATAAGCTCTTCCTTATGACTACTATACCGCGTGAGTGCACAAGTGAGCTAAATCAAACAGTTGGTTTTTGCGGTTCAATCTATATTCATTTACTCGTGATGACGAAACGGTGCAAACTATTTGCAAATTATATCCCGCTATGAACGTGCACATACGAGGAATCGGGGTATAATTTGCAAGCAGGTTATATCCCTCTGTTATCCTGAACGTAATGCTTTTGTTACGACGTGCAAGTCATACATATAAGAAATGGTTTAAATTGGTAGTAAGCTTAATTTAGCACATCGGTATTTTAAGGGCTTATCAAGAATATAAAGGGATACTTTTCAGAATAGCCATAGAAACATTCCTATCAATTGTAATTGTGACCCGTCACGCGAAAAGGGACCATCTTGGTAGTGCGTTAAGTGTCGACCCTTGTCAGACTGCGTGGATTGCACAGATTGACTAGTGTAGAAACTTTTCGCACTTGGTGAGAGACAAACAGTCGGAAAGGATGAGTGCCGCCGTCGGGGATCGAACCCGGGACCTCTAGATTGACAGTCCGACGAGCTACCAACTGCGCTATGACGGCGAGGTACAGATAAGAGGGGTATAGACAGTCTATAGGCCTAATATTTATTTCTCATTGAATCCCTATGATGTGGATACTCATTGGAATCTCATCGATGAGACGATTTCAATGAGTATCAACACTACAGGATACGAACAATAGTTGGAATAATCCAAAGTACCCTCTCGATCTGTCTGAGATTTTCTCTTAAGGTAGTGGAACCGTAATATTTCTGTAACATTTCGGAAGTAATAAATTTTGACAGTGTTAACCTTAGTTTCCAAATGATTTTGATTAGAAAACCTCGGTTAACACTATGAAAGAACATGTGGTACGAAATGTTGTGGAACAATTACGGGTCCACTACCTTATATTAGTAGATATAGAGTATTTGCGATAGTCATCGGAAGATAACGAACACGTGCGGATAAAAAACATTCATTTGAGGAGGGCTTGTCCGCAACGAAAACAGTGTATTTTTCTTATAATATTCCTGCGTGTGCGAGCAAACTTTCATAACTACAGCTAAGATCATAAAATGTACTTACGACATTTTGCTCAAACACTGACCATATGACTCTTTGGATTCAAATCGCTCACTCATTGCATTCATTCATTCCAAACACTCACTCCAATCATTCAAAAGCGCTCCAAAAACTTTAAGAATAATTCTAAATCGATTAACATTTCATTGATATTGATCAAGTTATTCTACGATTATTTTGTCTGATGTAGATTTTTAAGCAGTTCGTGAAGACACACAAATTGGAAAGTATAGATTTTAAAAGGGAGGTAATATTTATTGCTAATTCCGTCCAAGTTAGACTAAATTAGCGATATTTGATTACCTCCCTTAATTATCATTCAAAACTCGCTCCACACACTTATTCAATAATTCCAAATTCATTCAAGTCATTCAACTTGTCAATTTCACGTTGATTCTAACTGTAGTACAAAAAGCTAAAATATACTCACAAGCTTTCAAGAATATTTTACATCCTTTTGACTGCGCTCAACACTGTTATATTCATACCCGAACTTTTAATCAATTATAAATGGCATTAAGCCGTCGGTTTATTTCAAGGGGAATCCGCAACACTTCACAAGAACTGATTTAGTAACATAAGAAGTGTACCATGGGCTATTTTGAGGCCTAAAAGGGTACATTACTCATATAAGATTTTTGTAGAGACCAAAACTTACAACAATATGATAAACATTTGCAGGAAAAACAACGTTCTAAAATGTATCTTTTTTTCCTTTCACTCGATATATTCCGTTTCTTTTTTCTTTCTTTCTTATTATTATTATTATTAATTATTATTATTATTATTATTATTATTAATATTGACAAACAACGGGTTTTAGCAATCATTTGTTCTTAGGATCAACCACTATAAATTGAGAAATAGTACCGCAATCCGTACGACGTTCGCGAACGTCTTTCTTCGGATCAAAATGGAGCTATATAGTAGCATCGTGTTTTACGATAAACAGGCGGAAAAGTAAAAATAAAAGAGTATTTTGGCAAAATGAATAATTAGTAAAAATACACAAAACGGAGCTACTGATTATAAAGCAACATTATGCATAAAGGTAGTGGACCTGTAATAGTTCCGCGACGTTTCGGAAGGCGTAAGCTTTATCAGTGTTAGTCGAGGTTTCGTAATGATTTCAATAGGAAACCTCGGTTAACATTGTAAAAGGTCATGAGTTCCGAAATTCTGCGGAGCTATTACGGATCTAACTATACAGCTTCAACCTAATATTTTGTTGGCTTTTATTTCTTCTTGTTCGTATTCATTTGAAATTCACTCAAAGCAGCCTTAAATTCTTTTTATTGTAAATTATTGGCAACAACGAACGGAAGAATGTCAACAAAGAAAGGATAGTTTATGCAGGAGTGTCAAAATGTTCTAAACCAATTTAAGTTACATGTCGGATTAAACGATTATTCATTAATCTACTGTTATTTTAAGCACTTACGCTAATCAACCATTTACACCTGTTACGATTTTTTAAAATCTTAATCCATTATCAGACAATTCAAATCCAGTTACCCCAGTCGAACCAAAGGTTGCAGACGACGACTGAAAAAGATTGAATGAAGAAGAGAAGAATGTCACTAAATCGCTCACCTGGGTAATAAAAGATAGAAAAAAATATACCAATGATTCCTTAATGACAAATATTTTATGAGTTTCATGACAAACTGTCCAAAATTAAAAGAAAAGTTGTGTAACATGGATTTCATTTCAAAAAGGTACCCTTTCCATTTCGTAACACCATATCTCCAGACAAGGAAGATATCTGAACGAAGAGAAAGGCTTGCCCAAAGAACGTAAGTGTAAGAAATCAACAATTTCGATGTTATCATGAAATAAAGAGATTTTGTAAGTCCAAAAATCTTAAAATTTCAATACACCGCAATAGCGCGTGGGACGTCCCCGGGCTTCGATTACGGCCTGGCAGCGCCTGTGTATACTGCTTACAAGCGTCCTGATCTGATATTGGGGAATTTGATCCCATTCTTCAAGAAGAGCCTGTCCGTGCTCCTGTACCACTTCCGGTTGCACTGGACATGATGAAACAGCTGTTTGTAACAGGTCTAAAGCATGCTCTTAAAGATTTAGATCCGGGAATCTAGCTGGCCATTCTATACGGACGATTGTGTCTTGCTCGAGATATTGATTGGTATTGTTGGCTCTATGTACACGCGCATTGTGATCCATTAAAATGAAAATTTCACCAACTGCTCCTGTATATGGTCGAACGTAAACATCTAAGATCTCATTCACGTACCTTAGAACAGTCAATGTGCCGTTTCTAATGACGTGGAGATCTGTTTTCCAATGAGCACTTATTCCCGCTCAAAAACTGACTAGGCCCCCGCCAAACCGATCATGTTCTGTCACACACACTGGAGTAAAACTCTCATTCGGCATCCTCCAGATCCTCTGAAAAGCCTGTCTTCAATAAAAAACTTAGATGTTAATTTCAAAATATGCTGTTAAACTCATTACAAGTGTCTCATTGAGACGATGATAATAAATTTTAACAAGCTAAGATTCAATAATATTTGTTATTAGACAAATTATATCTGTTTAAAAAGATATTCTGATTTAAAGAAGGGCAGTCACCTTAAGATAATGGATGACCATGATGGTCCCATATCGCTCACATTCTACTCTTTGACTACGGCCTTATTGAACTGAATTACCTTTAAAGATAATTAAATGACAATTAGAGGCATTTTTTCCAGCAAAATTATTAGTATTACGTAATACACTATAACATTACAAACTCTTTTTCAATAATTCGGCAAGTGCTTTCTTCAAGAAATAATATTCAGAAATTTTCAAATTACAATTTACATTCTTACTGTGCAGCCATATTGCAGAATGCTTCGAATGTTTAACATTATATTTACATACATCAATTAAATGATTCCAAGGAAAATGCTAATACAGCTACTTTTCCAGAAGCCATTACTTTTTGCGTAATTGACCTTTTAAGCTAGAAACAAAGATGTAATCTTACACGAAATTCATATTAAGGTCAAGTGGGAATAGAAAACTTGGCCTCCAGGTCAAATAGAGAAAATCTTGTTGAAAAACAACTAGAGTGGTAACTAGGAGGTCACCATTGAGACTGTTTGTCCCCATGACATACCTTGGAATGCAACCAAAATTTATATGGTTCTTTCAGTTGACCATTCAAACATTTTAAGCAAGTTTGGGAAAGATTGGGCCCAAGTTGTGACCTCCAGAATGGCTCAAAAGAAATATTTTATAAGATTCCTTTTCCCATGACATATTTTTGAATGCATCCAAAATCAATAGGTTCAATCCTTGTGACCAGACAAACTTCACGAGCAATTTTGTGTCAAAATGATTACCTCTGGAGTTGTAACAAGAAACTGGTCTATAAAGCTCCTTTTCTCTGACGTATGCCAGAATTCCACATAAATCATTAGAGTTTTTCCATTGAAGAAGACAAACATCTTGAGCAAGTTTGAACCAAAAGTGTGACCTCTAGAGTGGTAAAGCACAATTTTCTATAAGGCTCCTTTTCCCTTGACATACATCAGATTGCAGCCTCAATCGGGATCTCTCTTAAGCCAAGTAAAACATCCTGACCAGTGTTTGAGAAAGACTAATCTGTGACCTCTATAGCAAAAATAAGATTTTACCTTTTGACCCTTTTGTGACCCAATTTTGACATGATTCAAAATCTTTGGCCTTATTTGAAAAAGCGTGACCCAAAGATCGTAAATTTTCAGTTTGGTTGAATTCTCTCCACTAGTTTCAAAGGAAAATGTTTTTAGTAATTGTTTACAGATGGATGGACGTACAGACAGATGGACATTGATTGGTCACAATAGCTCACCTTGAGTCCTATGCGCTCAGTTGAGCTGAAAATGGTTGCATGAATGATGTGGTTGCTTGAGCAAGATGTACTGTAAGTAGATATTTGCTCCATTATTCAAACACCTGTGTTTCAAATGGTCTATTAGTTTTGAGGTTTAGAAACGAAGCAGAAAAGATTAACAGACTAAAACCTATGGACAGACTGATATACAGGCTTGTAATTCCCAAACTTTGAAGAATTGATTAAGATGAATATTCATTTTTTATTGAATACATGTTTCTAATAAGATCAATCAATCAAATGTTTTAAAGGTAGTAGCAATTCTGAAATAGGGTAGGGTCATTCAAGGTATCAATGAATGCAATTAATTTTCATTATTTTATTAAAAACTTCACAGAAAATGACCTAGTAATATATCCCATACAAGTGAATTATTTAAGAAGTACGACAACAAAATATTAATCTATTTTAATCAAAGAGTGAAAATCAAAGAAAAGCTGACAATGTCTTTAACAACAAACTAAATTAGTTTTGTCTATCTGAAATTCGTCGATTGTTGATTGACAACCAAAACATTAAAACAGGGAAACCGAAACATTTTAACTACAATATGATAGATTTCTACTAGATTATCATCTTTTGGTTGCCTAGCACTAAAGTGGGTCTCAATTATTCAGAGTACTCATGGTAAAGTTGTATATAATGAGAAAATAATCTAATTCTAAGTGTGCCCATCAAAATTCATGCATTCTGATTGGCTAAAAGATTGTTTTTATTCCCAAATGAAAAAAAAAAATGAGTATGAATATTAAACAAGCATCAACAAAAAGTAGTCCAATAAAAAATCTGAATTATTTTTTGGATAAATGTTTTACAGTTTAGCAAATCATAAGATTTGAAGATAGAATTTGCTTATTTCATTGAAGTATGAAATGTAAAAGCTAATCACACTCATGTATGAATCTGTTTTGCGAATTCATATAGTGTGATTACGTTTTAAGTTCCAAACCTCCATATCAACAAATACTCTCTTCATATCTTAAATAAAAAAATGGAATATATTGTATAACATGGTAGAAAGTAAATGATAAAATACAAGAAATAATACATTTCAAGGTAATAAGTACAGTGAAAAAAATATACAAAAACAAACTTGTACATGAGGTGATGTAATAATTCACATACTAACTATATCAGGAAATGTAAGATATGTTTTCATTGTAATTTCCTCATTAAATACCAACATTTTAGGGAATGCGACCTAGACCTCGCACAATGGCACTAGCTGCTAACCTGAATTTTAATGGTCTGTTGGATGTCAACATTCGGAACACTCGACCAATCTCACGATTAATCTCGGATGTACATAGACAAACTATTTTTAAAATCACGGGAAAACCTTTAAAACACTAGATGACGTCAGTTAAAATGGCGTTAGCCCTCGAAACTGTGAGTGAAAACATTCGACGTCACCAAGTATCCTAATATAATTATCTTTAGATTCTTAAATAACGACTGAAAAAATCTTAATTTTTGAGAATGATTCTTCATTCTCAAAAATTAAGATTTTTCAGCCGTTATTTACTGAAAAAATATAGATCTACAGTGCTATTCTTTCTTACACTATTTCCGCCTAACAAAATGCACGATTTTGTTACATACCAATCTGCCTTACATACATCCGAGGTCTGTTGCAGTTTACGCAAATGGCCGAGTGATGTTCCATATGGGATGTAAATTTAGAAACTTCATTGAAATCAGCAATGAACTTAAGGAGGAGTTGTCTTAAAAAGAATTCAAAGTGAAAAATGCCACACCCACATCTTTTGGCCAATCAAAATAGTTTCGACATTTCCTTTAAAGGACTTTCTTTGCAATTGGTTTAGTATTTTGGTGATGTCTATCAAATAATTCATATTGAAAAAAAAATGCCCCAAACTGCCACATCCATAATTATGGGCAAATCAGAATTTTGCAAACATTTTTTTTCCTTCAGTGGACATCAAAACATGTTTCTGTTGAACTACCATGTATCAAAAGTGTATTTAGAACCAGAATATAAAAGCCCCGCCATTCTAATAAAGAATTTATCTACGCGTGCAAGGAAGGTCAACTAATGAAATTGTTTGATGAAACAACCAGTTTTAAAAAAGATGTGTTCATAAAACACTTAAACCCCCATATCAGTCATTGTTACGAAGCAATGATTTTGATAACATTGAATGATGTGTATTAGTGGGAGGAACCTCATGCAAAATATAGGCATTGTCTCTCCAAAAGTGTTAATGTTAGTGGAAAATGTTCAGTTTGCAGGTCAAGTTTTCACAGACAGATAGAATGAACAGACAAACGGACGGACAGTTGTAAAACAATATGCCTCCAATCCATAGATGCAGAACATAAAAAAACTTGACATGCAGCTGATAATATATAATATTGTGGTAATAAATCGTTTCTGCATTTCAACATCAAACAATTTATATTTGTATATGCTATAACAATAACTTTGTGCAGGGTTTAAAAATAGAATCTTTATAAGGCACATGACTTTGGTTGTCATTTGGTTCTCTACATCAAAATAGTAAGAAACTGTACTTGAAAGGTTAAAGCACAACTATTTTTAGTCAGAGGTCCAGATAAGAGGGGAGTAAAGCCAATCTAAAATCTTTATTTCCAATGAAACCCTGTTGTGGGCACTCATTTGAATTGTCTTGACAAGACAATTCCAATGAGTATGAACTACATAGGATTTGTGCAAGTATAGGTGAAATAATCTTATTTGAAATTCAAAATATCCCCTCTATCTGTAGCTCTCGTAAGAGTCTATCAATTAACAAAAATTCATATACTTATTATAACATCAATTACTACAAATTTGATTTCAGTGTCCCACTGGGCTATTTTTATACAAAAATGATCAATTCTCCAGGACAAGAGGGCCATAGTGGCCCTAAATCGCTCACCTGAATGAACTGTTGAAAATAGTTTAAAGTAGATTTAGAAAGGATGAAGAATTCTTACCAAATTTCAGGTCGATTGGGCAAAAATTATGCCTCTACACTGCTTACAAGGTTTTTCTAAGATTTGACCCCGTGACCTCATTTTTGACCCCACCTGACCCAATTTCAAAATTGACCTAGATTTCATCAAGATGATCATTCTGACCAATTTTCAGGTTGATCAGGCAAAAAATATGGCTTCTAGAGTGTCTACAAGGTTTTTCCAATATTTGACCCTGTGACCTCATTTTTGACACCACTTGACCCAATTTCGAACTTGTGCGAGATTTCATCAAGACAACCATTCTGACCAAATTTCAAGTTGATTGGTGCAAAAAATGTGGCCTCTAGAGTGTCTACAAGGTTTTCTGAGAATTGACCCCGTGACCTCATTTTTGACCCAACTTGACCCAATTTCAAACTTGTGTGAGATTTCATCAAAACAATAATTCTGACCAAATTTCAGGTTGATTCGGCAAAAAATATGGCTTCTACAGTGTCTACAAGGTTTTTCTAAGATTTGACCCTGTGACCTCATTTTTGACCCCACTTGACCCAATTTCAAAATTGCGCGAGGTTTCATCAAGACAATCATTCTGGCAAAATTTCAGGTTGATTGGGCAAAAAATATGGCTTCTAGAGTGTCTACAAGGTTTTTCTAATATTTGACCCCGTGACCTCATTTTTGACCCAACTTGACCCAATTTCGAACTTGTCCGAGATGTCATCAAAACAATAATTCTGACCAAATTTCAGGTTGATTCGGCAAAAAATATGGCCTCTAGAGTGTCTACAAGGTTTTTCTAAGAATTGACCCTGTGACCTTATTTTTGACCCCACTTGACCCAATTTCAAACTTGTCCGAGATTTTATTTAGACAATCATTCTGACCGAATTTCAGGTTGATTGGGCAAAAAATATGGCTTCTAGAGTGTCTACAAGGTTTTTCTAAGATTTGACCCTGTGACCTCATTTTTGACCCCACTTGACCCAATTTTGAACTTGTGTGAGATTTCATCAAGACAATCATTCTGACCAAATTTCAGGTTGATTCGGCAAAAAATATGGCTTCTACAGTGTCTACAAGGTTTTTCTAAGAATTGACCCCATGACCTCATTTTTGACCCCACTTGACCCAATTTCAAACTTGCGCGAGGTTTCATCAAGACAATCATTCTGGCAAAATTTCAGGTTGATTGGGCAAATAATATGGCTTCTAGAGTGTCTACAAGGTTTTTCTAATATTTGACCCCGTGACCTCATTTTTGACCCAACTTGACCCAATTTCGAACTTGTCCGAGATGTCATCAAAACAATAATTCTGACCAAATTTCAGGTTGATTCGGCAAAAAATATGGCCTCTAGAGTGTCTACAAGGTTTTTCTAAGAATTGACCCTGTGACCTCATATTTGACCCCACTTGACCCAATTTTGAACTTGTCCGAGATTTTATCAAGACAATCATTCTGACCGAATTTCAGGTTGATTGGGCAAAAAATATGGCTTCTAGAGTGTCTACAAGGTTTTTCTAAGATTTGACCCCGTGACCTCATTTTTGACCCCACTTGACCTAATTTCGAACTTGTCCGAGATTTCATCAAGACAATCATTCTGACCAAATTTCAGGTTGATTGGGCAAAAAATGTGGCCTCTAGAGTGTCTACAAGGTAAATGTTGACGACACACGACGCACGACAGACAATGGACATCACGCGACCACAAAGCTCACCTTGAGCACTTCGTGCTCAGGTGAGCTAAAAATGTGGCCTCTACAGTGTCTACAAGGTTTTTCTAAGAATTGACCCTGTGACCTCATTTTTGACCCCACTTGACCCAATTTCGAACTTGTCTGAGATTTCATCAAGACAATCATTCTGACCAAATTTCAGGTTGATTGGGCAAAAATTATGCCTCTACACTGCTTACAAGGTTTTTCTAGGATTTGACCCCGTGACCTCATTTTTGACCCCACCTGACCCAATTTCAAAATTGACCTAGATTTCATCAAGATGATCATTCTGACCAAATTTCTGGCTGATTGGGCAAAAAATGTGGCCTATAGAGTGTCTACAAGGTTTTTCTAAGAATTGACCCTGTGACCTCATTTTTGACCCCACTTAACCCAATTTCGAACTTGTCCGAGATTTTATCAAGACAATTATTCTGACCGAATTTCAGGTTGATTGGGCAAAAAATATGGCTTCTAGAGTGTCTACAAGGTTTTTCTAAGAATTGACCTGTGACCTCATTTTTGACCCCACTTGACCCAATTTTGAACTTGTCAGAGATTTCAACAAGATCATCATTCTGACCAAATTTCAGGTTGATTGGGCAAAAAATATGGCTTCTAGAGTGTCTACAAGGTTTTTCTAAGATTTGACCCCGTGACCTCATTTTTGACCCCACTTGACCCAATTTAGAACTTGTCCGAGATTTCATCAAGACAATCATTCTGGCCAAATTTCAGGTTGATTGGGCAAAAAATGTGGCCTCTAGAGTGTCTACAAGGTAAATGTTGAGGACACACGACGCACAACGGACATCACGCGACCACAAAAGCTCACCTTGAGCACTTCGTGCTCAGGTGAGCTAAAAACCAGGAAACCTGAAATGACGTCATTTTTTAATTTCTGTTGTCCAACCAAGATACTACATACCAGAACAATTTTAGACTATTTCATTTTCAAGGAATTCGAAGTTGTTTATTCAATGTGTGTTAAAATTGAAAATGCTGTGTATGATATTGAAGAAAATGTAGAAAAACAAGAGGCCCAAGAGGGCCTGTATCGCTCCACTGGCTTTAACATCATTAGACTTGCATTAAATGATTCTTTCTTTGAAAGAAAACAACACTTTGAAATCTCTTAAGACCTATTTTATATTAATTAACTGGGTATGGCTCACATTGCACCAAAATTTTAAAGTTTCATTGAAATTGGCCCAACCTTCATCAGGAGATGTAGTTCAAAGATTTCGGGCTCAAAATAAGCCACACTCTGACATGCCAATATTTAAGGGCTAATTAATATTTCGCATACAATTTTTGAAAAGGGTCACAGAAGGAACATTCTGGTAAAATATCATTGAAATCGGCTCAATGGTTCAGGAGGAGATGTCCTTCAAAGAATTCGGGCTCAAAATAAGCCCCACCCTGCCACACCCATATTTATGGGCCAATCAAAATTTTGAGAGCACCTTTTGGAAAGGGTCTCCGAAGGAACATTCTGGTAAAGTTTCATTGAAATCGGCTCAATGGTTCAGGAGGAAATGTCATTCAAAGATTTCGGGCTCAGATAAGACCCGCCCTGCCACCCCATATTTGGGGGCCAATCAAAATTTCTCGAACAATTTTTGAAAAGGGTTACCCCAGGAACATTTTGGTAAAGTTTGGTTGAAATCGGCCCAGTGGTTCAGGAGGAGATGCCATTCAAAGATTTCAGGCTCAAAATAAGCCCCGCTCTGCCACACCCATATTTGGGGGCTAATCAAAATTTCAGGAAAAATTTTTAAAAAGGGTTACCCCAGGAACATTCTGGTAAAGTTTGGTTGAAATCGGCCCAGTGGTTCAGGAGGAGATGTCATTCAAAGATTTCGGGCTCAAAATAAGCCCCGTCCTGCCATGCCCATATTTGGGGGTCAATCAAAATTTCTTGAACAATTTAGGTAAAGGGTCATCCCAGGAACATTTTGGTAAAGTTTGGTTGAAATTGGCCCAGTGGTTCAGGAGAAGATGTCATTCAAAGATTTTGGGCTCAAAATAAGCCCCGCCCTGCCAGGCCCATATTTGGGGGTCAATCAAAATTTCTTGAACAATTTAGGTTAAGGGTCACCCAAGGAACATCCATGCCAAGTTTCATTGAAATTGGCCCAACAGTTTGGGAGGAGAAGATTTTTAAAGATTTCAAAGTGAAAAAATGCCACGCCCATATTTGGGGGTCAATCAAAATTTCTTTAACAATTTTAGAAGAGGGTCACCCAAGGAACATTTCTACCAAGTTTCATCAAAATCCGCCCATAGGTTTTGGAGAAGATGTTTAAAGAAAAAGTTTACGCACGGACACACGCACGACGGACACACCGCCATGACAATAGCTCGCTGGCCTTTGGCCAGTGGAGCTTAAAAGGGAAAAATTGCTTGAAACAAGCAATTTTTTTTCCTCAATGTTTTCTATATTAATTACTTTCAGAACTAAAAATTTCAGTTTGTGGGTAAATGATAATTTTAACAGATCAAAGCATTTATTTCTTTTTTAGTAACATTTATGCAGGTTTTCCTAGAGAATGGATCATCAAAACATTTGCTTTAAAGATATTTGGATATCAAAATGTATTTTTAGAGAGTAAATGTATCAGCCACACTTAAGGAAGAAAATGTTCGCAAATTTTACCTTGCTTTGAATGCATACTCACATGTAATGAAGAGTATGATTTTCAAAAGTCCACAAATATTTGTGACCTGTCAAGCAAAAGGGGACCATCTAAAATAAATATTTAAAAAATGCATTGGTTCTAGAATAGGCCAATCAGAGGTTGCATTTCAAAAATTCTTTCACAGGAAGGTAGATTGATTATTCTAGATTCAGAAAATTAGTAAAGTGCGAAAAGTTTCGACCCTTGTCAGTGTGCGCATTACTTAACGCACTACCCTGATGGTCCTTTTTGCGTGATGGGTCACATTTTTGAATCATAAATACAGGGTATCAAAGGATTTTACTTTAAAGCTACTTGCAATTGTTTTGCAAAACTACCCTTAAAAGCGATTTTGTATGACAAAATACATTTTTGCTGCTAGACAAATCACAGAAATTCAAATTGGAAATCAACTACAAATCTAAAACTTGACAAAATGTTTGAATTTTGACATTTAATTCTATAATTCATTCAAAATTATCCACTATATGTAGCCCCTGAATAGTACCATTTGTTCAATGGTTTATTAAGTTGGAATGCGGAGCAATTCCAACTTAGATTTAACAAAACCGCAAAATGAACACAAGATAATTTCATTTCGGGTTTCTTGAGAACACATATCACGTGAACAGGATGTGAATACACTTCGGCCTATTTTGTTTATCTCAACTTGACAAAGACATACAGTTTATTTTATCAAAAAGTAATAATGCTGTACAATTACACAACTATCACTTCGTGTTTATTATTAACACGCTAATTTATGTTTTAAACGACATTTATTGAAAGTTGCGTACGAATATATTAGTATCACATGTTTGCATTACTATATTTGGAAATCATGTGATAAGTCAAGTCCAATTAGGTCAGCAATTGACAATTAGCACTAGCCAATCACGTGATCTGCTTATTTGGTAATGTCGCGATCTGTTTTCTCAGTATTGTTGCAATAGCACAGGCCAATCACGTGATCTGCTTATTTAGTAAGGTCGCGACCTGTTTTTCGTAGAATTATGTTATAGCTTCTTTTAAAGGTATAGTTTCTCTTTCTGAACGACCTTATTACACATTTAACTTTTGACAAGGTGTAATATTGTAAATTTCTGTCTAAGCACCGAAATAAATACCTTTTCTTTAAATTGATGATGCACTTTTAAAGTTAATATATATATTTTTGCAACATATTGTTGTTTGTTTTCCGTCATATTGCAGTTATCTACATGAATGTTTTATTGTAAAAACCCAATACTCATCCAATAAAACCCTTACCACCACATCTTTAATTGAATTATGAATATCTTTGCCCAATTGAATTCCAACACCAAGACAATTTGCTATTTGAAACAAACCATCTAGTTCAACTTGCTTTCTTCACATTCTTACACATCAACGTGTTTAAGAGCACCATCATACAGTTAGTTACATCGTGAAATTGACATTAATCTCAATAGAAAACATTCTTAATCGCTCATTCAGCGCTCCATTCATTTATTCCAAACGCTCACTCAAACCATTCAAAAAACACTCAGATATTAGAAAAATAAGATCAACATGTAAATTCAAAATGAATTAAGCAAGAACGAAATCGCGATTTCACTGACATAAATGAAATTTAAAGCGTCTGATTGGTTCTTGGCGAAATAGAAAGCTATTGATTGAACTTTTATGCATATTTTATATAGGTTTTATATATCGCTAATTTTGTTCATCCTGAACAAAATAAGCGACATTGGATTCCCTCCCTTAAATTTCACTTAAAACTCGCTCCGCTTACTCATTCAACATCATGCTTAAATCATTCCAAAATCGTTCACCTTTCAATTTCACGATGTTATTAATTGTACCCCCAACTCAGAAGAAGAGGAGCATAATTATATTGATTTCATCATGTCTGTCTCTCAGTCGATTGACCTTTTGCTTTCCGCTAGATAAACGGAAAAGCAATTGACCTACAATAACGAAACTTTACACAAATATTGCCCATGACCCAAAGAAATGCGTCATTGTTTCGGGGTCTTAGATGTCACGGGCATCAGTAAATTTTAACAGTTAACAGTTTCAACTCTAAGTGAACAACCGATTGACCCAAATCATAGAACTTGACACAAATGTTGTCAATGACCCAAGAAAGTGCCCAATAGTGGAGTCACATAGGTCGAAATCACAATTGAACTTCGTCCAAAAATTGTCTTGAGATTCCAACTCATGAAGTAAAAGACTTCCCTGCGAAAATAGCTTTTCATCATGGAAAAATCATTTGCGACACTTCTAATTTAAAATGTAATTGATAACTCAAATGGAGCAGAAGTTTATTGAAAAATAATATAAAAACTGTTTGGAGTATATAAGGTCGCCTGTGTGTCCATTAGTCGGCTGTATGGTCCGTATCATTTTCTTCCTTTTGAGCTCACCTTACCACAACGTGCTCAAGGTGAGCTTTAGGATCACCCTGACTCCGTCGTCCGTCGTCCTTCGTCACCCTTCTTAAAACTTCTTCTTCTCATAAACCGCTGGGCAAATTTCAATGAAATTTTGCCAGAATGTTCCCTGGGTGACCCTTTTCAAAATTGGCGCTATATTCTAATTGGTCAATAAATATGGGTATGGCAGGGCGGGGTTTATTTTGAGCCCAAAATCTTTGAACGAAATCTCCTCCTGAACCACTGGGCATATTTCAATGAATTTTCAAGAATGTTCCTTTGATGACCTTCTCCAAACATTGTTGGTAAAATTTTCATTAGCCCATAAATATTGGCGTGGCAGGGTAGGGCTAATTTTGAGTCTCCTCTGTAATGAATGGGTTGGCAGGGTCTATTATGACTGCTTATAATTGGAATGTCTCCTCTTCAACAATTAGGCAAGTTTGAAGGAATCTTTGCCAGAAAGTTTCTTGGATAAGATCCACTGGACCAATCGAATTCAGGTGAGCAGTTTAGGACATTCTGTCCCTCTTGGTATAATTTTTCTTCCATCAGATTCAGACCTGTATAGCGATTCATTGGTTTAAGCGTCTCTCGTTGTTGAAATACATTGATTTATATACGCCCGTCAAAAGACGAGACGTATTATGTGATCACCTGTGGTTGGCGGGAGGCGTCAGCTTCGCTAGTAGCTTGAGGTCACATCCTCTCGAACGCATTCCAACTTATCAGTACTTTCAGTACTTTGATATATTTTAGTTGTGTGAATGAACTAAAGGTAGAGTTTTGGCTTCTTGATCAAGTGGTCCCAAATTAAAATCCCAAGAGTGGCTTATGCTCTTTTTTTAACATGCCCACATATGTAGGGCTAGTACTTATTCATTTCACGGAAGCAGAATTGATCATGAGAGGGCTAAATCAAAATTGTAGGAACTTGTATTCCCATTGATGTCAAATATACATGTATAGGTCTTAACCTTCATTTCAGTTTCTATTAAATTACTTGATGCAAAAGGAAATGTCAGGAATAGAAATACACTTATATCATTAAGTGACTGTATAATTTTTCTACATGAGTTTAGATGGTAAAATGAATGTAAGAAAATGAATTATGGAATAGGCTAGTGTGAAAAAAACCTTAACCTTTGTCATGCTGAAAACAAACCTTGGGAAATATGCATTAAATTCAAAATCCTGAGAACACTGGTGACACTTATTGATAGAGGGCATTCACTTTTGATCTTTTTTTTAAAAAAACTTTTTTGAAAAACTGATTTGAAAAGGATAATTAGGTAGTATAGACTAAGTTCAGCCTTCACATATGTGCTGTCTTATCTTTGTCTATACCTCCTGCCAAAGCAGGAATATTCTGGGTTCAGCATGACAAGGAATAAATGCCTTTTTACCAAGAATCTCATACAGTAGTTTTTACACATGAACTGTATGTAAAAAGAGATATGATTATTACTTAGAACAAATAAACTTATTTGTGTCTTTTGACAAATGAATGCAAAATTATACATAAATTTAAATGCTATGATCTACTCAGACACATTTCAACTTTAACTCATCAACTTACAATCCCTTGATTTGAGATACCCTTGCAAAATCTAACAAGGGAAATCAAAGTGACAGAAAGGAGAATCACATGTAAACATGCAATTTCTATTTTTTTTCATAACCTTTCTTCATTATAAGTAACAATCTTTTATCTACCCTTATCCTGCTATTCATTATATATTAAAAGCTTTTGTTGGTGATTCAGACTAAGATCAGCCTGCACTGATCTCAGCCTACATTGTCTAATTTCCAGATAATTATTCTTGGAAAATCTTGAGCCAGAATGGTTGACATGTCTCTATCATTGACAATATGTTTCAAACTAAATATAAATTTGGTAGGATAAGAGTTAAATCCAAAATGAAATGATTGAACATTAATCATTATCTAATCATTTAATTGTCTTGTAATGGATTAAAAGCTACAATAGTTATATGATATCACCAAATATCTGAGCAAATAAAACAAAGTAATGCATTTTTACAAATCTTGTCATCAAATCACTCAGCAGAAAACATTTGAATACAACGTTTTTCCCCCAAAATTTGACCTCTATCTAAGGAAAGAAAAGGAGAAAAACATGTCGGGGATAGTAGTGGTGGTCACTTATATCATTTTATCCAATATTTCAGATATTATTTGAATGCCCCAAATTGGCTATTTAGATGTATTTTAACAATCAAACAAATAAATAGAAGATTTTTTTTAATATTCAGAGCAATCTGAAATTTAGTCTTATAGAAGATATATAAAAACAAAATACACATATATAACACAGCTCTTTAACAAGCATTCTTTAAAACAGACATTCATCGTCAGTAGGCGTATGTTCCAGTTACCAAGGCGAGTAAAATACGTCTATAATCACCTGACGTGTCATCCTGAAACAGAAAGTTCAAATATATCGTCAAATTTGTAAAACTGATAAAAGAGGGCTATATAGCTGTTTAAAAACTTTATTTTTCAAAGAAATCCTATGTCAACTCTTGTCATGCTGAACCCGGAATATTCCTACTTTGGTGGGATGTAAAGACAAAGATCAGTCTGCACATATAAGCAGTCTGATCATAGGCTATACCGCCTGTCTGTCTTTTTTTTAAAAAAATAATTGTTTGAAGACTTGATTTTCAAGAGAAATATTTGCGTTCAATTCCTTCTCTCAGAGTCTTCATCACTTCAGTGTAGCATCCAGGATGATCTCAGAGAGGGGGAGATCACCCATCATATTTTCAAATAGGGGGGAGTGAAAAATTTGAGCGCAAAGCAAATGGACTTGTACTTTCTTGTCATTTCAAAACTAGAAATTACCTTTGATATCTATGAAAACACATTTCCTTTTGCTAGAATATATCATGGTATATCAATATACTTATACTTACAGCTAATTAACACTTTTGAAAAAACACCTTTTTTGCTTGCACAATATCTCTAGTTGCCTGTTCATGATCATGTGATCCCAAATGTCTCGTAAAAATCTTTGAAAAATTATGCTCAAATCAAAGTGACTTTGATTTGAGCCTAATTTTTCGAAGATTTTTATTTAGCATGACAAGGTAAAAGGATACTTATTGGAATCCTCTTATCAAGACGATTCCAGGGATTACCCACAACATAAATTTTGGGCAAGTATGATTTAAATATTTGAATTCAAAACCCAAAATATAGATAACACCAATTTCTTTTTTGGGAAAAAAGAAGTTAAGTTAATATAAACCTTTTAACATAATTTAACAACTGCAAAAGCACCATTTAAACATAATTCAGATAAGCTAAGGGCCAACTTATTTCTGACCCTTGGGGGGGGGTATTGATGCCCGCTACATCAGAGTATCTCTCAGACAGCGGGCAACCAGCTCTAGACTGGTCCAAATATCGACTATTAGAATAGCCTAGAAAGGGCTATTCTGATATTTGATAGTGAGACCAGTCTATGCCCGACCCGAAAGAGGGCCAGAAATAAGTTGGCCCTAAGTTACTTTTAATTTCATAAACAATCTGGCCGATTGTAACAAGATACACATGTTACACTACTGGTTGCTCAAGTATGAAAACAACAAAGGGAAATAACTCAAGTAGATCTGAGTTTCTTGTGCACTCCTCTCTGTGATTATAAGAGGAACATAACTTCCAAGTTTTTAAGTCAATCTAACATAAGGTGAATGAGTTATACTCCGGACAAAGAAGTGGATTCTCGCCCGCTGGGTGCCATGAGTTATCCCATGATACATCCAATCTTTGGACAAGCATATTAAATACCTCAAGATCATCGTCTATAGGGTGCAACGCTCATTTGCAGGTTCTGGATGATTAAAAAATTAATAAGTCCAAAAAGGGGCATAACTCTTACAAAAATGCTTCAAGAGTTATTCCCTGTGAAAGCCTGGTTAGCTCATGTAATGGTGTAAACACATGCCAAGTTTCATGGATATCTTCAATTACAACAGAGATATGACCAAGTTTAAAGTATGTCATGCCAACGCCAACACCAACATCAATACCAACACCATCGCAAACAATGTAAAATGATCATAACACCTAGCTTTTTCTCAGAAAACAGCCAAGCTAACAAGTTGACAGTAAAATCGCTTAATTTCAAGATGTCTACAGAGAAATATTTCCCTTTTCATATGTGTATCATTGTAACATTATAACAACCCTGAAACCTACATTCAAATGACAACCCTTTAAAATCAGTCTTTTCTGTTAAAATCCATTTTTGAAAAGTTTGAAATCAAGTAGGCAACCATTAATAAACTCTGATGGTCACAATAATGGTAGTGACAACATTTTGGTATAGCTCAGTGAAAAACATTTTGATTATGACTGATAAAGTAAATTGTCAAGACTTTGTTGTTCAGCTAAAAATTAATGATTCAATTCTTTAAAATCAAGTCTTACATTATTTTTTTAACACTGAAACAATCCTGTGCATTACTTCTGTAAGAATTAAGTTTATAGTATTTCCATAAACAAGATGTATTTGTAGAGAGTTTTTTTTTATTTAATTGAGGTACGAACAAAAAACCCTATCACACTGTATGAATACTCAAGTCAATTTCATACCTGCGTGTGAAAAGTTTTTTAGTTTCATAACTCTATGAATTCAACAAATATTATCTTATAATTAAATATCATGAAGCAAAAAAACCCAACATATTGCAACATTCAAGCAGTTTTCTTATGGGACCTTTTGCAAAAACTTACAAAATAGCTGTGAAATCAAAATTAATTTCATTGAGAAGTAAAAGCAATTTTTAAACCAATCAGAAAGTGCTAAATCTAATGGAATCAACTAGAATTAAATTATTACATCATCAAATGGCAATTCTTTAGAGGTTATAACCCTGATAACTGACCTTGACTTTAACATGTGACAACCATGACATTAAACAAGAGCACCGCCTACGGGTGCCTACACTCAGCTGTTGAGTGCTGGATGATGGGAAAAAATCTAAGTCGAAAAAGGGGCATAATTTGCACAAAATGCATCTTGAGTTATCCCCCTTGATAGTATAGGTTACTCTTTTGATGGTGAACATGTGTGCCAAGTTTCAAGTGAATGCCTTTGGTAGAACCAGAGATATAACAAAATGTCAAAGTTTTCGCATGATGACAACAACGACGACAACAACGATGACACGGAGGCTATAGCAAAACCTTGGGTTTTCTCCGAAAACAGCCAAGCTAACAATTTTTTTTGATGAGAGGATTCTTAATGTTAACCTTTGTCATGCTCAACTCGGAATATTCCTGCTTTGGCAGGAGGTATAGACAAAAATCAGTCTACACATATGTGCAGTCTGATTTTAGTCCATACAACCTGATTTTTCTTTTAACCCTTTGCTGTTTAATCCCTGCTTTTTACGTGCCTGTGATTTTATGATTGAGAAAACATTGTGGAAAAAGAAGAAATTGCTTCTAACAAGCAATTTCTTATTTTTCCACACTATTTTCTACCCTACTGAATGGTTATTTTTCAAATTAAATCCACTTTTAATTTTATTCTGCAAAACCTTTGAATTTGGACAGGTTCAAAATTGTGTAAAACAGGAAAGGGTTTAACCAGAAGTTTCAGAAATTAAGTTTTCAAAATCAAATGCTAACTCACAATTAGGAAATACAGAGCTTTCAGCACTTTGATTTATATATAATTTTGCGAAGGCTTTTTATTCAGCATGATAAGGGTTAATGTTAAATATGGGCATTGTAACTCAAGTTGTGTTTAAGTTACTGTAAAATGTCAAGTTAGCAGGCTTACTTTCTGCAGACGGTCAGACAGGTAGATTCCAGTAAAACAATAAGCCCTTGATCTATCATCAATACAGGGGAATAGAAATACCAAAATGGTGACTGAATAAAAATGCTAGAGAAAAGATAGCCTTCAAGCCTTTATAGAATGCAAACTTTGTTAGATAAAGGAAGGATTATGCTATATGAAGTTATTTCATACTGGGATACTACTGCTTAAACCCTTTCCAATTTTCAAAATTTTAGACTGGTCCAATTGTAAAGAGGTTGCAGATAACAATAAAAAAGGGGTTTTTTTTGTTAAAATGTCCCAAGTGATTTTTTTTTTTTTTTTTTTTTTTTTTTTTTTTTTTTGGGGGGGGGGGGGGGGGGGGGGGGGTATGTAATAGTTCACTGCAAATGTAACTCTACAGGAAAGGGTACCATTAATATAAGATAAAATGAGTATCTATGTAGCCATAAATTGATTGATTGAAGGGAGTTTTACACAGCTTTCAACAATTTATAGTTATATTGCAGAGGCTTGAGCACCTAACAATGATTTCCTGGTATTTCTCTCACCAGTACAACCACTACATCCTTTCCTAGCCTCTAGCTGCTATCTCACATAGGTCTTCGATTATCAACCCATTGGTGAGAGACAAATAGTCGGAAAGAATGTGTGCCGTCAGGGATCGAACCTGGGACCTCAAGATTGACAGTCCGACACACCACCAACTGCTCTATGACAGAAGCTTTATGTAGCCATAAAGGTAAATTGCAAAGCCCAGAAATTAATAAAGCAGATGCTTAAGAAAATAAACTACAAGTATGTATGCTCTACTAGCCAGGATATACTGATTCAGGAAAAAATCTTTTGTGACCAGTCACATGAAAAGGGACCATCTGGGAGCTTCGTAAAATAAATATTTGAAAAAGGAGATTGGTTCTAGAACAGGACAACCAGTGGTGGTACTGCAAAAATTCTTTCACGGGAAGGTAGATTGATTATTCTAGATTCAGAAAATTGATTAGTGCGAAAAGTTTTGACCCTAGTCAGTCAGCGCAATCCGCGCAGTCTGACTAGGGTCGACACTTTATGCACTACCCAGATGGTCCCTTTTTGCATGATGGGTCACATTTTTGAAATCTTATTATAATCTATGTGAAAGTATGAGAAGTTCAGAGAAAAATTACAATTCCAAAAATATGATTTGTAAAGCAAAGTGATAAAAAAGATTCATAACAATAACTTGAAGTTGAAAAAAATTCTCAGAAGATAAAAGTACTGAAAGGCCTAAAATGGAGTCAGGACTGAACAACATTCATCTTTTAGGGCCTTGTCCTTTAGTTCAATAAAAAGTAGGACAACTTTCAAAGTAATCCAATCAAGATGATGCAATTGACATAAAAAGGCAAAAAAAAAAAAGAAAGAAATTTTAACAGTAATAGTTCACTTTCTCATCTAAGTCTTCTAATCTTCAAGGCAACAAGATATTGTTCACTCTCAAACTCTACTTTGAAAGAGTCCTCATTAGCATACCTTGGTTATTATACAATCTACCCATGGTATGATACAAAATCACACCCATTAACATTTACATTGTTTCATACAATAGGCATTTTTAAATGCATGAATGCATTAAAATCCTCATCTACGAGTATTCTGAGTTATATTCTATTTGCTGTAAAATAGTTGGGAGTTGGGACCAATTTTCATTCAGAATTGTATTCAACAACCTAAAGATGGTTTACAGTGGTTAATTATACATGATAAAGAAATAATAATATATACCATTGAGCCAATTTATAAAGGTAAATTTACAAAATACTATTTAATTATCTTTTACCAAAGGAAAGTCATGTGAAATTTCAGGGTGATCATGAAACAGTTGACCGCAGTCTTTTCACCAGAGATGGCTAAACCATGAGAAACAAGAGCCATGTTGGACATGGGCATAAGTCCCCTACCGGCTTTGTTTGTCTCAATGTTTTCCCACGCCAATTCTATCAGGGACGTCAAACCAGGTCTTGTTAAAGGGTTAAACAAGACTTACATGAGTTGTTGTCTCTGCTGTGCCCACTATACAATTCATGGAAGCAATAGACAGATGCAAGAAATAGTATCAACAAGTTAGCTTGCTTAGTTATTAAGTTATTGCACGATCCATTTTTTGCCATATTTTCACTATTTCCATTACCATAGCAACCACACTTTTTGTCAAAGAACAAAGATAAAATGATGTGCATAATCTACACATTGCCATCTAGTCATATACCAAGTCTCATCAAATTAGCTTGCTTACTTATTAACTTATCGCAGGATCAAATATTTTTTGCCATATTTTCACTATTTCCGTAACCATAGCAACAACAATTTTAGTCTAAAAACAAAAATAAAATGATGTGCATAATCTACACATTGCCATATAGTCATATACCAAGTCTCATCAAACTAGCTTGCTTAGTTATTATCTTATCGCAGGATCCCATTTTTGGCCATATTTTCACTATTTCTGTAACCATAGCAACCTCAATTTAAGTCGAAAAACAAAAATAAAATGATGTGCATAATCTACACATTGCCATCTAGTCATATACAAACTTTCATCAAAAACGCTTGCTTAGTTATTAAGTTATCGCGAGATCCAGATTTGAGCGGACAGACGGACGGACAGACAGACGGACGGACAGACAGACGGACGGACGGACAGATGGAGGGCAAACCTATAGTCCCCTCCGGTGTGAACACTGGTAGGGGACTAACAATAGTTTTGTCTTTTCCTTCTTTCTGGGGGGAGGGGGTTGGGTACCTTTCCAATAAAGGGTAAATGCAATCGCCACAATAACTCTGTTTATAAGAATAATAAAACAAACACATTTGTGCTTTTGAAACCCCTTTAGTGAAATCTTGAATTTTATTTCATTCTTATAACTTACTAATCATTATACATTTAGGATATTACTTCCTCGTTAACGCTCTGACTCGCTTAGACGCATGCTAAAAATAAATCGTCAATCAACCATGACTATATATGTGTAAGCATGCGTAAACCTCAGTTTTACTTCTCAGCGTGAACAACGCTCGACGTGTTTTTCAAGGCTCTTCATAAGAGCTGTTGTTTTATATTTTGGACTTTAGTGTTTACAGAGGATGTTTTTTACCTGAGTGTTTTTTGTTTTTTATATTGAGAACATTTATCGGTTTTTAGCAAACTGTCCATTACTACCCATTTTGGAGTTTTCCAATATGGCGGACAACAACATGACAGTCGACTGTATGGAACAGATTTATCTGTCTTGTAAGTATGTTGTTGAGCATTGGAGGCATTTGGCCGGCCAGAAGCTCTTAAATTTGTACGGATAACGATCCTTCGGGGATGCGTAGACCGTCATCCCTTACCAAAATGACTTAGACAGACTTATATGTGACTTATATGTCAGTTATATGTCAGTTATATGGGACATATAAGTCACTTATATGTTGACCAGAAATGCAACTATGTGAGATCTATGTATAAGCCAGTTATAAGTCTAGATTGAGTTTGCCATATAACTGCCTTATAAGTGACTTATAAAGCTTCTCTGAGATCTATGTCCCATATAAGTAACATATAAGTGACTTATAAGACATCTATGTCATTTATATGGATTGCCTCTGAGCAACATAGTCACATGACAATCATGACCAATGAAACCTATTCTATCATCCCCATCTCTTTTTCAGCCAATGAAACAAAATCTTATTAACTTGTATTGTTCAGTCACTTTTGAAAAAAAAAAAAAAAGTATTTAACTTAGTGTGGGGAGAAGTTGGATACACAGGTTTAACAAAATTAAGGTAAAACTTATTCTGTGTTTATTCTTTTTTTCTCTCTCAAATGAAATGGATAATTTTATATATTTCAATCAGTTAACAAACATTTCAAGGAAATGTTAAAGCCATTTGGAAAATTGATTCCCAGTCTGATTCTTAAATGGTATAGCAAACTGTAAGTCATGCTGGAGATAGTTAAAACAAGAAGATTTTAAGTTATGAATAGATGAAAATTAATTCAACAATAACAATATTAACATAGGAAGTGGTATTAGAGATTAATCATTTTGTTTTTGGCTGTAATTGAACATTTATTAAATGGAGAATGGCCCAAATGCATTTATCATATTATTGAATAACACTTAAATTTTTACCTTACAAAGTATGCTTTTGTGAATATACAAAAGATAATGTACCAAAAACTTAGAAAAAATGTACACAGAATTGATGTGTAGTTATTCTGAAACAGAGAAAAACAGACTCTAGGCATTCTGAAGTTGACCTACATTAGACATATAACTGACTTATATGACATATAAGTGACATATAAGTCACTTATATGGTTTCTCTTTCCACCCATATAAGCGGCATATAAGCCACATATAAGTCCCATATAAGTGGCTTATATGGCATATAAGCCTTAGATCTCATTTGCATATAAAATCCTTATCACTGGCATATAAGCCACTTATATGGCAAACGACTATGTCATTTATATGCCGCTTATATGGGACATAGATCTAGACATATAAGTGACTTATATGCCATTTTCGTAGGGGATTGTCTCTTGACTTTGTTTCGTAAGCTTGTTACGAGAAATGTTTGGACAATGTTTACAACCATTTTGCACGGCTGTTTGGGCCATGTTATTGGTTTCAAATGCTGAATGTCCAAAGGTTTTAAGATAAGAAATCTTTGACCCCAGTATTATGCCCAAGTGCCCAGGTATGGTCACAGCATATACTTTTGTCATCAGTAATGCATAGATGATGTCACTTCATAGTGTTAACATGATTCAGTGGGGTTTTGTGTTTTGATTAACCCTTCTCATGTTCCAGTCAAGTTAGACAAGAGGGTATGCTCTCCAGCTTGCATGATACTGAAGATAGGTTCAGGTTGTTAGTTACATATTTGATCTACTTTGTAAAAGTGTTGTCTGTAACTGCTTTCCACATGGCTTACACACACAAAACTCATGTGTTTTTGTAATAGCCAAGCAAACAACATTAGTATTTGGTTTATACTGAAAATACTTGTCTAATCAGCACTTTCATGTACACTTGACTACTTCAATGAGTTTTAAGTGTTGGTTTCATTGTCATAGTGTATAGATAGGATGCCTTTGAATGTAGATTGAAACAAGTGGTCTTTGAATACAGCATGAGACATCAAATTCATTGACTTTGCAAAAGAACTTCAGGAGGAATTCTTCCAAAGATAGTTCTTTCGAATTCAGTGTATGATTGAAATGATTCATTGTTCAAAAAGGAATCTTTGGGCTTCCTGAAATGAATTAAATATATATATATAGGCATATTCATATCAATAAATGAAAAATTTACCTGTAAGATTCAAGGACCCTTGGTGTCTTTGGGATTTGTGAATGTTGTGTTGTGAAAAAAGTTGCGAGTTCAACTGACTTCAATGATCAACATTTAATGCATAGTTCAACTGCTTAGCTCCTAAGAATCACTGAATCACAATGATTAGTGGACTTTTTTCTATTGAATCAAAAGGCTTGAAAATCTGAGTTCAGTTAAAATGAGACTTACATAAAAATTCTAAGTTCTATTACATTGTGGAAGAAATTGACGAATTCTCTTAGATTTTAGTAGGTCAATCATATTGCGGAAGAGCATTAGATTATACCTTCTTCTCCTTATGAAAATGAATGATGAACTAGACAATTTTAAAAACAGGAACATGATCCTTTATCAGTACTGAGAATTAGATCTTTCTCAAATGTGTCATTATTTTGAATTAAAACATACAGTCATTAGGCTTGTAAATTGTAGTTTAATAATTCCTTATGTTTTATATACCATTTCTAATTCATACAAAGATGGATGATTACAAAATAAAATTGTGCAGGTAGTTACTAGTATCTTTATGTTTAACAGCTTAAGTCCAACTGAACAGGCTGACAATGTTACCTGCCAGTAATACATGAAAGGGGAGTTAGGCATTATATATACATGTAGATAGATAGATGTTTGTGGAAGTAGCAGCTGCTGCATGCCATTACTTTCTCAATATTTACTAACAATATATGATTGATAGATAGATAGATAGTTTATTTCAGATACATGTAGGCCACCGGCCCATTATATACAACACATATAAATTACATCATAAATTCATGACAAGAGTTGCATACGATATTGTTTATGGCAAAAATATACTACATTTGTAAAGAAATGAACCAATAGAAGCGAGTTGCCTGGTCAGAGAACGCATACTGCTTAATATTAAGAACACGAAGTGTGATCAAAGTAAACTCAAAATTTAAACTCGACTTCCCTCAAAACTTTTCGCAACCACGTTCACATTCATTGCGAACTTTTTTGAAGGAAATTCGAATTAATGGATCTATTCATTTACTAATGAGCTGTTCTTTAATTTCATTACTTTTGCAATGAAATAAGCTAGCTTTTTTAGGTTTTGGATATCTTTTGTTTTCATTAATCGGTAGAAATTTTCGGGTGTTGTGTATCCTTTGTACCAGGAAAATAAAAGACTAACCCTTAGATCTTGAAATTGAAAACACTGGAAAAAAGCATGAAATTCATCATCTATACAAGAAATATTATGTTGAATGAAACAAAAGTTACAGATACGTTCATTTCTTGGTATGCCATTATGGCGTCCTAGTTCAATATTAAATTTATGGCTACTACAGCGAAATCTAGCCAAATAACGTCGTAAAGAATACACTAAATCAATTTGAAGGTACTTTTCTGGTTCTAGCAAAGACTTAAAATGTTTATATGTGGAGCATTTTGATTGGCTTTCGATTGTCTCATGCCAATTCTGAAGTGCACAGTCTATTAAACGTGTTTTAAATGCTACCAAAAAATCATCTTGGTTACCTACTTCGTGCGATAGCCAAACTAGCCCAAAACCATATAAATACAAAAGGTGTTTTACCGATGATGCCCATGTACGTCTACCCACTTCGTCTAAATCTTTTAACATAAAATAGCAATTTTTTGGATACCTATGGTTAGGCATGTGTACTAATTTGAGCCAATATTTTATGCACCTATAATAATAGTCGACAAAAAGTGGCAATCTTCCACATTCTCCTAAAGCCATACAATCATTTGTAGACGAATTTACTCCTAAGAAATATTTGCAATAACTGCTTTGAACTCTTTCGATGTCTAAAGATAGGTCTGTTCCCCAAATTTCTGAGCCAAAAAGAAGAATAGGTTTCACCATTGAATCAAAAATTTTAAAACATTCGTTGAAACAGAACTTACCAAATTGCCTCTCATAACCTTTAATCGCGTACAATGATTTTTTTGCCTGGCATGACAATTTAGACTTAGTTTTTGACCAAGAGAGTTTTGGGGTGAATAGTATCCCCATATATTTATAAACAGATGTAACGTTTACGGGATATCCATCAAAAGTCCATGATTCATAGTTTCTAAGTGGCCCCCCGTTTCTAAATACAATAATTTCCGTTTTATCTTTGTTTATTTGCATGCCTGTGTTATGACAGAACTCTAATATTGTATTAAGTTGTAGCTGTAAATTTACAACTGTATCTGCGCAGTTGGCTACATCATCAGCAAAAAGAATACATATAATGTCGGGAATTTGGTTATTCACAAATATACCTCTATGACCCTTTTGTTTTAGAAGGGTACACAACTCATTTATGTAGAGATTGAAGATAATCGTACTAGTGACATCCCCTTGACGGGTACCAACGTTACTGGTGAATGGGTGTGAGTATTTATCGTTTATCCGTACGTAATTTACCATATTAGAATACATAGAAATAAGAATACGTAAAAGCTTGCCATTTACACCCATTTTCTGTAGACTTGTAAACATGTTTAAGTGTATTAAAGAATCAAATGCCTTTTGGAAGTCGACATAAAGAACATAAAATCGCCCACCCTGTTTACTTAAATATTTTTGAACCAGACTCTGTATGATAAACATATTATCTATACATGAATAATTCGCTCGAAAACCTGACTGGGCTTCGTCTATCTTGTTATACATTTCTGACCATTTGCATAATCTAACGTTAATAATGTTTGAGAAAATTTTATACATAACATTCAATAAAGAAATACCCCTATAATTTGACGGATTGTCTTTATCGCCTGATTTGTATATAGGAACAATAATGCTTTCCCTCCAGGAATCTGGGAAATAACCAGTGTTGAGGATTTCATTAAATAAAGTACATAAAAATGGCGATATCTCATTACATGTTTGCTTATAAAACTCTGCAGGTAACCCATCGGGTCCTTGTGATTTCCCAGACTTTAATTTTTTTATACTTTGAATAACTTCCCCATTTGAAATCTCTGAGTTTAAAATATCATTATCATCCAATGCAGGTTCCAAATTATATGCAAAATTTTCAAGTTTAGGTTGATTTTCTTTGCACAAAAGTGCCTCAAAGTGTAATTTCCATTTATTAATGTTATTTTCATTTAAAGGTTCAACTCTTTTTGTTCTCTTTTTTAATTGTGTCCAGAATGATTTAGCATCCTTTGTTGAAGAAATCAATTTAGATCTATTTTCATGTTGATAGATCAATTTCTTCTGTTTGCAAATATATTTAAAGTTGTTACGGCTTTTTATATAATTTTGATAATCTACATTTGTGTTAGCGAGGCCGTTACGGAATTTCCTCAAAGCAGAGTACTTTAAGTGCTTTGCTTCTTCACATTCCTCGTCCCACCATGGTTGGTGTTGGCAATCCTGCGTACTCCGGATTTTAATGCGCATGCGCGATGCTGAATTGTGATAAACATCGATAATAGTTGAAACAGCCAAGTTTATGTCTTGGGAAATAGAGTTAACATTTTCAGTAATATTTTGAACATTTTCTGAAAAAGCATTGAAAAAAGAATCTTTAAAATTCTCGTTCCATTTAAACACGGGAAATTCATAGAAATAATCTTGTTCTTTGCTATTTTCATCATGATAAAAGCGTTCTTTTAATCTAAATTCTAAGGTAGCCGATAAAGGGAGGTGATCAGAATCGTCTTTATCTATTACCGTAAACTTCTTGATAAATGGAAACAGATTTGAAGAGGCAATATGGTAATCCACGACACTTGCGCCGTTATATTTAAGACAAGTAAAATTACCTAAGTTATCATCAGAAAATCGTCCGTTTAAAATATGTATATCATGAATACAACAAAGATCGACTAACGTTCTTCCAAACAAATTATATGTATTCGAGTCTTTATTATTACGAACAATGTTGAAATAATCAGACTCGTACGCGACCTCAGTATTAAAGACGTGATCTAAAGAGTCTTCGGGGATATAATCCAGAAAATTCTGGGTACGTGCATTTAGATCTCCTGCAATATAGATTGCACAATTTTGATAACACGATTTTAAAGACTCAATGTTCAGAAAGAGATTAACGATTCCATTTTTCTCTTCAAGTTTGTTATAGATGGAAGAACCCTCTGGAGAGATATATGTAATGTATAGAATTATATCTGGCATGGATATAAATACGCTAGATTTTACATATAAAACAACACAATCTTCAAGATGATGACAAATCCGGGTGATAAAATTATTCTGAAGAAAAGATTTTCTTATATATACACCGATACCACCACTGTTCCTGAGACTATTTCTGGGTTTTTTACGAACACAATCAAAATAGACAAAATCGTTTAGATTATTAGAAAATTCATCCGTGAAATCACTCCAAGTTTCCAATAACCCAATAATATCAAAGTTTGATAAGAAATCTAGGACTTCATAATTATCCGAAAGTTTTTTAAACCCGCAAACATTCCACGTTACAATGTTTATATTTACATTCGGGCCTTGACCACTGTCCTAATGTGACCCTCCAGAAGCTCCGCCCATAAACGCTCCGCTTAAAGACGATTGGTCGTCCTCGTCGTCCGATTGGTCCTCACTTTGGCGCCTATTTCTCATTTGTTTTCGTTGACCTCGTGAACTCCCGATTCGAACAATATCATTGGTGCGCTCGTCGAACTTATACACGTCATTCTCGATTATCAGTTTATCGTAACTAATGCGTGCGTAGTCACCCTTATCCCTAGCCTCCCTCAGATATTTACCCAATGCCTTCCTTTTAGACAAAACTTGTTCAGTATAGTCCTCTTTTATCGAAAAATCCTTATGGTCCTTCAATTCAGTTCTAGCTTTCTCCAAAATAGCACTTTTGTCCTTGAATTTGTTGAATTTAACGATGATTGGGACTCCAGTTTTACCATTACCCTTTACCCTGTGAGCTCGCTCTATTTCAACGTTTTCAAACTGGGGTAAATTTAGTTCATCCTTTATGAACGATCTCACCTTTATCTCCGTTTCACTCCAGTTTTCATTTAAATTTCCACCGATTCCGTAGAATCGAAGGTTATTCCTGCGTGAATGACTTTCTAGAACATCAATTTTAGTCACCAACTTATCAACCTTTTCTCGAAGAACACTGTTTTCTTTTCGCAGTTCCTCATTATCTGATTTCAAAGTGTTCATAGTCTGTTCCATTTGGCCCATTTTTGTTTTCAATGACCTAAATTCAGTTTTCATATCCTTGTCCATGTTTTTAAGAAAGTTCATTATGTTGCTGTTTTCTGCGTCGGTAATGTTCCCATCCTCATTCTGAGCATTTGCAACACTTTGTGAAAATGACAGAGTTTTTTGTCTTGTTGACTTTGGTGGACCTGGGTTCGTTTCAATATCCCCGCCCAAGGTCAAAAGCAGTGACAACAGTAAGGCCGAGCGGATTATTGTACTTACAGCCCGTCTTGATATAGATAGAGTGTCCAGTTTAATCCGTACTTTTCCTGGCATACTAAATGTACCTATTCGCTGTCTCCACACCGTCGTATCTACTCCCATTTTCAAATTATTTTATTTTCATTTGAAATCGAAATTTCATTCAGCCATCTTGCAAGGGGCCGCAACTCTTTTTGAATTTTCAATATATGATTGCTGGATTGTTTGTAGGTATTATTTGCAATTACACAATATAGCTACAGCTAGATAATTCAATGATGTGAGAAATTTTATACAAGATGTTCTTGCTTCATGATAGCCATATCTGTTGATCCACAACATCAATGGGATATATGTTTTATATGCTACAACATATGTATCTTCATAAATCATAAGCTTAATCTGAGGAATGATATCTATTTTTAAACTTTAGGCAGGATTACAATGTTGTTAAAGGATTGAGTTAACAATAAATACCAAGTTGTTTAATAAACAATTGGGAAAGGTGTTTGGTTGGTTCTGGGTCTGTAGCAACTAGCATAGTACTTAGTTCTGAGGCTCAAACATGTGAATGACTGCATTTTACTCATTTTTTGAGTACTTGAGGAATTGAAAAAGATATCTTTTGCACTAGATGCTACAATTGAAAATGTGAAAATGATGTAATTCATAGTCTCTTGAATTGAAACTTCCAAAAGAAGTTCATTTTTAGCCACATTTAGCTGTGAAATTCTTAAAAAAAAATCCAAAATATTACACTCTTTTCTGTACAGTTGAGATTTTAAAGAGAATTTTAGTCATATGATAATAATGTATTGAAGGTACTGTAAACATGCAGGAACTGTTTACCTTTCAGTTATATATAAGATAGTTCTCTCCAGGATAACATAGGTAGACAAAGGTGGATACTAGATGGGCTATATTCTTTTCCACACAGTTTTCATTCCAATACATGTTCATTTGGTAAATTATTTTTACTGAGACTATTTACAGATAATCATTGTAGACCGATTGTGTTACATGCTTTACATTTGCTACAAATTGTGCTGCTACATTTGAGCATAAGCAACAATGACAAGTGGTACATAAATTTCTTGGTAATAATTATTAAATTAGTATTGCAAATCCCTGTTGTATTGGATAGTACTTTCATGAAACTATGAGCTGTTCACTTCTAGAAAAAATGATGATATGATTTCATATTCATGAAAAAAAAAAAAAAAAAAAAAAATCTTGTATCTTTATCTCCATTTATCAGTCAACTCTTTTTCGACTGGTTTCCAAATATTTTGCAGTTGATGCTTGAATATATTTAAAAAAAAAATATATATATACATGTGAATGGTGCGCAAAGTTGCCATCTGTAGTTCTCTAGTTTGTTGGCATTTAAAGCAGCATTGACATTTTGTGCCATTTCAGTCCATCTGAATTGCTGACAGAATGAAACAGTGATGCAGATAACTGTTGTACAATGAAATCTTGACAGTTTGTTGATAATTAAATACTCCAGCCTGAAGGAAATAATGAAATAGATAGAATTATACATATAACAAGTTCATATCACTCATTGCATGTTTTGCACCTGTTTGTTTCTTTGGGTCATGGACAAGAAAAGTTATAGGAAAAGTTGGCATATACATGGTGAATAGTTAGTGTGTGAGTAATTTCTTTTTATTGGGGGCATGGTGTCCTGTTGTAAATAAAAAGAACAAATATTCACTAGCTTTTGAAGGTTTTTAGCCAAAGGTTTGGTTTGTCATAAGCTTTAAAGCAAAATAAAATAAGTGTGTTAAACTCAAACTAAAGGACTTGCTCAACACTTGATTTTTGAAAGATATTTCTTGTTTTAAGACAATGCTATAGGCTCTATGTCAAGTTCAGATAAGTTCCAGAAGAATCATTTGACAATGTAAACTAGTCTGTATGGGTCAGATATTTCTATAAGCAAGTATCTTCTTTAGCATTATTTTAATACTACAACCTAGTATTGGTCTTTTCCAGTGAGTTTTCAGTGATGCAACTGTGTTTTTGGTCAGTGCTTTATATCCACTGTTAAATCAACAACTACATTAATCAAATCTATAAATGGTTTGAATCATAGTCAAACACAATTCTGATAAGATTTAGACATTGAAATAGCTTTGCAGGATGCTGGGTTTGGCATAAAATTCTGATACTTGTAAAAACTGAATAGGACAGTGTTTTTCGAATGTGTGCTAAAGCATCAACACATACGAATTAGATTATATTTGTAGCGATTATATGGTCATAGAATAGGATGAAATTACAGGATTTCCTATACTTTCCATACAAACAAAATGATTGAATTAGGAAAGTTCGATAAAGCTAGATATTAATGCATAGACTCCTACAAGAAAAGGTTGATCAGTCTTATAAAATTTTCACTGATTAATATTTAAAAGTCAGTAATAGACGAAGCAGTCAGTCAAAGACTGTGCTTTATTCCTACATTCTTGATAATGGGTTGGTTCTATCTCTTAGTCAGATTGGATTAGAACAGGGACTATAATTCAAGTACTTCTATAACATGGAAAATTACATTGTTTGGATGTAGGTGTATTGAGATTCATTTCTAATGTTTGATAGTCGATCTGAAAGGTTTTGGTCTTTCAGCGAGTCGCGAATCAGTAGTTTCTGTTATTTCTTATAATTTATATAGTAAGACATGACATAATGTAGGTCTACTGTGGGTATGATACTATGTGATATACTAGAATTATTACTATTAGACTTCTAGTTGGTTACTGTAATATGCAAATTTGATTAACAAATTTAAATTCACAGGATTATGTTGATCCTTTAATGGATAGAAATCACAACATCACCACCAGGTGATTCTTTGTGTTAAAGCATTGCTTTTTAATCTATCCTAAATGTATAATGATTAGTAAGTTATAAGAATGAAATAAAATTTCAAAATTTGTTTTCAAGTTTGAATTTTATGAAAGAATATAACTTACTAATCATTAGACTTACCCACCACCACCCCAGTTGTAATTTCTTATTCTTCTTTAATAGTGTGGTTCCTTTTTGGTTATTCACACTGAGAAGTAAAACTGAGGTTTACGCATGCTTACACATATATAGTCATGGTTGATTGACGATCTATTTTTAGCATGCGTCTAAGCGAGTCAGAGCGTTAACGAGGAAGTAATATCCTAAATGTATAATGCTTAGTAAGTTATATTCTTTCATAAAATTCAAACTTGAAAACAAATTTTGAAATTTTCTGCAAGACAGCCTGAGAACTTTTCTGTCTATGGGTGGTTTAAAACATCATTACTATAGTAGCCAGAATAAGAAATTGAAATTGCAGAGATCGTAATAGGGGAAGGCTAAAGGTAAAATCTTGATCATTGTTGAATTGGAAGACAGTGTAGGCACATACCCAGGTATCCATGATGGATATTTCCTTCGTAACACGCTGAACTTCCAACTCAACTCTTCCCGATCATGTAAAGGATATTACTGTCCTATACAGAATCTTTATCAGATGTACAAACTATATCTTGAGCGACTAATTTTAATACAATCTGCAAATCAAGTCTGTTGTAATCGACATCCAAATTTATTGGGGTATAAAGTGCAATTGCCTTAGCACATGGCAAATAATGCCCGTAGGGCGTTATGTATAAGCCATGTGCTAAGGAACTCTACACTCTATCACACACAGCAAAACATTTGTAAGGTGTTTTGAAACTCTGACAATCCAAATGGCCGACTACATTAAAATGTTTAAGAATCATGGGCTAAAATGTTAGATAAAATCAAGAATATCTTTAAATGTGATAAAGTTAACATAAGTGATAATGTTACTGATGTACAAACACTTCCCAACTACAATCATGCTTATTCAACAGCAAGCTACTACAATAAAATTGAGCCAGTGTGAGACATTTCCAACAATATCACAACATGAATGTGAATTATAAAAATTGAGCTACACTGACAAACCACATAATGTTGTAAGAATATTCATTGACTGCCTAATGATTAGTTAACACATTAATTACTTACTGAGCACATAGTAAAGACTCAGGTCAGACTTTGTGGATGCACAGGCTGGCCAGAGACTTTGCATTGCTCACATGAAAAATTATTGGAAATGCCACAAACAGGCTCAATAAATTTTTATCTTCATGCATCAAATTTTTCATTGGGAATTGATTTTTTTAGAGACTTTTAAAACATTAATTAAGTGCATTTTACACTTTGTATTTATCATAATATTGCCGTTCCATTATTGGGAATTTGTTTTTACCCCAACATCTTAAAGGAAAGATCTTCAAAAATTTCAATTACAGGAAATATTTTAGTATAAACCATACACTGTAAATTCACAGTACTCATGCAATAAAAGCAAATCAACAATAAGATGTAAAAGTGACACTCAAAAGAGGCTCAAATACAAAATATTGTATCATTTGACCTCAAATTATGACTTAGAACTTTAAAACCTACAAAACAAAGGTCTGATTCTTTAAAACAGCTTTTATTGCCTTCAAAAACAGATAAAGAACAGCCACACAATCATTTAAATTGTGCCAGGGTTCAAGATAAGATGGGGTAAAACCTGCCTAAAATCTTTGTTCAACTGTGAAACCCTATCTTGTGGGTACTAATTTGAATGATTTTGATGAGACATTTAAAATGAGTACAATCAATATATATGTAAAGCTTAAGGTATATGTAAAGCTTAATGAAATATTAAAATTTGAAATCCAAAATGCCCCCTCTATCTGTTGCTCTAAAGTGTGATTAAATAAAAGTTAGAATGTGGACAAAGAGTGGACAGACACAGACTGGACAATAAGGCAAGTTTGCCTTTTATAAGGGGTTAATTTGCCTGCCAGTATTTCAAAGTCAGTTTGCAAGCCTACTCCGTAACAAACAAGAGCTTTCGTAAACTGACATTTACCCCTCCCAAGTGCTTGTCATAGATGGGGTTTTGTCTTAAGTTAATTGGCATATTGTTGGGTCCTTTCTGTGCGGAAAAAAAGAACTTAGTTGTAAAACCGTAAGAAAATATCAGACGGATCTGAATTCAGTCAGTTTTGAATTGCTGTGATTGATAGTTGCAGAGAAAAGCGCAACGAAAGTTTGTGCAGACAAACAGAAAAGGTAAACCAGTATACCCCCTCTTCTTCCAAGTAGTAATATAACAATGTTTCTGATTAAGTTGAGCTCTATGATCTAGCAATATAAAAGTAGATGACATTTTTCATTGCTTAGAAATAAAGTTACCATAAAAATCAAATATTTCAATCTTCTAAATCTACAAATTTAAAGTACGCTTTTAGCCATATATCAAATGCCTTATTCACAAAATTAATGCCTGTACAAAAGTTATTCCTAACTTCTTTAAAGGAATTCCTGCCTATAAAAAATATGATGTACATGTATAATAGGGATGCAATAAATACAACTATAACCACAAGACTCCAAATAAGGTAAAATATGTTATTTACTTCATGGACTTCAGTATCCGGCACCGATCATCGCTAGAAGGAGGCGCCGGTAATCCCCTGATGTGTCATCCTGAAATCCACAGAAAAGCCAAATGGCTTATAATGCATTCAATTTCTTTTTCATCTTCTTTATCTTATATTTTTTTCCTTGTATGAACAATATTGCTTTAATCAATTAACATTATTACATAGATACTCAGTTTATCTACTCAAAAGCACCAAAAAAACACAGTATTTAAGTACTAAATAAAGCCTTGCATTCATTTCTAAGAACACAATCATTTTAATATTTGAGAACATTTACAAATAGTACCTTGCTGATTAGCATGCAATTACATAAATTGAGGGGTTAGTGTAAGATTGTAGTAAGTGTCTATATTTTGAATAGAAACTTAGTACATTCTTGCACTGCAACCTCTATATATGCAAAGCAGGATGCCATTTATTACATGTTTTGTATATATTGTAACCATGAATTTTGGGCAGAACTGACTTTGCATCTATACAATGTAATTTACATATACAGTAAAATCTTAGTCGTTCGCAAGCCGGTGGTTCGTAGGTATGTGTTGGTTCGTATACATTCTTTGGTCCCAATTTTTTTCCCTCTTTATCTTTGTAAGACGGCTCCGAGTAATTCGCACGTCAATGGTTCGTAGTTCGTAGCCCGTGTCGAGTCCCGAGAGTTTCCAAATGACACAAATTAGTATGTTTAATCCGTAGGTGTGAATTTTGTAATCAATAGCTGTCCTAGGTGTTACAATATACATATACCTTGAGTTTCACACCTGTTGATTGGTATTAATCGAAGTTATTGTTTTGCATCAATATTTACAGGCATTGTTTGCTTTGTAATTTTCGGCGGGTTTAATCGAATAAAGGAGCAATCAGTGACCTTTATTGTTGTATTTCATATGGCTTTCTCATACTGATTATGCATAAATGAATGTGCAAATCTTCATAAACTTTATTGTCAACATGAATTCCACACAGATTCATCGTAATGCCTAGATTTCATCGTCCACTGAATGAGTACTCAAAGTGATTTGATCCAAAGGGAAAACACTCTGATGTAGTTAATATTTGGTATATAAATAATTGCCGAAAATACTCTACATGTATTTAGGATTTAAATATGGACAAAACGAAAGTTGATCATTGTTCAAGTGAGATTTGTTGCGTCCTTATTCTCTACAAAATGGTCTCATTAGAACTTGATCGAAAACACATTCCATAGAACCTTAGAATAAAACCACAAATATAGGGTACCTTAAGACCGTGTCCGATCTGAGCCATCAAAAGACTACCGACCGCTTGACATTGGTTGGTTCGTATTATGTTTAGTTCGTATAAATTGTCCCGGTCCCTTGAGATACGAACCACCGTGACTTTACTGTAGTATACTAATGCATTAGAAATTTAGTCTACACAAAGGTTTTCAGGGTAAATTTTTATTTTAAGCAGATTCAGTATGGCAAGGGTTAACTCTAGTCAGCAAGTTCTGAATTGAAGCCCAAGTGGGTCCAGGGGACTCCTATCAGAGAGTTCTGAGGGTCCTGGCTACCTTATTGTGAGTCCCAAACAAATGTCCCTTTAAACCATGTTTACCTCAATCTTTGCAAAAAATGTTTTAACATTTTACAGATTTCTAAAAAACAGAATCGTTCTTGAAAATATCTTATTTAATATACCTGTATAGTTTTATGATAGAGCATCTTTGTTCAAAATAGTTTATCACAAAATCAATGTTTCAAATGAAAAAGGTTTCAAAAACTAAGAAAAAGTAATTTAACTTAATAGGAAAAATAGAAAGTTTAAACTATAACATCAAAATAAATCAAACAGTATAAAAGAAAGACATTCAGTTTATGACCCAAAAAGATCAACCGAGAAATATGTTGAGTTTTCAAAATTCAGCATGCAAAGTAAAAGTTTGAAATTGCGCAAAAAAAAAAAGATTAAAACAGTCTTCAAAATGGCAGAAAAAAGTCTTCATCATGCTGAAGAGGTAAAATATAATTAAGAGATGAAGAGAGTGTTTGTTGATTTCAATGAGGTATGATTGATTGGTTGATTGAATGGAGTTTAACGTCCCTTTCAACATTTTTTCAGTTAAATTGCGGTGACTGGAGCACCTCACAATGGATTCTTGGTATTTTTCTCACCAGTACAACCATCACATCCTCTCTAAGCCTCCAGCTACTATCTCACATAGGTCTACGATTATCAACCCATTGAAGGGGACAAATAGTCAGAAAGAATGAGTGCCGCCGTCAGGGATAGAACCTTGGACCTCTAGATTGATAATCAGACTCCCTACAACTGCACTATGATGGCAGCTCATTGAGGTTTGAAATTAAAAACAAAATCCATGAATACACTTAGCAGATTCATACATAAGTGTGATTGGGTTTTTAGTTTCATACATCCATGAAATCAACAACTATTCTCTTCATATTTTATAATTCAACATCATGGAGCAAAAAAGTAAAGATGCATCAATTTAAACAAATATTTCATAAGGGACTTTTTTGTGCAGAAGCTTACAAATTAGCTGCATACTCATATTTTTTTTATTGAGAAATGAAACCAACTTTTAAGACAATAAAAATGCACAAATTCTGATGGACAAAACTAATACTAAATTATTTGAATTACAATGCTTTTCTTCAGATAAACTCAGAATATACCTTTTTTGGCAGGAAGGAGGGACAAAGATCAGTTCATATATTTGTGCATTCTGGACTTAGTCTATACCCCTTTTTGTCCTTCAAAACCCATTTGTTTTAATAACTAGTACTTCCAGCTCTTTTTAAGTGCTACACAGTTTTAATTATCTATATTTTGTTAGAGCACATAGTTCAGTCTTATGTTCATTCATTGAAGGCTGGTCTTAGCCAATACTTTCTGGCAAACCTTTTTTCACATCAGCAATATGTCTTGAACAGCATGAAAAGAATTAAATTGTTTGTTTGAAAGGGTTTTTACGCAGCTTTCAACAATCTTTCAATCAAATCGCAGCAGCTGGAGCACCTAAAAATGCATTCCTGGTATTGCTCACACTAACACTACAATTATATCCTTTTCTAACCTCCAACTGCTATCCTATATAGGTCTACTATTATCAACCAATTGGTGGGAGACAAATAGTCAGAAAGGATGAGTGCAGCCGGCGGAGGGAGAAGAATTAAAAGAAGACAATACTCATTATAGCATTATCTATAAATGCTGTTCAAATGGTAACTATATTTGCTCTGTTTATTATATCTAACCAGTGCAATGACTTACCCTAATAAATCCATCTAGTGTTTTACCATACATCTTCTGGAACTCTTGTTTAATCTGCACCATATCTACCTCAGCCCGTGTAACAATTACCCGAATCAAGGTTTTATCATCTGTACCCATACCCTGTACAAAACATATGGTATTTAACAGGAATACATCAATTTTGATTTTTCATAATGTACCACAATTATTATATTTCTTTTCTCCAAAGCAAAGTCATGTACTGTAAATCACAATAATTTTGGGTAAATTTTACTTTCACAAATAAACAAAAACCCCTAAACTTGATGTGCAAAGGGCTCAAGGCACTATGTTTTTCTTTTTGCTTCTAAGAACCAGAAAAATTAAAGTTGAGTTACATCAAGCTAAATTATTTCTGTTTTTGTGTGTGTGTGTGTTTTCTAAAGATCTTGCGACAATACCAAATGTCAAAGTGAAATAAAATCATTCCTTTTTTCCTCTTCATCAATATGTAAAAGTGATTTGAAATTGAAGCAAGAAAATTTAGAAATAAAACCAACCTTCATAGACTTGTATAGTTTTTCTGCAAAGTAGCCAGCTTTATTTCGGACAACTTTAACTGAAAATAGTAAATTTCATATCAATTCTCAACTGCATCATTCAATCCTTTTAAACATGGGGACCATGGTGGTCCTATATGGCTCCCCCGAATCTCATTTAACTTTGTAAATGAATGTGATTAGCAGATGTTTGCTATGAACTTGAACAACTTAAGTTGTGGTTGAAACAAAGAACCTACCAAGTTTTGTCAAGGCTGGCCTACCTATTTGGGAGGAGATGTTTGAAGAAATTGTGGATTATTGTCATTTAACAAAGTATGCCACACAACCAACAAATATTTGAACCACAGACAGAGGTGTTTGTAAGTGTCTACCTCCTCAATGTGGTAATTTCAGAGAAATAAGTTTTACCTCTCACTGATCATTGTGCAAGCAAAAACATATCTTCAAGCCTTATATTTTCATTGTTTCTAATGACATGACTGTGGTTTCAAAATCACAGGAAAAGTTTAAATACCAGATTTTTTTTCACAGATAAATAGACATACTGATTGCCATAAAAAATGTGACCTGTCAAGCAAAACGGGACCATCTGGGCAGTGCCTAAAGTGTCTCCCTATTCAGACTGCGCGTATTGCTCAGTCTGACTAGGGTCAAAACTTTTAGAAATTTTCTAAGTTACTGTATAAAGAATAATCAATATACCTTGCTGTGAAAGGCTTTTTGAAATGTGACCTCTGGTTGACCTGTACTAGAACCAATCTCTTTTTCAAATGTTAATTTTACTGAGTCCCAAGATGGTCCCTTTTTGCATGAAAGGTCACAAATATAAAATGCCAATTCTTATTAATCAGAATGTTTGGAGAGCCTTTTGCATGCAAAGTCAAGATATTGACAAATATTTCCATTCCAGGTGCCTGTTTAACTAAACGTCTTACGAATAAATAATCATAAGTCAAAATCACATATGGTACCAGGTATTTTTATTCATTGTTAGAGTCTTTGAGATTCTTTAGAAGAGTCAAATGAGATCATGTAGAATCGAATATCTAGTTATTTCTATAGAAGCAACTTTAATTTTTGACTTACACAAAAAATGATCATAAGATGTTAAGTAAAACAGAGGTACAGATAAAGAGATTAAACCAATTGAAAATATTAATTCCTCCTTTGACATGAACATCCACAACACAGTGTTGGTTTCAATATCATTTAAATATGAGCCTGTGCGTGACATTTCCAACAATTTCAAATGTGCAATAAGTAAAGACTCTTGTCAGCCTGTGCACCCGCACAGTCTGACAAGAGTCTTCACTTTGCACTTTGTAGATAGATAAGGACTTGAATTATCTTTAAACAGTAGGATCATTTTCTAATTAGGCTATATATCTGTCTCAGCTGCAAAATGTTTGCTCCTCACGCACTTGTCAAATTGTTGGAAATGTCACGCACAGGCTCATATTTCAATTTAAAATAAACAATTAATCTGTTGCGCTGATGTCATCTTACCTATTGCTAACATTCCAATAAGTAGATTTCCTGACAGTTCGCTCTTCAGGACCGTCTCTATATCTCGACCAGAAATTTTGGAATAAGAATCGAATACGGCACGTAGCTGCTCAAAACTCTGTGACGCCATGACAACCTTGAATTGAGATTCGTCTGTACCCCATCTCTTCTCCCCTGCCCTGTATAGAGCCTGAAACCAACTCCAAAGTTAAAGGTAATGGACCCACAATAGTTCCACAAGGTTTCAGAGTGATTTCATTAGGAAACCTTGGTTAACTTTGTGGATGATAAAACCTTTAATGAACGTCTTGTAAATCATTTTACTCTGAATATTGATACATGTAAATGAGCTTTGTTAATCATTTTCATTCTGAAACTAGGGTACACTTGCTTCAACAGGTGGTATAGAAAAAGAATAAAAGATCATCCTGCACAAATGAGCAGTTTCAAAAAGTCTTTGATTTTCCTTTATTAAACCAAGTTAAAAAAATCGATTTTTCTTATGGCAAATTCTGATTCACAATTAGAGTATGCTGGGCTTTCTGCCGAGCCTGGTACTCAAATAGTCACACCTTAGGCTATCAACCCCAAGAGTCATGAGTTCAAATCCTGGCACATCCAACTTTCACCCGACATTTAACAAAAGTTATTGTGATACAAGTCGTTTGTCTCCCAACAACTGGCGTAAGATAAGTAGTACACTTAAGTTGGATAAGCAGCTGGGTGGCTCGGGGGAAATCTTGTGGTTGTCCTTGAGTAAGAAACTATAAGAAACCATGGCTAGGTGCACCATCCTAAACAATATAACAGCAATATGTTGAAAGAGGCATTAAACCCAATCCAAACAAACAATTCCAGTGCTTTCATGAATCAAAAGCAATTTTGTTTAGAGTTTGATCTAAGACGATAAGCATTAAAGGTTTAGCAAATCTCTAGTTTAACAAAACACTTTAATGTAGGTGTGGGGACTTAGAGGCCTGTTTTACTAAACATTTACAATCAACTTGAATAAGTCAAACAATAAAGTTGCTTGTTCAGTAAATGTAGTAACTGAATATGGAATTCTGCCATGCATCATCTCATTGAAATCGTCTTCTAAAGACGATTCCAATGAGTTAATGCAAGGCAGAATCTAACAATGAGTGAAAACACTAGGTCTGATTCGTGATTTTGACAAACAATTATTTTTTTCTTAAGAAGTTTAGTAAAACAGGCCCTAGGTCTTTCCACAAGGGATCTCAAATATACTGACTTGGGCATCAGCGTTGGCTTTATTCATATCTACAGCTTGATTCTCTTGTCTGCCTCCCTATGAATAACAACAATAGTTCCATCATCACAGTTTAGTTTATTTCAAGTTGTGTCCATCAAGAGATGAAGAGACCATTTGTTGTTTTCATTGAGGTATGAATCTAAAAACCTTATCACACTTATGCAAAGCGTCTCCATACATGAGTGTGATGAGGTTTTTAGTTTCATTCCTCAATGAAATCAACTAATTCTTTCCTCAAATGTTATAACTTATCATTAAAACTATAAAGGTTTGTCAAAAAAGAAACTGTAGCTTACAAAATAGATGCTTACTAAAGATTGTTTTCATTGATAATAAAACCAATTTTTCATTCAACCAGAATTAAAAAAGTTCAATGGACCCAACAAGAACTGAATAATTAAATAATATAAAAGCAGAAGAGAAGAATATGCTTGAATTGAAAGAAGTCAAAAGAGCAACCATGGTTGTTTAACTTTGCCAGTTAAAGTTTATGAATACAAGCCAATATTTGAACATTCTACTTGTCTGCTCGTCCTGCATGATTTTTTCCTTCTTTGTCTACATATGCTGGATGAGTGGATATGGCAAAATTTCACTTATGAAATTTGTGTATCACTAAATTTTCTTATATAGTAGGAAGAGTAGAAATTCCAAGATTTTTCAAGTCCTGCAATTCATAAGTTGATTTAAGCCAGAACTTTAAAGAATACTTCCATCTATGTATAAAACTTACATTTGCCATGGAGACCATAAGCCTTTTGAAGTGGCCGGATGTATCACTGATTATGTCTTTTTCAAGGGTGGATCTGTACACTGAAAAATGTGAAAATACAATATGAGCCTTGCGTGACATTTTCACATGTGCACGAAGCAAATCTTCTGGTCAGCCCGTGCAACCACACAGGCTAACCAGAAGCTTTGCTATGCACTATATAGATAGATAAGGTCAAAATCCCTCTTGCAGTCACCGCATATTCCTATTGCATTGTGCTATTGTCTATGCTGCTGAACATTTGAACCTCGCACAATTGTGAATTGTTGGAAATGTCACACACAGGCTCATATTCAAGCTTTAACAATGACAATTCTAAACAATATTAAGATGATTAAATTGTTTGCTTCAGCAGTAGATTTTTTTATCTTTCCATAATCTAACAAATAGGGTTTAATTTTCATGAGTTGTTAAGCCAAGAGCAAGAATATATATTTTTTTGTTATTCCTAAATGAATGTTAATTATTCTAACTTGAAAAATAATTAAATCAGCAACTTTGATATCTTCATTGGTTAAGAAGTGAATTATTAAGTGATAAATGAATGAAAACATTGATAATCCTCAACATACCATTAATGCAAATGTACTTACTTTGTTTGTAAATTGCGTTGATATCCTGTATCTGTTTATTACTTCTGGAACACAATATTTCTATCATGGCATCTTCATCTGTTCCCATACCCTGTCAATATATAGAAGATTATTGTCTGTCTCAATGAACAAACTGAACTTAATACATTCTAGAATAGTAAGATATAGTAAGGGAACCTTGGAGAACTTAGGAATTTTTCTATTCTAGACAAGGCTAAGATTAGATTGCCTCAAAGAAAATTCATTGACAGCTTCTTTTTCTCAATTAGACAACAATTTTTGTGGGCTTGTGTTTGACCCTTTAACCATGGTTTTGACCCTGAAAAATAACATATCCTATTTTGACCCTCAGATTGAGTTTTGACCCCCACAATTTCATGGTTTAGGGGTCAATGACTTCCTAATTTCAAGCACTAGTACGAGCCCTGATCTTACACAGTTGTAAGACAAGGATTTGTTTGATGTTTGTTTGCTATACAAGACCAAAAGGAAGTTATGTGAGAAAATTGTTTCTTTTAGTACAAAAATTGATTTGTGTTGCTTTGAACTAATGAATGAAAGCTATAATTTCACAACTGAAAATATAAGCTTGGTTTTTCGTGGAAATGATTTATAAGTGATATTATATGTAAATCAATTATTACACTTTTTTTATCCATGTAAAAAGGAAATACAATTGAATACCAGTAGTTATTTTTGTTCAAATATATCAAAATTTACCAGAAGAGCCACATTTTTTATCATGTATCAGGATAAGATGTGGTGTAAAATATATTTATTATGCTCTTTCTTTGAAAGTAAAAGGGCTAACAAGATATTCTTTAATGCTTTTTGATGGTTTATCGAGAAATAACGGTAGATTATCACTTGATAATCTCACCACAAAAGCAGTAAAATTATCAAAATTTTATACCCTGCTTTTGTTCATTTCACCCTATCTGACGTCATCTATGCGGGGCCAAATAAGTGACGTCACAAAGAACGTTGCATAGCAATCATGTGCAAAATGACGTGCTTTACGAAAATATGTCCTAGAAATTTTACATTTTGTCTCATTTCTGCATTAAAGAAATAGATTAATCATTTGTTTTTTGAGTAAGATCGATTAATATTTCATTTCGTGAATAACAAAAGCTTTATTTTCACTCGTGGCTCTGCCACTCGTGAAAATATAGCTTTTGTTGTTCACTCAATGAAATATAAATCGATCTTACACTGAAACAAACGGTTATCCTCTATACAATTACAGGGTTTAACTCTACTTCAATTTCATATCAGTGGGTTAGCACAAAACTATTATAAGTGCTTTTGTTTATATAGACACTTACAATAGTTTTTCAAAGATCCCTTGATATTTACCATTTGTTTAAACATTAGGAAGCCTGTCAAAGCTAGAAAATACCATATAGTATGAAAGATATCATGTTTCTATCTTTAAGATCCCTCCCTTTTCATTAAACAACGATTACAGCAAGCCCTATCACTGACAAAATTATAATGGTATTGAATGCAATATATATTTTTTAAAATTGATGACTGTTTCGGTAATTGCTATTTAAGCATTTTTTCCTGTTGAGGTCAAACTCAGGTCAAATCAGCCACACTATACTTACCCTCATGGCCCTCTTTAGTTTATAGGCATCATATTCATCTGATCTCATCATTTAACCTAACACTACATCCTCAAATCTGCCTCTCTATACTTACCCTCATGGCCCTCTTTAATTCATAGGCATCATATTCATCTGATCTCATCATTTAACCTAACACTACATCCTCAAATCTGCCTCTCTATACTTACCCTCATGGCCCTCTTTAATTCATAGGCATCATATTCATCTGATCTCATCATTAAACCTAACACTACATCCTCAAACCTTCCACCAAGTTCACTCCTCAAATCTTGGATCAAATCCTGCAATAAAATCAATACATTCAATGTAAAATAAATATTAATACATTATATCGTTGATTTTCTACCAAAACCTTGTAACTACAGCTTCAAACAAGCTGTAGTTACTAGATTTTTGCAGAACACCGACGATATACTAGTAATTCAACAAGATCAAATAATTTTTTTGACAGCAATAATAGTTGTCATAAGTGAGAGCAGAGTGATTCTGTTTATTGGTCGATAGGTCATTTTACAAGTAACTATTTCCTTTAAAATGTCAAAAATGTGACGCTATTTAATAAATGCAATATAACGTTACACTAAACATGAATTTTTTTTTACTTCAAGATAACAAGTAAAAGAAATTTCTCTATTCTTCACAATATTCCCTCAAGTATACAATCACAGGGATGTAATCACAGGGATGTAAGACCAAGGGTCAGTACAAGAAAGATTTGTATGAATTTCCATTTATTTACTGTAGTATAAGCCGGTTACTGCAACATCTCCAGAACAAGTTAGTTGTTACAGAGGATAAAGCACAGATACATGGCAACTACTGGCAAGATCAACAATTGTTCTTTGACATTCTTGGTGTACAGCACTGTCACATGGGACCTCAGTTAATGTTTCATCCGAAAGACAATTAGTTTGTTTGTGTGCTAGCCCAGGGATGGAATCCACCTGATCAACCTACAATTGTTTGAAGTCATGTGCTTTTAGGACTGAGCCACTCAGGTTGACAACACCAATGGACTAATTTTGGCTATTTATACAACTTTCTTTCACATGATAGGTAATATTTTCTTCCAATCAAAAGCCAGATAAATATCAACTCACCCTCCCAAAACAAGTTTTAAACATCTGTTTAATCTGTTGTCGCTGTTCACTGGTCCTGTAGCCTAGTATATCTATAATGGCTTTCTCATCAGTACCTGGAACATTAAAACATATGTTCTCACAATATTTATGAGTTTCAAGGGTCCAAGTTGCATCACTGAGTCAATGCAATACTGCAGTAGGTGTCTACAATTGGACCATTGACCCTCTGCTTTTATCACTGCTTTTATGCAGTAGTCTGATTCAAGTTCAATGCACTTTAAATGATCACGATGCACAAGTGTGTAAAATTTCTTGAAAACCAGACAAATGTTTTAGGTGATATTCTCACAGGCTTTTTCATAAACAGATTTTACCTTCATTTTCATTGAGAAACATGAGCAAATTTCTGGCAATAGCTTTAAGCAAGTCACTGTTTAAAAAATTCAGATAATTTCTGAATTCTGAAGATATGAAATAAACTGACTTAACAACAAGCCATCACATTTTTAAAACATTGACTTTATCCTGGCAATATCATAATTAATATAAAGTCTTACCTAAACCTTTCATGGCCTTTCTGAGTATTTTAGCATCATTTTCTGCACTGAAATTTGGAGCTGGCTTTAAGGTACCTTCTTCCTGTAAATATATGATCCTTAAGGGGTTTACACTAACTCCAGAGATTAAGGAGTCCATTGGACTCTAAACACATGAAATCAAGGAGTCCAAGCTCAAAGTTTGGAGTACCAATTTTTATACTGGGAGAACATTGTGGATAAGAAGAAATTGCTTGTGAAAAGCAATTTCTTCTTTTTCACAATGTTATTCCAAAGAAGAGCCTTTTTCTCTAAATACTACAGGATGCAAGAAAATGTTTTCTTCAACAACTTTTGAAGTGAAAAGATCTACAAGTTTGGCTAGTGTTAGAAAGGGCACTGCTTTGTGCATTTGTTTTTCAAAATACTCTTGTATGACCCCTGGAGTCCATCTGACTCCTTATTGGCAAATGGAAGGAGTCCAAACTGGTAAACAAGGAGTCTCGGACTCCCGTACTCCACTAAGTGTCGAATCCTGCCCTTATATCATTTATATATAGATCTAAATTATGTTTGAGGGTGTTTTCATGAGGACAGTAATTGAGCCTTAAAGTGACATTTCCATCAATTTCTCATTTATGCCTAGTTAAGCCTCTGGCCAGCCTGTGCAAGTGCACAGTCTGACCAGAGTCTTAACTATGTGATCTGTAGATAGAAAAGGTCCGTCATCCTCTTCCGGTTGTCTGTCAATTTTCTTATTGCGTTAAGTAACTGAAAAAAAATACGCTGCTCAATATTTTTTCCTTGCGCCATAACTAAGACTGTTGTAAATGTCATGTAAAGATTAAATAATGTATATAGTAATGTAAACTCAACTTGTAATAATATCACCTAAAATGAGATAAAATGTATGTATGTATCTTTCTATTTCATTTTCATTGTTTTTAATCATGTGAAGATATAATGGTGCATTTACTTCAGCCCAGATATAACAATGTGCTCTTATTTCTCAGTTCACAAAGGATTAATATATATCTGGAGTTTCCTGTATTCCATTAATTTGACAATATGGAGGCACTAACACACAAGCAGCAAGCTTTGGTTGTAATAACTCTGTCTCACTCACATACCTGTCCTATTTAAGCTATATACAGTTCCAGGGTTCAGTGTAAGACTGTACTAAGTGTATATACAATGTATATACACTTAGTACAGTCTTTCACTAAACCCTCGACTTATAAGTATCATGTACAGGAAGCAAGTAGTTCTCTTACAACTTGTAAACTAGAAAGCCATGAATGGCTTGAGTCGCTCCACAGGCTTGAAATTCTTGAAAAAGCAAATCTAAGATTTTACTAGATTTTAAGATATTTTTGGTTCTACTGATGTTGAAATGATTTTCAAAAATGCCACTATATAACATATAGAAAAATGACCTCCGCCCATAAAATACATATTTTTCATCCGATCGCAATAATTTTTGGAAGACTGGTAAAGCTTCACTCAAGGATCATTCCAGTGAAATTTGGTTGATATCCATCGATTACATTCTGAGAAAATGATTTTCAAAGTTTCCACTATATAACATATAGAGAAATGACCTCCGCCCATAAAATGCATATTTATCATCCGATCACAACAATTTTTGGTACACTGATAAAGGGTCGCCCAAGGATCATTCCAGTGAAATTTGGTTGATATCCATCCATTAAATTCTGAGAAAATGATTTTCCAAGTTTCCACTATATAACATATAGAGAAATGACCTCTGCTCATAAAATGCATATTTTTATCATCCGATCACAATTATTTTTGGTAGACTGATAAAGGGTCACCCAAGGATCATTCATGTAAAATCTAATTGGTATCCATCAATTAAAATCTGAGAAAAGTCACTTTTTACCATATTTGGAAATAAGCCACTCCCATTGAATCCATGTTTTTCATTGGATCAAAATTTCTTGAACAACTTTCAAAGAAGGTCACCCAAAGATCATTCCTGTGAAGTTTGGTTGAAATTCATCCAGTATTTTCTGAGGAGAAGATTTTTAAAGAAAAAGTTTACAACCGCACGGACGGACGGACGCACGACGGACACAACGCCATGACAATAGCCCCAGTGGCTTTCAGCCAGTGGAGCTAAAAATGATCAAATTTCCTCACCTTGACTTTATATCCAGTATGTGGACCACCTTGTCCTAGAGCTGTTACATTATTGCCTGGCGTAACATTCGGGCCATACCCCATATTACCCTGAGATGCTTGACCTTGTCCATAACCTCCATAACCCCCTGGGGCTGACGGGGCTGCTGGGGGCTGGCCTTGACCTTGGGATGGGTAACCAGGAGCTCCCCCTGGTGGCTGGTAGCCTGCTCCACTTGCCTGAGGGTAGCCTGGAGCACCTCCACCTTGAGGATAGCCTGGAGCTCCTGGACCTGGCTGTCCATACCCTGGTGCACCCCCTGGTTGTGGGTATCCAGATGCCCCTCCAGATGGGTACCCTGGCTGAGGTGGTGTTGGTGTGTTGTAACTGGGGTTTGGATATCCCCCCATGTTTTGCTGTATAAAATAATGTATAACATGCATGTCAGCAGACCATTTTAATGAGATGGAATTTTTGTGTTTTTTCCTTTTTATTGGAAGTAAAGCAAAATTCTTATCCAGGTTTAAAATATTCGTAAATGCTGCTTAAAATACACATAATTAACTTTACATACAATAAAGTTCTTCCTATGATAAGATGAATTTTGATTTAAACTAAGCTGCAATTAAAAGAAGCAACAAAATAGGTGAAATGAATTGCTTTCTATTTTGAAACTAATCATGTCATAAAACAAGTGTTTGAAAATGAAAATTAGTCCAGCACAGAGATCAACCAGCGATTGCATTCATAATTGAATTATTACAGAAAGATAAAAACTAATGATGATTCCTTTTTCAGAAATTCTGCTTATTCCAAAAGACTTGGACCATGTGTAGTTCATGTTGGGGCAGTCCAGGGTCTGTACTTTATCCAACACCAAGATAAAGAAAATAACTTAATAGTGTATAAAAATATCATGGTTATCTGGTTGAGACTTGGAGAAGTTTTCTTGACAAGGCTTTTAAGACACTTACATGTCATTCTGTTTATCATGCAATTATTTTTTGGCACTTAATTATAAATAATCAAAGAAATTCAAGTGAAAATGTATGCAAATTGTTTCTAAAATTAGACTGCCAGATATCACCTTATGTTATCAGACAGTTAATATCCGATCAATACAGGCTAAATTGCATGATAAATTCCTTTTTAGTACAAAGGGTCTCATATAAATGTTTCTCTTATCATATAAACTTTTCATGGTACTTATTACAAAGAGACTCCTATATAATTGAAGTAAATGACCATAAGAAAAGACTAACATTGAAATAAAAAAATTCAAATAAAAAAAAAAGAGGCAAGCATAAATACTACAAGCTGACCTTGAAATGTTATTGATTGGACCCCTTCTTCTGTATGAAGATGTACAACATATTACCTGATATGTGGGTTGTCCTCCCCCAGGCATCCCTGGCATACTGACTGGTGGGGCTTGTGGGTATCCAGGGCCGGGTGGGGGCCCACCACCCATCTGTAACAGATAAATCATATTTAGAAATAAATTTAATTTCAGTTTTGACCCTCAAGCATGTGTTCTGATTGGCTAAAAAAAGTGGCTTTATTTCTAAATTAAACAAGTCAAATTTATGATGCCTCCCTATCGGGGGCATAAAAAGAAAAATAGAATGCACCTATTTTAAGCTTACAGGCAAAATAGTCCCAAGGGAAAATCAGCCTCATTATGGGATTAACCTTTAGTTTAATTCCTGATATTCAGTTTTAAGATTTGAAGGGATTATTTGTTGATGTCATGCAAGTATGAAACTAAAAACCTAATCACACTCATGTATGAATCTACTTCATTTATTCATACAGTGTGATTGGAATTTTAGTTTCAAACCTCCATGAAATCAACAAATACTCTCTTCATCTCTTAACTGAAGTTATAAGGTATTCAAGGTTTTATTATTTGCTTCACATCAGTGTAGGAGTGCTACAACAAAGTACAGGCACAGTATTGCATGATAAACAAGACATGTCATTTTGAGAGTACTATATTGCCTGTCCAATATTTTTTACAGAATCCCATGGTGTCAAAACCCATTAGAATTGTCTAATTTAGACGATTAAAATGGGTTCCAAAAACATAAGATCTAAAATAAACATCCTTCGTATAAAAATGTCCACCTTTTCAGAGATATTGCTGACGACAAAGGGGCTTTTTATGGCTAAATAAAAGCGTATGTTTAATCAAAGCGGTTATTTGAGTAATATCAATTGTAGTACAGTACCTAATAAAAATTCATGAGAAAAAGCCTTGCATTCTAGTGCATTTTTTAGATTTTAAGATTTTTTAAGATTTAAAAACAGGATATCTTACACATTTCAGTTAAAATTCTAAGACGCAACATGAGAAATTCCAATTAAAAATCTTAAGAAATCTCGAAAATTCCAAATCATTAGAAACACACCTCTGATCATTATCTTGGATATGCAATCAATCAGAGTCAGATTTGGCATTAAAATCCATTCAGGATTGAATGATCTTTGGAAAGACCAGTTAAAAGTTTCAATATATGGTCAATTTTTATATTTACAATATAGGTTAGGGGCTTTCTAGTGCTAGTTTAATTCAAATTGTACAGCAAATGCATGTTATTAGTTTGGTAACTCAGCATGACAAGTTTTAAATCTCACCTGAAACCCAATTTGTCCTGGCATACACCCTGGAGGGGCACTGCTATACAAGCGCAATTTAATTCAATTTGTACAGCAAATACATTGAGGGATCAGCACAATACTATTGTAAGTGCCAATATAATTATAAGCACTTACAATTGTTTTGCCCTGACCTCTCAACATTTTCTTAGTTTGGTGGAACACTCAGTATATCAAGTTTTAAATCTTACCTGAAACCCAATTTGTCCGGGCATGCCCCCTGGAGGAGCGCTACCATAGGGAAGTCCACCAGGGGGTCCATAACTTGCAGCTGAGGCAGATTCAGGTGTTGGCATGGAAACCTGAAATTAATTCAAGTAGCATGCATTTCATATGAATATGATATACCGGTAGATAAGGAAAATGTTTTAATCAGTTAATCTGAAAGTTATAATTTGTTCAGTTATCACAAAGAGTTTTCAAGGAGTCAAGATATAAACTATTTTTTGTATATAAAACTAGTTAAATCAAAAAGAGAAAATTACCAATGAAAATGCCATCACACAGCTTGATAATGAATGAAAAATTTTAGTGAAAACGGAGCATAATTAATCCCAAAAGAGCACCAAAGGACAAAGGCAGATGCACTGCTTGACTTTAAGGTGCACAATAGTCTAACATTAATAAAAAGAAAGATAAATTGTTTTCATTTACCCTGCTTGATAGTAAAACAAGATGTGTTTGTGAAACAGGAATGCCCCTGTAACAGCATTTTTTCAAAGTTTGACCTTGACAGATGACCTTGACCTTGTCACATGACCTTGACTTTGGTACCAGCAGATGCGGGTCATTGAGATCTATCATCATGCCAAATATTAGCCTTGTATCTTGAATAGGCTTGAAGATATTGGCAATGTTAAGTTTTTTGGTTAACTTTTGCAGACAGATAGACAGACGGATGGACGAACGGACGGACAGACAGACAGACAGACAACGGTAAAACAATATGCCCCCGATCTATCGATGCAGGAGCATAAAAAGCCATTTTCCAAATATGATTGCTAGGTTCCAAGAATTCATCTTCAGTCATTTTTTACACTAGCAAAGATACAGTAACACCTCATTTCTTCAGAGAATAATTCATTGTATCATGTATATGACACTTTAACTTTATTCCAATTATCCATATTCCACAGGAGTACAGCTTTTTAAATTTGGGAGTCATTGACCCCTTGATCATGAAATTCTAGGGGTCAAAACTGGTTTTGAAGGTGTCAAAAAAGAGCAAAACATCCAAACTTATCAGTCTTTACAAGTAATCTTTATAACTGAATCAACATAAACAATAAAGTGTAGTTACACTTTATTGTCTACGTTTCATTTATATAAATCTTTTGTAATATATGTAGTATGGTGAAAACAATTGATCTATATAATCTATCATATTGCATAGGTCGCATCATTGGAAATTCAGTTGGTCAAAATTACCCCTTGCGGGAAATTTTTGAGGGTCAAAATGGGGTTTTGGGGAGTCAAAACCCTCGTTTAAGGGTCAAACATGAATGCTGGAGTATTTGTTGTAACAGTAGTACTTTATTACCTGAGGTTGTTGTCCGTATCCTTGTTGTGGGAATGCCCCAGGAGGCCCTCCTGGGTAACCAGGGTATCCCCCAGGGGGCCCCTGTCCTGGATATTGTGTTAAAACAAGTGCAATACTGGGCAGATGGGCAGATTAACTTGCTTGATGGTATAAATTGCTATATTCCAAATAGAGAACATGCGTGCCAAAATTCAAGAATTTATCTTCAATCATTTTTTACACTAACAAAGATACACCAACACCTCATTTCTTAGAGAATAATTCATTGTATCATGTATATGATCCTTTAAGTTTATTTCAATTAGTCCATATTCCACAGGAATATTTGTTGTAACAGTAGTACTTAACCCTTTCCTATTTAATCCCTGCTTTTTACGTGCCTGTGATTTTATAATTGAGAAAACATTGTGAAAAAAGAAGAAATTGCTTCTGACAAGCAATTTCTTCTTTTTCCACACTATTTTCTACCCTACTGAATGGTTATTTTGCTAATTAAATGCACTTTAAATTTTCGTCTGCAAAACCTTTCAATTTGGACAGGTCAAAATTTTGTAAAACTGCAAAGGGTTCATTACCTGAGGTTGCTGTCCGTATCCTTGTTGTGGGAATGCCCCAGGTGGCCCTCCTGGGTAGCCAGGGTATCCACCAGGAGGCCCCTGTCCAGGATATCCACCACCACCGTATGGATAACTCATACCTGAAAACGGAACAATATCTTTTTTTTAAACAATTACAATACTAGTGAAGGGCAGATTCATCCGTTAAATCGTCAATCAGTAGGTTTGGGCTTCTGATTGTGATAATCGACTAAGAAATTTCCTAATTGATTAATCAGTTCCTAACACATTAATGAAAGCCATTTTATATTGTTTTCAAAACTGCCATCAGTTTGATGGCTCAGCATGAAACACTTGTAACTGCCAATATTTTTATAGGCAGATACAAGTGTTTCACGCTGAGCCATGAAGTTGGTAAGTAAAATATACAGGTAGAGTCTTTGGGTCATGAGTTTCAACTAAACTTTCACATTCTAGAAAATTTCTAGAAAACGATTATACAATTGTCCTCCAACTAAAAACTGATTATCCATTGTGATTTGAAACGGATTGCCCAACACTGTACAATACCTTCACGCTTAATATTTAGTTGATTACCAAAAGACACAATTGTAGAATCATTTAAAATCCAAAGGAGATGCTGCGGCAAAATCTATAAATTGATGGAATTGTAAAATTATTTGTCTCCAATTTTGTTTTGCTGTCTTAACTTGTTGTCAGAATCCTCCATTAGTTTTGCTATTGATTCACTTCTCATAAACAGAACTAGAGATGTGTCATGGATGGACAAAGTGGCAGCCAGAACTTGTACTAGATTTATTAAGTTGAGGAGTAATTGACTCCTTAATCAAGAAATTCTGGGAGTCAAAACTAATATATAAGGGGTAAAACAACAGAAAAGCAAATTATGTATAGAATTTTGCAGGTTACAGTGTCAATTTGCCTTAACTAGCAAACATTTGTAGTAATTTAGTAGTAATTTGTAAAATTCTCAAAAGTATTTCAGATACATCATTGAAAATTTTAGTGGCAAGAGGCCCAGTATTGATCCACTGGCACTTAATGCCTAACAGATTTATGAAAATTCATTGATAAATTTCATTACAGCAATATGCTAAGCCATAATCTATTTGTAAGTAGATAATCATCTAAGGCGAAGATTCGTTAATGCATAAATTGAAAAAGTCTAAAGTCAACAAGCAATCACGGAAGTCCTTTTTACCATGACACAAAATATCATTTCAAAGAGGTTTAATGTGTGCATAGGCACGTGATAAGTATCATATAGTGAAAGTTTCATGAAATTTGTCAATAAATGTACAGGTTGTAGTTACAAGAAATGTTGCACCACAAAGGCCCCCTTATCCATGACACAGCATAATAATCTGCAAGAAATCAGGACGGGGTCTATCCAAAGAACAATCCTGACATCAATCATTTGCATCCAAAAATTTGCTTCAGAGAAGATATTTTTTTACATTTTGTCAAATGGCACCTTCTTTAGCTTGACAACTTACATGTTTTACCTCAATCATAATTTCAGAGAGAAATCTATGAGAGAATGTCTTATATTTGATTCCTGTAACATTTGGTTGAATTCTAACCAATAGTTTCTTGGAAGAAGGTTTCTTTTATATTTCAGGCCCCCAAAAAAATATGTGTGATTACTATTGTTTGGAAATTTGAAATAGGGTCGGTAGGACATATTTTTTTTTAATTTTAATTTTTTTGGATAGCCAGTGGGGAGTTAAAAAGTGGCTATGTATTTTCATAACATTAATCTGTAATGTTTTGTTAGAAAAAAGAAAATAAGTTTAAAAACAAACAAAACACAATTGTGAACAGTTTCTTTTGATTTTATTGCGCCTTTAGCCCTCATATTTTGTGATAAGGATTTAATATATTAAATTTACAGTAATCATATATGATGTAGAGTTAAATGGAAAACAAAAATAGTCTGAAGATTATTTATTTGGATCGATTTTGTTTTGAAAAAAAAAATCCAAAATCTAACAAATGATAATGTTCAATCACAGATTTGAATATTTATGCTTGTTGTTTCAATATTTTCAAAATTCAGCAATTCAAATGTGCAACAATAATCGCTGGTAAATATCATATGTAGAATCATATGAATTAATTATATAAATAAAACTTATGAAATGATTCCTACTTTTTTTAATCAGATAACAGGTAAACAATCTTAAATTGATGAAGTCTTAAGATCTGATTATGCAAAATATCCACGCCAGAGTTTGTAACTTTGGGTGGTTTGTATTCATATTTGTTTTCATATTAAGTTTGATAATTTTTCTGAACAGATTTGTCCTTGCAATTTGTATCTATTGAAAGATAAGATCATAAAAGATCTGCAGTTGGTCATGTAGAAATTCTAAGAAATTTAAAAAAAAATCAACAATTGAATTAACACCAGGTAATGATTACATGTATCTACAAATAAATCACAATCTTTCAACATTGTTGGACACGTTCTGTTCTGTTCTATTCTATCAGGATGGCCAGGCAAAGATGCTGACAACAACAAATAATCTTACTTATTTATCTGCAAATCTGTACTAGCCCTTCTCTGACATTTAAAGTCACAACAATCCTACAAGTAAATTAATCTAAAACCTACAAATGAGCTAATCCAATTTCTGACATTGACACTAGTTTAAACATTAAATGAAACAAGAAATGTTTGTAAAACAAAGATTGCCCCCACAAGAGCAGGTTTGTAGCATATTCTTTGTCAATTTCAAAAGGGCAATAATAAAAAAAAATAGATGAGTAGAGTTATGGTTCTTATGCACTGTACTTCAACTAAATGATATCTAACCACACATGAAGTTATATGATTCTAGCTTGCATACTTTTTGAGATATGCTCCAGACAAAAAAATAGTCTATGGACTGATAGACAGACCAAAGCAACATTCCCTCTCTTCTTTGAAAGTGGGCTTAATAAAAGCACTGCCTCTGGGGGTGTCCTGTCAACTCAGCCTGTTAAAAACTCAGCCCGCGTAAAACTCGGCCTGTGTATAACTCGGCCCGTCAACTCGGCCTGTATATAACTTATATAGTGTTAAGCCTAGTAGCTCCTGTGATAAAGTAATACGTTATGAATTTGAAAAGGCAAAAGAGATTGCTAAGATTGAATGGACTCAAATTATATGTGAGAAAATGTCTTATGCAACTACATCTAAAGAAATGTGGGAAAATTTCAATGCCTTAACCACTTATGAGGATTGTTATAGAGGTGGAGTCTTACCTTTGATAGATGAAAACGGCAATCCAGTCTTTGAAATAGAAGAAAAATGTGAGTTGTTGGAAACAGTATTCTTCGGAGGAAGACATATGGATAGATGTACATTTGATGATAATTTTAAAGATGAAGTTGAGAATTTAGTGAACATTGATATTGAGGAGAATGAAAATTCTCAAGAATATCTCAATTATGATATAACACAAAATGAGGTTGAAGCTGTTATACAGCGGTTGAAGAAGAAAAAATCACCAGGCCCAGATGAAGTGTATACTGAAATGTTACAAAATGCAGGGCCTGAGTTCATGAAGGCTGTGACGCGATTGTTTCAAAAATCATGGAGTACAGCGAAAATACCTGGCAAATGGAAAGAAGCTGAGATCAAGTTTCTGAGAAAAAATGGAAAGAAAAACTACCACGAACCAAGTTCCTACAGACCTATAAGCTTAACAAGTTACCTTTGTAAATGTTTAGAGAGAATTATAACAACTAGATTGTATGGTTTTGTAGAGCATTTTAAACTACTTGAAAAAGAATCAAGAAGGGTTTAGAAAGTTCAGAGGAACGCAAGATGCCCTTCTGAGATTCACCCAGAATATTTACAATGGCTTTAATAAAAATGAACATACTGCTGCCTTATTCATTGACATCGAAAAGGCATATGACAGTGTGTGGAGAGATGGCTTGATGGTGAAATTAAAAGAAAAAGGAATAACAGGAAGAATCTGGAATTGGATCAGAGATTTTTTATCTAATAGGTCTGCGGCAATTAGGTTGAGTGGCATCAGAGGAAGAGCATTTAGTACAGATATTGGTCTTCCCCAAGGTTCGGTGTTATCACCTATATTATTCAGTATGTTCATATCAGATTGGTATGATAATGTGAAGAGTGAAAAAGTAAAATTTGCAGATGATGGCACAATTTGGTTAACAGGGAGAAGCTGGAGAGATTTAATGGATTGCCTTAAACATGATTTTGCTAAAGTGATTGCATGGGCAAATAAATGGAGATTGAAACTAAGTTTAGCAAAAACAGAATTCTGCATGTTTTCATTGGATAACCAGGTGCTGGAAGAGGCAAGACAATTCAAGTTTAAAATTGAAGACCAAGAAGTTAAATATAATCAGAATCCTAAGTTGTTAGGTATTACACTGGATGAAAAACTTAAATTTGATTTGCATATTGATATGGTGGAATGCAAAGCATTACGTACATTGAACTCTCTTAGGAAAGTTAGGGAGACAGAGGTTATTAGCTCTTGTTGTATGTTGCAACTGTATAAGGCACTATTACTTCCCCAACTAGAATATGGAGCACCAATATGGCAGATTGGAAATTGTACTGGATTAGATAAAGTTCAGAGAAAAGGATTAGCAATGTGTTTGGGAGTGCCTGGGACTGCTGGGCTAGAGGCATTGGAAGTAGAGGCCGGATTCAAGCCTTTAGAATTGAGAAGGGAAGAACTTGCAGTGAGAACAGCAGCCAGGATTATGACGAAAAATGATGATGAGTGTATTAAGAGATGCTGGGATAAATTTGCTGACTTGGATGAAGTTGAAAGAAAAATATCTCCATTTGGAAAAATGAGTGTGCAAATAGCTGATATGGTGTCCAATACTGGAATACCTCTACAATGTCTTGAAAAAGAGTGCACTTACACAGACTCCTTGCAGCCAGGAAGACGAAGGCCTGAGTACTGGCAGAATCTAGGGTCTTCGAAGTCAAGAACCAAAGAACAAGAATCTCTTTCAAGGGAAGTGATAGAAAATATTTTAGACCAATGCAATGAGAAAACAGCAATTGCTTTTACAGATGGGTCCTGTATAGAAAACCCCGGTCCATGTGGTGCAGGAGCATGTATTTTCCGTCCAGGTCTTGCTGAACCTATACTACAAAAACATCCTGTCAGTTCATTTGGATCTATACTGTTAGCTGAACTTATTGCAATAAAATTAGCAATTAAGAACATCCAGACAAGAACAACAGAAAATGATTTAAAAAACCTTGAAAAATTACACATATTCTCTGATAGTCAATGTGCAATCGGGCATCTGGTATTAGGATGGGAACCACGCACACATATTTCCACTATACAGGAGGTTAAACATGATATACTAAAACTTGAACAGACAGGTGTAGAAGTAGAAATCTCATGGACACCAGGACATTCTGACATAAGGGGGAATGAGTTAGCAGATAAATTAGCCAAAGAAGCAGCCCAGGAGGCCAAAGAAATGAAAGATTTACCACCAATATTGACCATGGGAGATATTAAAACAGCTGCAAGAGAGTCCGTAATGAAGAAATGGCAAGATATGTGGGAAAAGTCTGAAAAAGGAAGACATCTTTTCAATCACAGGCCAATGGTCAATCATAAAATTAAACATAAATTTACAACAACAAAAGGAGCATCCATTGTAGCACAGTTGAGGACAGGTTATGCAAGGTTGAACAAATATTTGCACAGATGTAATTTACAAGAGGATAGCCGGTGTCAGTGTGGAGAAGTAGAGTCTGTAAAGCATTACTTGATAGAGTGTGGTTTATATGAGAATGAAAGGGAAAAGATGAGAAGGAACTTATTTGAAATCTGTGGAGTTATTCATTTAGACATTAACTTACTCCTAGATGCCAGAGAGGATGACGAGTTCAGTGCTTGGAGAAGTGTTATATTGTCTGGACTAGAAACTTTTGTGGTAGAAACAAATCGTTTCTCCACACCAAATCAAAACTAACTGCGCACCACCCTTATACCGCGAGAAAGTACTTGTGTTGATCTTTACTAAAGAAGAATACCCGAGAGGTTTTATGGCTTATTGGCCGAATACCAGAAATACCAGAAATGTTTCAATAAAATGTCTTTAATAACAATAGAGATATGGATATGTAAAGTCTCGTTATCCAAAAGCCAACCCCAACGACGCCCGAGTGATGAAAATACCTCGAGCTATCTTAAACGTAATCAGAGTCCGATAAATATGCATATCCGAAAATACGACAACTAAAGTCTTACTGTATTTCTGAATCAATAACTTATTGATCTCAGATGAAGTATTTTAAAACAGACGGAATTTACAGTGAAAAATACTTATTCATACCTAATTGAGATAAAACTGAAAAACTACGATTAAAAGTCAGTAATTTCGCAAGATCCTCCTGTTGCTTGTGTTCCGAAAAACAGGAAGTATGATCTTTCGCTCCCTGCACCGATCATACCCAAGGGAATAGACTGGAATCTTTGATCTGTGTCGCGTCCTAAACCAGCCGCACATTAAAAGGGTTGACTGCTGGATCTTCTCTGATTTCAGGAAAAAGGACTTTCGCGAAATGTTTGATAAAGTTTATTAGGTGTCGGGTCAAAAAGGCCCAGTGAAAGAAAGGCCCGGGTCAAAAAGGCCCACTATCAGAGTTGACCAAAAAGGCCCAGTCCAAAAAGGCCCACTCCTGCAATGCTTCAAATACGTGTTAGATTTATGCTGATAATTATTACATCTTGTTTTTTAATCATTTTGAATAATTTTTAATATAAAACATCCTATTGACGATCCTTTTGGTTTCACTTTGAACACTAAATCGATAGAAATAATTTCACAAATGTCAATCATAAAATAACTGTTTCATATTAATCTCTTTGCCAGGTACATGAATTATCATCCTCGAGTGAAATGACGTTTATCAAGTGTGTGGATTAGAAATGATGCTACGAATCAGAAGACATGTGCAATATATGGGCTCGCAATATATAATATGTCGTAATTTATTAAAAGAATATCTCCCAGGCTCTGTCATATGCTTTTCTGTTTCATTTCAAGCAAGACCAAACGTTGACTCTATATGACATCACATTTTAACCGGAATAACCTCTTTTATTCAATTCTGACAGCGGGCCTTTTTGGTCATTTTTCATAGTGGGCCTTTTTGGACTGGGCCTTTTTCGGACCCGGGCCTTTTTGTCACTGGGCCTTTTTGTACAGTGGGTCTTTTTGTCATTGGGCCTTTCTGACCCTAAACCGTTTATCACGGGTTGCACGTGCTAAACGGGGTTAATTATCCAAACGTTGGTCTAATATTTTGTCACCGTTGGAGTTATCTCCGTTGAAACGCATGTAGCACTCGCAGGCAAGTTACACATAAAAGTCATTGAAATCACAATTCTTGTTATGGAGAAATTATATAGTTTTGACTACATGATATCAAATTATATGTTAAGAAGAGATAAGTTTTAAATTAACTTGCGTATTCAAACGGCGTGATTACGTTTTTACTTTCATAACTCCGAAAATAAACAAATACTCTCTTCAAAGATCTCTTAAATGTTTTAATTTCTTAAGCGGAGTTTTTTGTGAATGCAAACAGTAGAAACCAACGTCTCTATTACTATAGTGCTTACTCGTGAACACAGAATGACAACTTTTGGGAGTCTTGAATTGGAATGATAAAATACATCACGGTAGATCCATCAATTGAGTACACTGAATATACGCAAATATTCTAAATAAAGGAATTTTGCGACCGTACGAATATATTCCAAATTGAGATGAAATAGTGTAACGAACCAAGCAATAGTAGCTCAGATCGCTCAAAACTCATACAAAAGCCGAAATAAGACCCACCTTCTGGATTACAGATACCAATGGTGTCCATTAGCGCTCTAAATAAGTCAAATTATTGCTTAAAGGAAATGTTTAAGTAGAACTCGAAGGAAACAATTGACGAAGAGCATATTTGATAGCACGCTGTTTAACTCAATTACCAGTTTAATCGATTTTCATACGTTCTTTCGGTTTTTGACTGGTTTAGCAGGCCATAGGATACAACCCTGTATCCTGGAAATTGCTTAGGAAAAAGATAATCGAGTAAAACACCGAACAACGTGCGTATTACGTAGCTTTTTGTGCTCACGCGCGCGCAAAAAAGGGTCTAGTATACGTCATCAAATTTTGTGTGACACGAGGTGCTTTGTGTGTTTGAAACGCAGTGCTTGCTTATCACTACGCTGTGCTAAAATCAAAGTACTGAATGATCAAAGAAATGGTCCTGAAGGCAAGGGAACTGAATAGACGAAACAGGGTCATTCATACACGAGGTCAGTTTTCTGGAATATAACTTTGATTATTCACCTTGTCCTTATCTTGTATACCAGATATTTTCTTACTTAGCACTGCCCAAATCACAGCTGTGTTAAAGATACAAAGCTTTTATATTTGATCTTGACAGATGGCCTTGCTAATAGGTAAATGAAGAAACTGCTGCTAACTAACACTATCTTCTTTCTCCATAATATTATCTTCCCCATTCTGCTACAAACTTTACTAATTTGCCCACATATTGTATGTAATCTGCAACCCTTTACAATTTGGACCTGTCTAAACAGTTGTTGTCTTGTAATGGATTAATCTAAATAAGAAAAAAATTAAAAGCCTTGTCCCATCCTTAAACCATTAAACAGACAACACAAATTTAGACTGGGCCAGGTTGCAGACAATTAATCAACATGAGTGTAATAGATATATATCTAGGGTAGAAATTAAAAAAAAATAATGGGGTATGAGTATAGGGTGGAATATATTGTGGTAAAGGGAGAAATTGACCCTATCAATTTCTTGTGTTGCCACAGTAAAATACAACTTCTTTATGGCATTAAATTAAATGTAAAAGAAAGAGCCGACGAGCCTTTGCCCCTAGAAAAACAGCATTACTACGATTGATAGACGGAATGATCGAATGGATAAATTTACTGACTAGTAGCAAACCAATCAACTCAACTAAAAATATAAAAACGCGAGTTGCGCCTGTCTGCAAAGCGGTATCGGGCGTTTAATCTATACCTTGGAAATAAGTTGGTTTTTGCGGACTCAGCGCTATATATTGAGCATACCATTCGAAATTTTCCATTTGAAGTGAGTTCGTAATGTGGCTTACGATCCCTACAGGCAAATGGAACCATTGGTTTCTCTCGCCTAAGAAGCCTTGCTGAAAAGATTAAAAATTGGAGTTAATGCCTTCACATGTCACCTTGCCTCTTTATAAACAAGGCCTTCGGCGCTTTTAGCGCTTTGATTCAATCTAGATTACCTGACGGAACGAAGCCCTATTGGCAAGCTGCTATTGTGATTTGCCTGTGTCCGCCGTGCGCCGACCACCAACATATTGTGAGCACTTTAGAGGTCACACTAATGACGTGAATGTCTTTAAACTGAACTTTTTTTAGTTATATCGCGACGGCTTAAGCACCTTACAATGGATTCCTGGTGTTTCTCTCATCAGTACAACCATCAAACCCTTTCCTAGCATCCAGCTGCTATCTCTCATAGGTCTACGATTATCAACCCATTGGTGAGAGACATATAGTCGGAAAGAATGAGTGCCCCCGTCGGGGTTCGAATCCAGGACGTCTAGATTGACAGTCCGACGCGCTACCAACTGCGCTATGACGGCGGCTTGCGATTAGACACGGAATAGACCTCGGGAGGAATCCATCGGGAACCCAATCGGAACATCGCTCGGACATTTCCGTAACTTGGAAAGTACCTCGGACATAGGCTAAGTATAGTAATTTTTGGTCATTTTATAAGTAATTCGGCTCTTGTTGGTTCTTTGGTCAATAATTTGGTTAATTCCTTTAATGTTCTCCGATCGTCTGTAGAGATTTTCTTTGCTGGTTATAGTTTGAAACAAAACGCATTTTGTTTTCAAATGATGATATGCCCAATCTTAGCCTTTCGTTGATTTTGTTTTTCGCAACGCCACCCTCAGTAAAGTTTGTGACGTCATGATAAACCTACGCGCGATATGACGCCTTCTCATATCTGTGCCCTTATTAATTCCGAGGTCCATTCCGTGGAATCGCCGAAGGTTCCCGACTGTCGGGAACTTTAGCGATTCTACGTAAAAGACCATGGAATTCATACGGGCGCAGACATTAAACCGCTTTATTGTGCACGTAGACTTATTTGACGTCACAAACATTAATGAAGACGATGCTGCGAAAAACAAAATCAACCAAAGGTTATAACTGGGAACTTTATAATTTGATAACAAAACGTAGTGTTTTACTGCGTTTTATCATCAGATTATAAAATGCCTAAACGAACTCCATAGATAATTTGAAAGCATTTAAGGTTGTTTTCTTCAAGCATATGGACTAAAGTACCACCAAAAGCAGAATTACCTTTAAAGTGACAAAAAAATTACTACACTTGCGTTCAAGGTTCTTTCAAGTTTGAAGAAAAACGAACGATGTTCCGAATGACTTTCAAGTCTACGGAAAAGTCCGAACGATGTTCCGAATACGGGGATAACGAGGTGCAGACATACAAGCGCGTCATATCGGACGTAGATTTTTGTGACGTCACAAACATTACTGAAGATGACATTGCGATAAACATAATCAACAAATGGTTAAAACTGGACATTTTATAATTTGAAAACAAAACGCAGTGTTTTACTGCCGTTTGACATCAAATCATAAATGCCATTGGAAAAGATCGCCACAAACGCTCGCAGAGCATTAATGAAACGTCTTTTTCTTCAAGCGTATTAACCGAAGTACCATCAGAAGCCAAATTACCTGAAAAAATGACCCAAAATTACTACACTTACGTCCGAGGTCATTCGTCTTAACTCGGCCGATTCCGTTTCCTAGATTAACAGCCATTCTTCATTTCTTATGTTGATTTTGATCTTATCATTTTTGCAGAGTTTAGAGCGTTTTGAATCGTTTAATTGAGAGTTTGGAATGAACGAATGAATGAATGGAGCGCTGGGTGAGCGATTTCAATTCTTTTTAACGGAATAGGTATTAATTTCAATATGTTCTTAACTGTATGCACACATTTTATTTCGGATCACAATTTCATACCTACCGCTCCTGCTGATATTCATCGGGTGGAATCAGAGTAACGCATGTTGTTCCATTTAAAAAACTTACTCAATTTTTGTTTGAAACCAAAATGAAAAACCCTTTTTTCCGACCGAAATTTCATTCTGACAAAAACAAGCTCAATCTATTCTTTTTCCATTACAGAATATGATTATAAATGCAACAAGCTCTATTATGTTCTGTTACGCAAATGTGTAGTGTGCATGAGCTTTTTCTCCATTACCTACTCTGTTTTCCAAAACAACCTTTTATTAACGCCACAGATTGAGAATGTTGCGGGGTATTTTGCTTAAATAGCAACAGTTAACCAGACACTTATGGATTGTTGTTTTACATGGTTATCAAAACAGTTTTCTAGAATTCAGTAAAATATGCCTACCAACGAACACAAAATGCGAATTTCTTTACAAAACAATAGATGACAGACATGCGTGAAATGCAGGCTCGAGTGAATGCGGAAAAATTGTTTGTTTATATGGGGTCTAACGCCACTTGAACATTATTGTACAGTCAATCTTGCTCGAGCGACCACGTCTATTAAGCGACATTTTTTATTAAGCGACGCTTGAAAAAAATGCCATTCTCTAAATCAAAATAATGAAAATATCCTTAAAATTAGGTTTTGTTGGTCTGAAAAAAAAATTGAAAATTAATCCTACGTTGTTAAAACTACACAGAATCGTCTCAATGAGACGATTCTATTAAGTTTTAACAACATTGGATCTTTAAAATTTCGCAATAATATGCATATTCATTTAAAAAGTATGTTTCTTATTTGTAAACAAAACGTGTATTAAGCGGCCACTTTTTTAAAAGACCGCTTTTTGGTGGTCCTTGTAGTGGTCGCTTAAAACAAGCTTGACTGTATTTATATCTCGGTGGCTGGTGCATCTTTACTTGGTTTCTCGTCCTTTCCCAAACCAGTACAACCACAGCATTTCATCCGAGCCACCAGCTTATCAGCCCATGTAGGCATACTTCTTATCATACACCTATTGTTGACAGAAATATGACTGTCAAATTGAATTTTGTCAAATGTCCGGGATGAAAGTTGGTCGAGTCGAGTTTCGAACTCCCGACCCCGGTATTGACAGCCCAATGCGTTAGCTCAGTGTAAGCAAGGCACGGCTGATGCAGAAGAACTCGATTTCTGCTCGAATCAGCGCAGCTACTATAGTACGAAAATAAAAAGAGCGTAGTAGAAAGCGGGCTCTCGCAGTTACATGGATTCAAGTTGAGGGCGCGCCGACTCGAATTAAGGCGAGACTAATGTAGGCCTACTTGTACCTTATGTGCCCGGCTAAACTTTGGTGGGCTAGGCGGGTAATGCATCTTTTTCATTGCGTTTTCGATTCTAGATTACATGTGTATTTTTGACTTAAGGTACCATTTGATCCGGGCCGGAAAAATGTCGTAATTAGAACGTAGACATAGCAGAAATTATGATATTTTACTCGCCCTCTGACTAAACGATACTTAAAGTTTTCAGATATATCAAACTATCAACAACATCTTAGACACGTGTAAAATATCGCGGCTTTATTAACCCTTTGCTGTTTAATCCCTGCATTTTACATGCCTGTGATTTTATGATTGAGAAAACATTGTGAAAAAAGAAGTAATTGCTTCTGACAAGCAATTTCTTCTTTTTCCACACTATTTTCTACCCTACTGAATGGTTATATCTCAAATTGAATCTACTTTTAATTTTTGTCTGCAAAACCTTTGAATTTGGACAGGTCCAAAATTTTGTAAAACAGGAAAGGGTTCTAGTGCATCGTCATACTAGTCTAACCATACGTTTGCAAATTGATTGGCAGAAAAGGGGGTCCAGAAACCCCTGTCATAACCATTGGATCTATGAATCAAGGGAAATGCATTTTTACTATTTGCTTTGGCAATTTATTTCGAATGACAGAAGGCATTAATGTTATGTTTGAAAAAATATATCCCGAGCACCAAAACAAAATCAATCAGATGGAAAGTGCGAAACCATCCACCTATGTCAGACTTGGCTGGGTGTGTAAGTTGAGAATAATTCTTTTTCGCCCCTTTTTTTTGATTTTCTGAATCTAGAATAACGCTAGTTTACCTAACAGTTCTTACGTTTACTTTCGAAATATTTTGAGTCCCGTCACACTAAAAAGGACCATCTGGGTGGTGCGTAAAGTGTCGACCACAATCAGACTGCGCAAACTGCGCAGACTGACGTGGGTCGAAATTTTCGCATTATACTACTTTTCTGAATCTAGAATGATCAATATACCTTCCTTTGAAAGAATTTATTTTTGAAAAACGACATCTATTTGACATGTACAGGGATATGTACATGGACCTATCTCTTTTTAAAATATCCTCGGGTGACCCAGATCCGACCACCTAAGCTAATTCAGCGATACGGACCTTTAGTTTAATGAAGATTGTAAAAGTTTTCTGGTTTATATTTTAATTCAACCCCTCTTAAATAGTTTTCAAATATAACCCCTTACTTAAACCTCAATTTTAATGATTTTTATGCACCGAAAGTATGCAGCCTCTGGGTAAGCCAGGCATTTTGATCGGTCCTACCTTCGACCACCAGGAGATGTTCTAGTTTATCTCGTACTGCAACAAATTTTAAAATCTTTTCACAAATAATATTGTATAAACAGTTACAGGCAAATTAACTTTAATTTTCTTCTGAATGCGTTTGGTATGTAAAATAAACGATTTATTAATCAGGAAATGTTGGGAATTAAAAAAAAAGATAAAACTGTACCAGTGGATCAGAATAATTATGTTATACGAATCCTCTTAAACCTCATTTTGTAAAGCTTTCTTGCTCCGAGTATAATCATATTATGATTGTTGATAAATTTAATTGCAACTCGCATGCTGCATTCAAATATCTTGAGATTATAGTGAAAACAAAAACTATGACGGAAGTAGGGCATGGTTGAAACTAGGGCACCCGACGATATTTATTAAACGGGGTTCCGAGATGGCCCATTTTCGCATTACAGTTCCCATTTACATGCACTTAATTAACCTCTGCGCTTTCCGATCTATTTTCTACACATTTACACTAAATGCGGACCGCGGTGAGACGGGCCACATTCTGTGAGTATGAAATCGACTGTATCAAAAACGTAAGGCACTCTCTCTTTCATAGTTAACAAGTATTATATTTTCATGCAAGAAATACCATATACACGTATTCAGTAATGTATATCGAACTAAAGATAATCAACTAATCGCGCAAAATGGGACCATCTGTGATTACTGTAAAATAAATACTTGAACAAAGAAATTGGGTCCAGCATAGGTCAACCATAGGTCTCGTTTCAGAAGGGTAGATTGTTTATTCCAGATTCGGAAAATCAGCCAAGTGCCTAAAGTTCGACCCTAGTCAGCCTGCGCAATTAGCGCAGTCTGACAAGGGTCGACACTTTACGGACTATCCAAACGGTTCCTTTTCGCCTGACGGTCAATGAACAAAATATTGCAAACATGATGACTAGTGTAAGTGTTATTTATTCGACAAGTGTTTAACTACAATTGTTAACATTTTTAATAATATAATAATCAGCAAAATTAACATATAAATAACCTCTTATCTTTATAAATATTCTCAAAAATAATAATAACATTATGTTGACCATGGGCAACCGTGTCTGCATTCAAAATTGAAACGTTTGCGAAGCTTTAAAGGAATGTTACTCCGCTTTGTACGTGTATTTACGTGCAAAGCGGGTTAAAATTCCTAAGCGATTGCAAACGTTTTGCATCCTGAACGAAGAAGAAGGCCTGTGTTTATGATGAAAACATATGCAAAACATTCAAGGAAAAACTATCCTGATTTGCACATGTAATAAAGCGCAAAGCGGATTAACATCTTTAAACGTTGGTTAACGGTTTTTGTATTCTGAATGCAGGACAAATTCCTCGTTGTTACCGTTTGAGTAAGCTCGGTTTATTCGTTGTTGGCTACCACCAACCATGTTTATCTACATAGATTTTTATTGGAAGAATAAGTATATGGTATTAAAAATCTACAAAAATAAATATGAAGAAGTGTTTTGGCTTAAGGTAGTGGAACCGTAATAGTTTCGCGACATTTCGGAACTCACGATCTTTTACAGCGTTGACCGAGGTTTCCTAATAAAAATCATCAGGAAACATCGGTCAACACTGTTTAAGTTCATTACTTCCAAAACTTTGCGGAACTATTACGGGTCCACTACCTTAAGACTTATCATCCTGATTAAAACATATTCCTAAATTCTTCAATACTTTGACAAACACTATAGACTATGGTCAGCATGAGCAAATTAGACTACGCATCCACCTATCTACTATATTGTAATGGAAAAAATAGGATGAAGTTTTTAATTTGGCAATTTTTTTGGACACGAAATAGTAAGTCAGCAGGTTAAGGAACAGAACAGAACATGTCTTTTATTACGTCCAGGTACAACAACGTACAACAAGTTCAAATATACGATAACATACGTGACCCATCACGTAAAAAGAGACATCTGGGAACTCAAGAAAATGAATTTTTGAAAAAAAAAAGAATGGGTCCAGCATCGGTCAACCAAAGGTCGCACTACAAATAATCTTTCACTGGAAGGTAGATTGAACATTCTAGATTCAGAAAATAAGCACATTGCGTAGAGTTTCGACACTTTAAGCACTGCCCAGATGGTCCCTTTTCGCGTGACGGGTCACATAAATGAAAATAGATAAATTACTTCCGATAATTTGTACTTATTGACCATTGTTGTACCTCGTTGTAATAAAAGACACGTTATGTAAAAAAAGGGGGGGAGGATATGGATAAATGGATCGTTTCGTTTTTCATTTGAACTGTGTTGTTTGACAAAAATGGTGGAGGTGAAGTATATACACTTTCCCACTTGATTGATTGATTGATTGATTGAATGGGGTTTTACATGTACGCCGCTTTCAACATTACTTTCCCACTTGAACTTGGCATTTTCTGACATTTGCGAAATCTAGAATTTATTATATTATAACTTGAAGCAAAAACTAATGTACAAATTTTATAGATGATAAAAAGCAAAATCAAACATTTATCAAAATATTGCGATGAGTGACATGCCTCGTTCAAGTAAACCTTATTTTGATATTAGCAACGCTAGATTATGATCAATAAAAGTAATGAATGATTCAAAATGATATTCGTATATATCTCGCTAAAAATTTCTGATTTAATTTCATCTATTATATATTCAAACAACTATGTAATTAATACCCCATCATTAACTATAAATCAGGGGCTTGTTTTACTAAACATCTTTCGATCATTTTTTGCGCAAGTCAAAACTTAAAATTGCTTCTACAGTAGTAACTAAAACGGAATTCCTACCCGCATCATTTTAAAAGATGACCCCAATGAGATAATGGAAGGCAGAATCTAAAAACGAATCAAAACATCAGGTACGATTTGTGATTTTGACTTGCGATTTTTTTCGCAAGAAGTTTCGTAAAACGGGTCCCTTGTCCAGAGATTATAGAACTTTTTTTTATACTCAACGGATAATTTACTAAAAGTTTGACTTGAAAATTAAAGATGGATTTGTGCTGAATAACTACGATGAGTGCTTGAAAATAATAATAACAAAATCTTCAAGTGAAACACGAATGCTCCCGAAACGGACTTTTTTCCGTGTTTTATCTTGAAAGATACCCTGATCTTCTCACATGGAATCGACCCAAGTAACAACAGGTGCATATCATTGAAACCTATCATCATGTCAAGAATCATCATTGAATGTAAAATAGGCTTCAGTTAATTGTCAATGTTAAGATTTTTGTTTAACGTCTCGCAGGCAGACGGACAGACGAACACCGGTAAAACAGTATGCCATACAGGCTCAAATATAATCATATCGATGAATTATACTTGTAACATTCAATGAACAGTTTAATTTGAAATGAACAATTATTTCAAAGAAATTTAAGTAATTCTCAATTTCGTAGGAAAATGTCTTATAATCCCGGGCCCTGGTCACATCACCACTTAAGTGAATAACAAATATGTTTATATTTTTTCAATGGTAAAACAACCTTGCCATAAATTTATGACATTCGTCCTCAAAAAACAAGATGTCCGAGCATAGAACGCTCCCTCTACTTTCACTTGTATATTTTTTATTTTGCTAACGACTGACCAATGGTATTTTGTCCATGGAATTTACTCCTACCACCATATAGACCAATAATGGTGTCCGTAGTCTAGAGGTAGAGCGTCGATCTCTTGACCCAAGGGTCCTTAGTTCGATTCCCGGGAGCGGCTATCGATCTTGGTTCTTTCTTTGGCCCACACAATCGGCGCGATTACTGGTGAATTTTCCAGGAAGCAGTATCGAGAGGGATTAATCTAAGTTGTAAGAACTTGTTTCCCAAATCGATGTAAAATAAATAGGTGTAAACCAAAGACCAATAATATAAACTTTATATTTTTGGTCTATGTGGTGGTAGGGGGGATAAATTCGGACCCCAATCGTTTTGTCTCCATTTTCCAAACTGTTGCATGAAATTCGTTTGGTGTTGTTTGTTATTCTCAAAATCTTACATTGGCACTGTCTTTATTATGAACTTCCATATAACAGTGTAACAATTTTCTTTCGTATGTTTTACCATGACCATAATTTTAAAGATGACATTTATACATATGTATGTCTGAGGTATGAAATTACTCCACCAAAACCGGTAGGAGCATCAATGAAATATAGACCGACACCAGCAAAGGGACCAAGGAACCTGCAAAATATGACGAACATCATAACTTATTTGTTTGTTTGTTTGTTTGAACTGGTGTTTACGCCGCTTTCATCAATCTTTCGGTCATATCGTTGCGGCTGGAGCAGGTAACAATGGATTCCTGGTATTTCTCACACCAGTGCTACCATTACTTCCTTTCCTAGTCTCCAGCCTCTATCCTACACAGGTCTACGATTTTCGACCCATTGGTTGGAGACAAATAATCTCATAATTTATTGGCTTATGAATTATTATATTATTTAATCATACATGTATCACTAAATTAGAAAATGTACCAATTGGCCATTTAATGAATTTGCTTAGAATCTATCTGTCCGATAAATGTCCAAACCAAGATTTGCATATCCTTTGTGCGTAGCAATGCAAAAAGTCCCCGAATAATTATGGGTACATAGACTTACAATTGTTGTATTAAGTAATCCACCAATTCCCTATTTTCTTCTCAGTCTTAATTTAAGATGTGTTTTTTAAACATCAATGCCCACGCAACTGCCATGTTTCAGAAATGTTAAAATATTTGACCTCGAAAAACGACCTTAATTGGTGACCTTGAATGTGATACCAACATAAAGGTCTTATCACAAGTAATATACATAAGAAATACAAGACTATTTCCAAATCAAATGATATGGTAAATTTAAAAGTCTTTGGCGACCAACATGCGAACAGATAAATAGACAAACAGATTGACATGACAATTAATATGTCATCGAGCTATCGATGTGTAATAAAATGTAATAATTCACCGATAAAACATAAAAAGCTTTGACATTTCGATTTCATTCAGAAATTCTGTATATTATGAGCACAGATTTTATATTCTATTTATAGTTTTACCCGAATTTTTGCGAAAAATAGCAAAAATTCTTGAAATTCAACATTTCTATTTTCCGCGAAACTTATAACGCCGTTTAAAACTGACGTCACAATATAAACATTATTGCGTCATTTCCGCGACTACAAAATAGCGTTGCTATTCGCTCTGAGCTCATTTGCATAGTTATTCCCCTAGTGTAATAACGCCCGTGTAATATCAAAAATATTCAACGGGGTTATTTCACTTCCGCGACGTCGGTCATATTATGATAAGCAATATATTCCACATATAAATTCAGACATACCGCGCCATTAAAATAGGCCTACTATTAAATTCCAGTTGTTATCACACCCACCTTGCAAACAGGTTGACGCCCCAATAGGCGTGGTCATAATACGCAGCCTCCTGCCTATCATGGCTATTCTGGTATCCTCCCCCACCAGTCCTTGGTACGCGGATTCAATAGCACGACGCCTTTGACCCCCAGAACACGACTGAAATAAACAAGAGTGAGAACATTTTTTATTTCTAATTCCTAATTCTTTGAATGGGATTTTACGTCTTTCAATCACATCTCGGCTAACAATTGATTCCTTGTATTTCTCGCACCGGCACTACCATTACATCATTTCGTAGCCTGCAGCTGCCTTCTCACTTAAGTTTACGATTATCCATCTATTGACGGAAGATACATATCGAAAAATATATGCGCCGCCAAAGAGGATCGACCCAAGGACTTCTCGTGATTGGAGATTGGGAGTCAAATGCGCCATCATTCGAGCCTGTGCGTGACATTTCCAACAATTTGAAATGTTTGTGAGGTTTTAAAATTGAGCAGCGTAGACCGCAGCCACAAACTGTAAATATAAAGTAACCTAATGATAATTTGAGACCTATCTATCTATAAAATGCACAGTAAATACTCTTGTCAGAGTATGGAGGCACAGGCTGGCGTGACTCTTGGCTCTTTTACGATATGGTGTATTAGATTTGAATTGAAAGATTCAACCGTTGCATTGTGCCCTTTAAAATATTTCAGTTGAAATATTGTAAAGCTTTCCTTCCATTTTTATGTCGTTTGTCTTGCTGGCGACGATGGAATTAGAATAAGAGAGTGTATAATTAATTAGGAAATAGTGTGCAAGTTGGATTTCCGTTTGTGTGAGTGCACGCTCAAATTTGTAAATGTATCCATTGAATATAAGCGTGGATGCACATCTAATGGGATCTCACTTGAATATTTTATTTAGGAACGTGGTTCACTTTTGCCTACTCTAGTCATATAAAGCCAAATCAGCTGAAGTTGAAATTTTGTCACAGATGGTACGCCATAAAAATACTTACAATGGCACAGTTGGCGGGCTGGGGACAGACTCGGACTGAGCACTCCAGTAATATATCACTGGACGCGAAAAATTTAAACACGTGAAATGTTGCTGGATACTCGAAGTCACCACCAACTTCATTCCGACCAAAATCACCCATCAGTTTGTCGTCTGTACCACAACTGTAAAGAAAAAGTGGGTTAACTTATGGGAAAAAGTCGGTCTTGCTCAAACAAATTCAGAGTATTTGATTTAGAAACTAGATAAGCAAACGAGTTCAAGAAATAAAAAAAAGTCTCAACAATGGTTTCCTGGTATTTCTCTCACCAGTACAATCACCACATCATTTCCTAGCCTCCAGCTGCTATCTCACATAGGTCTACGATTGTCAAACTATTGGTGAGACCAATCCTTATGGCTCTAAAATAATGCTGTGTAGGTTTTAAAAGAATCAAATAAGAGTTTTCGACTTCATGGTGTGAAGAAGATTGCATAAAGTGAAATTCATTATGCCTTTTTTCCCGTGTTTTCTAAAGGATCATCCCTATTTTCAAAAGCGACCATGGTTATGACCAAACAATTTTGTTTTGAACGATTCAAGAGAATCAGATAATACTAATGAACATAATTGCATTAAGTGAAATTCAATAATGGCATTTTTCCGGTGTTTTCTGATAGATCTCCTCCATTATCGAAGACGATGAACTATGACTCTACTATCATGATCTGAAAAACTTCACGAGATTCAGAAAATATTAATTCTGTGGACTTTATTGCGGAAACAAGAATGCATCAAGGGTAATTTCATGAGACCCCTTTCCCATGTTTTCCGACAGATTGTCCTAAAATTCGAAAGAAAAGGTCCCTTCGACCCTTTAATCATCCTGTGGAAATTTAATGAGAATCCGATTACATTGTTTACATTGTGGACTTAATCGTGAAACTATGATTGCATTCAGTGTATTTCTAAAGGGAAGTTCCATAAGGTCCCCTTTGCCTTGTTTTCTACATATTCGAAAACAACAATGCTAATGCCCTTTTACTCATGTGAAAGTTTCAAGAGATTTCGATACTATATTATGGAAACCAAAATGTACCGAATGTAACTCTTAATTGAAATCTCGAATTATATCTCTCTACATTTTTAAAAAGACAAATGATCCTGTGCGTGACATTTCCAACAATTTGAAATTTTCCTGAGGTCACGACAAACATTGAGTAGCGTAGAAAGCCACACACTGTAAATACTAATATAAAGTTACATGGTGGTCTACAGATACTTTGACGCCTTATCTATTTACTAAACGCAAAGTAAAGAATATTGACAGACTGCACAGGCTGGTCAGAGTCTTTGCTTTGCGCATATTTGAAATTGTTGGAAATCTCACGGACAGGCTCAAATATAATTCAATACCCCAATAGAATCAGTGTTTTGTTCTGTGTTGCTGTTGACTTGGATGGACTGTTGTATGCAATACATTCTAGCGGCTTTAGATAATATTCCACTGAAAAGATGAAGAAAATTTATAAAGATAAAAGTCAACCTTTTGTAAATTACCTACTGACTGTAAAACTTGGGATAAGACTTATTTAGGACACACGTGTTTACTGCCTAGTTTCATCTCTCTCGATTCTGTTTTCTAGAGAATGTTTCATTAATTGCGACGATAGTCACGAATGGGTAAGCAAAGAAAGAAACAAGATTGAAAGCCGCACTCCCGAGAATCAAACTAGGGACCTCTAGATTAAGAAGCCGGCGATCTACCCCTCGACCACGGACATCACAGTCGTACGGACTTGTGATAGGGAGCGTGGTATGTTTTTCTCTTCTTTTTCATTGAAATGTTTTGACATTTTAACCCGTTTAATCTGAATCAATTTTTTTTTTAAATTAATGTCTGCAACTCCTTTCAACGTCTGCATTTTGTTCAATATTCAAGGTGGAATTTCATCAGTGCTTCAGTCATATTGCTGAAGTAAACTGAAAAGTACCTCGGACGTAAGTGTCGTAAGTGTAGAAATTTTGGGTCATTCTTTATATGGGTTGTTCCCACTTCGTCTAATCCCATTTGGTCTAAAAGTCAAATTCCCATTTGGTCTAAAACCCATATTTTGATTATTTCCCATTTGGTCTAAAAATGATTCAATAAGGTGTCAAAAAGTTTTAGACCAAATGGGAATTTTTGGTCTAAACCAATATTTTTATAGTGTAGACAAAATGGGATTAGACGAAGTGGGAATAAACCCATCTAAAACCCATATTTTGATTATTTCCCATTTGGTCTAAAAATGATTTTTTTCTTTTGAATGAATAATTATGCTTTATGTAATGTTGATTTATAAAATTTATGATTATATCATGAAGATGTGAGTTAACCAATAGGTTTTCAAATTAGAAATGATGATTAGAAATGATTTGAAAAATGCTTTTACCTAATTTTCTAAAAAAAATTATATGAATATACTAAATTATTTTTTAAGATTTATTGAAAAGAGCATTTAATTTTAACCCTTAGAAATATAAATTGATTCATTTATCAAAAGGTAACTGTGTGTGTATGTGTTTGTGTGTGTGTGGGGGGGGGGGGGGACTGTATATAACACCTATATGACATTGGCACCTCTATGACACTCATAACATGTCAAAGCCATTTTGTAGACGAAATGGGAAATCGATTCAATAAGGTGTCAAAAAGTTTTAGACCAAATGGGAATTTTTGGTCTAAACCAATATTTTTATAGTGTAGACGAAATGGGATTAGACGAAGTGGGAATAAACCCTTTATATGTAATTCGGCTTCGGGTGGTACTTTGGTTAAAGAAAAACACACCTTGTTAAATCTTTCCGATCGTCTGTGGAGATCTTTTGGGCATTTTATAATTTGATGAGAACGCAGTAATACTCAAATTATAGTATGTCCACATTAAATTTTATTTATTCGTTGATTTTGTTTTATGCAACGTCATCCTTAGCGGGCTGGTTGATAATTGTGACGTCACATAAACCCACGTACGAAATGACGCGCTTTAAGACTGCCCCCTTATTATTCCCGAGGTCATCCCGTAGAATCGCCGAGGGTTCCCGATTGGAATATCTAGACAACAAAATAATCTCAAAAATCATTGATTTTGGATTTTATTTCGGATTTGAATACTACATGCATAATTATTATTTTTAAAAGTAAGAATTATTTATGGCTAACGAAATTCTTAACTCATCTTTCGTTCTCATTTTCACCCAAAAGAAGAAAAAGGAAACTATTTTAAAACAATACACACCTGGACCGGTCATTATAAAATATATCGTATCTCCAACACTCGCCACATATGTAGGTGACCCAGTGGTAGTAGTATTATCATCATAAAACCCAGCAGCTATTGAATACATAGGTGTCACATCCGCCACCGGAGTCACTGGTAAACTGGAGGGAAATAGAGAAAATATATCGGTAACATCCAATTTGGTCTACTCCCTTTTCGTCTATTCCCATTTCGTCTACTATTTTGTGCACTGGTCCCATTTCGTCTACTCCTGTTTTGCGCAAGAGTCCCAATTCGTCTACTATTTTACTTTGGGTTTTTAAAGGTTTTAAATTGTCTTTATGCCTCGTTTTTACCTAAAATTATTAACTCTACACTTTTTGGACATCATAGTTAATTTTTTTTGTATTTGTTGCTGATATATTTCACACATTTAAAGACTATAGCAGACTGAATGGTAGGTGTTGAGAAGATGGAGTACATATATGACATCTGCATATTTGCCTTTTCACCCCTTTACTTATTTAATTGTAATTTAATTGTTCAGAGTCGGTTTGTCTAAATAAGATTTAAATTTAACTAAATAGCTTTTTGTCTGTAAAGAAATTGTACAATACTGCAAATTTCTTTTCTTTTTACAAAATCTTTAAATTATCTGAAGACAAAATTATTTGCACAAAAGTGCAAACGCAAGGGCTTTGCACAAAAGTGCACATGTAAGGGCTTTGAACAAAGGGTCACACGCAAATACTTGCACCAAAGTGCACATGCAACAGCTTTACACCATAAGGAAGGCCCCAGACCGAATCCAGAGCTTTAAATGTATTTGAAAATGCTTGTAAATCAACAAAATTGCCATTTTTATATGCACATTTTGGCTATAAATTTTTCACCCATAACAATTTTTAAAAGTTTTTTGTCCAAATACTCTATATTTCCTTTAAAAAGTGCTTTTAAACATTTTCATGTAAGGATTATATATCTATTTTTTAATAATGACATATTTTCTTCCATGTTAAATAATTTTCCATGTCTTGTCATATTTTTCTTAAAAATAACCAAGTAAACTAAATTTGGCATTATAAGTAATATAATAAGTTTATTTTTGATTAACAAAACCAATAGATTTTTAGTTATCATTCTTAAATAAGTTGTAGACAAATTGGGACAGTAGACGAATTGGGACAGTAGACAAATTGGGACAGTAGACGAAATGGGACTAGTTGCTAAAAAAATACAGTAGACGAAATGGGAGTAGACTAAATGTGATTAAACCAATATATCAGTGCCTTAAAATACAATTGTTATCTGGTCGAGGTTGGGAAAATTTGTCATGAAGAGACTTTGCCGAGTTCTGGTAATTTCTCCCACCCGAGATCAGATAACATTGATGTTATAAGACACTAATTAATATTTCTATTTCTATCGTTTTCAGTGCTTAAACTTGATATTTGGTGAAATCTTTAAATCAAAGAAATTCAGGTGAAAGTGATTCTTGTTTAAAATTATTCATATGTAAATCATTTTAAAATAGACTGCCTAATATCGTTCTATGTTATCAGGCAGGTGATATCAGGACAATACAAGCTTTTATGCTCGATAATATAAAGTTATTGTGGTCCGTAAAAGTATATACTTTAAATTTCGAATAAAATATGGAAGTTTTATTTCCAACATACATCGGCTCCGACTTGTAGACGAGTTACATAACCAAAATATAAAACAATTTAGAACAAGATGGCAAATTGTCACAAGATACGCCCGTTAAACTGCTGGATGTCTAAGTATGAAAAGCAATAAAGAGGTAAATTACTTGATAAAAATAAGCTTGGAAGTTTTACGGTTCTTGTACACTGCATTCGATAATCATGATGTCAAGTTTCAAACAATCGAACATAAGGTGACAGAGTAACGCTCCAGACAAAGAAGTGGTCGCCGCCCGCCCGGACGCCACTGCTGATCATATATGATTCTGTGCGTGACATTTCCAACTATATCACATGTGTGAAAAGCAAAGTCTCTCACCAGCCTGTACATCCGCACAGTCTGACCAGACTCTTTGCTATGTCCTCCATCCAGATAGATAGGGTCTCAAACCCTCTTTCCAGCCTGATTAGCTTATTTGGTAGAGCACCGGACTTCAAAACCATTGAAGTTCGACCGCGTGGGTTAGATTTCCGGGCTAGTACACTAATAAAATAATTGCCTTTCGGATGAGACTTTATACCGATGCCCCGTGAGACGGTGCTTTACACCGAGCATGAACCATGACGAACCTCAGCAGTAGTTACGTCATGTATCCTTGCACTATCCCCCGTAACAACTAACCGTCTTCTGGGGGCATCGCTCATATGGGCATGTGCTACGGTAGAGACGATAAATAAACGGAAATACACACACACACTCTTAAGGATGTCAGTGACTATGTTTTTGTACGTGTCTGTTTAGGCTACTCAAAGTTTGTGCCTTGCGCATTTATCAAATTGTTGGAAATGTCACGCACAGACTCGACGAGACAATGAAAATTATGATTTATATCAGAAAGTGAAGTTAAATCAATTAACAGAAAATATAAAATAAAATTGCTTTGATTTTTTTTTAGACGTTTCTATCCGGATCGAAAGACCCTTTTAAGGTCGATCATTTGAAGAGAGTGGAAATATATTAACCGTAAAACTTTACATATCTAAACGTTTGACTTGCCTTTAGCAATATTTAGCAGATTTGCAAGTCCACTCCAGGAATACTTAAAGTTACCGGAGATTTATAATGTGCCAACGATTTTACCATAGAATACTTCAATTACAGCGACGTTAAGTTATAGCAATATCTGTATCTCCAGCCAGGCATAAAACAGCCAAACACTCGAATGTACAATCTGTATGACTTCATATGTTTAAACGAAAGTATAAAAATCCGCCTGTGGCACTTACGTTACCCCCAAGATTCCTGTGAGTATTCCTATCGTGTGTTCTTCTATTTCATTACATTTGACTGTGAACGTCTGAACCTGCGTACCACCGGCGATGACGTCAGTTACGTTGGGTCGATCAGAAAATATCACCGTTATCGTATACGTCTAGAAAAGATATACAAAGATATTAGAATTGGTATAATCTACATCGCTATCTACAATGTGTTTCAAAACAACATAAGGTATATTTTAATTTGAGCAATTAACCAAAAGACAATTATTATTATTATCATTATTACCGAGAAAGCATTTCTTGCAAATATGATAAAACATGTATAGTATGTCAATTTCTACAATTCATTTTGATTTTCGTTGTCCGGAATTAATGGAAAGTGTAACCGTGTATTCCGAAATTTGCCATGAGATTTACTTACCAAATTACAGTTTGTAATTATTACAGTTTCGCTTCCGCTAACGGAACATAAATGGACGTTAGAACCGTCATTGAACGTCGCTATCACACCAGAATAAACGTCAGAGTCTGGATTTATTACAGCTACCGTGCCATTGGGAAAACATGCTGAAAACAACAACAAAAATGTCGTAGATGGACTATTAAATCATCTTAACTCCAGTTTATTCAAGCTGAGGCTACGATGTTTTGGTTGCACACCCTTACGTTATAGATATTTGAATTTGAGCCCGTGTGTGAATTTTTCAATAATTTTGCATACATGTATGTTAAGTAAGTCCTCCGACAAGCATTCGCCGAGTCTGGTATGATTCTTCACTTTTTGTTCTGTAGTTTAATACAGATGGAGTTTATTAGAATATACATGTAGTGTTGGTGCATCATGCACACGGGGATTTGTTGAGGATACGTTGATTTGCAGGAGGTTTGACGCCGCTTTTAATAGTATTGCAATTATGTAACGGAGGCCGATGAACCTGAGCTGCGTTAAGGATAACAAAACGATGCAATTAGTTTTCAAGTTATACCTCGCTTTGCACGCAAGTGCGCGTGCAAAGCGGGGTATAATTGGAAAACTGATTGCACCGTTTTGTGATCCTAAACGCAAGACTGTTGTTTAATGAGTTTTGTCAAATGTCGAAAAAAGGTTTGCCTGGCCGAAATCGATTCACCACCCCTAGATTGAGAGAGCCAATACACGTTTTATCTAACTTAGTAAATCACTGTCGAAAAAATACAAATTATTTTCCTACAATATCGATCGTAAATTATTTTCATAATTCTATTAACTTCGTATCTTGTCAATTTGGACCAAACCAAATTTTTTTTAGTCGTCCGAAAAGCTTTAAAAATCATACTCACTGAATTGGTCTTGGGATGAGACTTCGTGCAATAAGAACATACAAAACAATAATACGGTGTCCGTAACATACTTCCATGACACCTGAAAAAAAAGCTCAAGGTATTTCAAACCCGTAATAGTTCCGAAACATTAGGAAGTCATCAACTTTGACAGTGTAAACGAGGTCTTCCATTTTAAAACACAAACTCATTCAAAATTGTGTTTATAACTGTCAAAATTCAGGGCCATACTATTTTTCATTTTTAATCAAAGCTCAAAACTTTACGAGCACCCCTAGCATTGCCTGTATCGCATTTGAATTTAAACCAGTCTTTAAAAATGACGACGACATTATAATTGACGAAAATGATTTTGCAAATAACTATGACTGTCGATTCGCTACTTTCAATAACCCCTTTTCGTAATTTGCAGATTTCAGCCTGTTCAAAATTGAAACTGATTTCAGATGACAATGAAAAATATATGTTTATGTTATTGGAGCTGTTTTTATATGGCGGTTTATGTGGCTTTTAGCAATCTTTCAGTCATATAACGGCGGTCGGAGCCCCTACAAGTGAATTCGTTGTATATCTCACATCAGTCCTACCATTACAAACATTGCGCAGCCTGACTAGGGTAGTGGTTTGCTGAATGTAGAACGAGCAATCTTCCTTCCTGTAAAAGAGTCTTTGAAATTCGAAATGCGGTACGCCTGTACTTGAACCAATGCCTTTCTCAAAGAAGAGATCCAAGAGGGCCTTATGGCTCCACTGGTAATAAGCTAACATATGAAAGAAGGTCCATTTTTCCATGTCACGACATAATATTTCCATGAAGCTTTAATGTGTCCATGATCTATGATATGCAACATTTTTTTTTTCATAAAAATCTGTAAATAGATGTACAAGTTGTGATAAAAAGAGATGTTGCATCATAATGGCCCCCTTTTCCATGACGCAGCATCAACTCAATCAAAATCAAAGAAAGTTGATGGAGCATGTCCTGAGGATAATTTTTGCACAGTTCCGTTCAACTCTGACTGGTAGATTCAGAGACGAAGACTTTTTTTATACTTCGTCATATGGGACCTTTTATCAGTGACAAGACAGCCTATGGAACCCAACTGACCCATAGGGATTTGTTCCGCTGAAATTTTTAAAACATATATGATAATAGAGACTTTATTATCATATATGTTTTAAAAAAATCAGCGGGACATATCCCATGTGACCTGACCAGTCATTAACAAAGATTGGTTGAAATCTGATCAGTAGTTACAGAGAAGAATATTGTTCTTATATTCATCATACAGGATCAATTTCATTGACTAGACATCCCATAGAGCCAATTTGATAAGCCCAACAAGAAATTAACGGAGAAATCTGAAAGAGAAAGTCCAGAGCATCATTCCTGAGTAGTTTGGTTGAAAGCTGATTGGTGGTATCAGAGAAAAACATTCTTTTTACCAATTTCTATCATATTGGATCATTTTTGGGTGACGCAACAGCCTGTAGAGCTCATGTTTTCACAAGATCATAAATTAACGAAGAAATCTGAAAGGACATGTCCTACGAATGACTTCTAAGAAGTATTGCTTATTTCCAATCAATAGTTTCTTAGAAGATTGTTTTAATATTTCATCAATTGGCTAAATTTTTCGGTGATTGACTACCCATAGAACCCATGTTATCATGCCAATCAGAATTTAACGAAGAAAGCTGAAAGATTATTTATCATGCAATGAAGCCTGTATTGACCTGATATCCCCGGTCTGATAGCATACCATGATATCAGTCAGTCTATTTTTAGAAACAATTTGCATACACTTACACCTGACTTTCTTAGATTTTTAAGTTTTTGTTATATTCAAGCGCAAATAAAAGTTGCATGATAATTATAATAACATGTAGGTGTCTCAAGATACCAATGTTATCTGGTCTCGGCAGTGAGAAATTATCATGACGAGGGTGCCGAGTCATGATAAATTTACCCAACCTCTACCAGATAACACTGATATCGTAAGTCACTAACATGTAATTCTCTATGTCCCAAGCATCATTCCTGTGAAGGTGAATTTTTTTTAATTCTTACCAGTGGTTTCCGAGAAGATTTTTAAAGAAAAAGCTAATAGACGGGCGAACGCACAACGCGCGCGCTAACCAGGGACAACGGGCTATGGTCAGTGGTGCTAAAATATTTTACAGACTTTCCAGATCGGCCCTTTTTGCGTGACAAGTCACAATTTTATTAAAACAATCGACGATAAGATGTGTTTATTTTCAAACATGCAAATTCATACATTTTTCCTCGGTGGAAATTGGTTAGTTGAAGAACGAACTTCAACTTATTCAACTCTCGTAATTTCATGTACATGTGTATATATATATCAATGTAAAATTTGTATGCCAAAATGGGTCAAATTTGGTACAAAGTTTTATCTAGAAACAGTCATGAAATAGCTAAGGTTATTCCGATGGTAAATATACAAGCCTATTCTACGTTTAAGGTAGTAGACCCGTATTAGTTCCGCAATGTTTCGGAACTCATGATCTGTGACGATGTTGACCGAGGTTTCCTAATGAAAATCAATAGGAAACCTCAGTTAACACTGTTCATTACTTCCGAAATGTTGCGGTTTTATTATGGGTCCACTACCTTAAGTCTACAGACTACAGTGCAAATGTACGGCGGTTTATTCAATTTTGGTTAAAATGAAAAGAAACTGCAAATTATTGTAGAAGTTTTCGCACTTAATAACATTTAGTGCACAAAAAAATCGGGTTTGCTGGGGTGGGGGTGGGATGGGGGGAAGTAACACAAATAACTACAAAGCATTTAGACCTTCGAGTTCAATTTGAATTATAACACGTTTTCCTTGTTTTATGATCAAGAAAAAAAACAACATTATTTAAAATGAAGTAAGTTTTCTATTGCTACTTTTATTGTCATCCATGTATGTTTCACTGGAAAACACGTCATTTCCATAAACACTTATTCAATAATGTCCTACCTTATCAAACATATTTCCTGTATAAAGTTTAAATCCGACATGAGATCTGTCTTGTTTATTCAGTGAGTAGGTCTGACGTGGCACGTGATTCTCGTGCTGAACATATAGGACATGGGCATTTGACCATTAGTATTTGCTTCACTGAGCACGGGATAATTTTTTCCCTGGATGATCAAATCTGCCCTGCGTTCAGGATGACAACACGGTGCTAAATGTTTTGCCAATTATACCCCGCCTTGCTCGTGTACTTGTATGCGTAAAGCGGGATAAATTGACAAACAGTTTGCGCCATTTTGTCATCCTGAACGCAGGACAACAGATCGCTGTTGTCAGTAAAAAAAACGTTCGACCAATCAAAGCACTCAATGACATAGGAGTGACTAATGACATCCGTCATCTTTGCTTTTTTTCAGTATTTTGTAGATTGGCAACCTAAACTGCATAAACATAGTTCAATTTGTAGTTACAACGCTGAGATCACCAAGAACGAGCTCAATGGGAGCCAATGGGCCGACTTATTTCTCACCCCGGGCGGGTACTGTTGCCCGCAATATCAGAGTATCTCTCAGAAAGCGGGCTACCAGCTCTAGACTGGTCCACATATCGACTAACAGAATAGCCTATTCTAGGCTATTCTGATATTCGACAGTGAGACCAGTCTACACCCGACCCGAAAGCGGGCGAGAAATAAGTTGGCCCAATAAGATCACAAGTCGTACGGCATATGGCGAGCCTCATCAACTTCAAAAAATAATAATAACATCTCCTAGCCCGCCTGGCCACTTTCAATAAACTTTGCAAATATTGTTCATATCTTTATTTTCTGCAGTTAATGAAGATTTACAACATACATGCATACGGACAAACATACAAATTACATACGAAATACATTTACACAAAATACAAAAATGGCATTTGATATTGAAAATTATATTTTTTTAACATTATTATTATTATTATTATTATTTTATTATCATTATTATTGTTATTTCACTGCCTTTTCTAAAACCTTTAAAGTTGCGATATAATAAATTTATCCATGTACTTATTTAATCAATCAATTTTCTTTTTTTTTATTATTATCATTTTCTTTTCTCTTTTTTTTAATATGTAGAGCGGTGTCGGGTATTCTCGGATGGCGGGTATTCTCGGATAGTCACGTGTTTCTCCTATGCATTGGCAAGCTATGTGGTTCGTTTGGCATTATTTTGTTCTTCGAGATATTAGATTTATTTAGATATCTGCATATGACATAAAATTTTATAAAGGGGGGAGATAGAATTTATTACATAATACATTGTGGGAAAAGCTTTCAATTTAAGATAACTGCTATTTTTTTGTCTAGCTTAATCTTTTTCATTCATCACTTATTATAGGATATAGAAAAGAAACTCGGAGAAGATTTTCACACATGGTGATATTTACATTCTAAAACGCACATCTTTTTAGATGAAATGACACTGTAGTTGAACATGCTATGAGTATCCGAAAGACCCTACAAAAATGTTGCTTTCGGGTCTTCCGGATACCTTCGAATTACCCAATATTTGCGCATTCTTCTTTTTGTTAAAGGCGCATTCTAACTTTTCAAAAAATTATTCATTTCCTATGACGTTATGACAATCCAACCTGCAATACTTAATTTCGTACCATTTTACATGTTGAAGTTTATCCACATATCAAGAACATACCGCATCAAGGGTGTTACGAAATCAATGTGTTCAATTGAAATTAAAGATATCAGTGCTGGAAAAGGAGCTCCAAGTAAAATGCTAGTCTTCATAACATCACTTGAACTTACAAAATGTTCGCTAAATTTAGATCCATACTTATAGGAAAACATATTCAAAAGTTTGTGTCTAATCTCTTTGGTTTGTTTGCAAAATTCTTATAAGCCCATTAAATGGGCGTGTGAGTTCGGAACCTTTTTTTCAATATGAAATCTTTGATCGTTATCATAACATAACATAACATAACATACGTTTAATTACAGGCATAAAGCATATCAGTTCAGTGTTCAAAATTAGCAAATTAACAATACATATTTGCAAAACACAGTTACAAAGATAAAAAATAAGAATATTTTAATTGAGAATATCTGAATAGAATTGAGGTTGTAATATCAAGTTCTAATTTGCAGTTGAAATTTCATCTCATTTGAAGTGCGTTTTGATATCTTCTCCTAGACCCATTGGCCACTTTCAATGAATTTTGAACCTACCCCCCCCAAACACCCCCCCCCCCCTCCACCCCACACACACGCACCTCCGACCAATTTCAATGAAACTTAGTAGAATTTTGCTTGGATGATCTTCCTACATAGCTTGTGTGACGGGGTGACGAAGTGGGCGCTTTTTTACTAGTAAATCATATATCTTCGAACAACTTCTAACGTTACTTCTTCACCAACAGACCAATTGAAACTTTTCAATATGTTTCCTAGATGACACCCACCAATGGGTTGATAATCGTAGACCTATGTGAGATAGCAGCTGGAGGCTAGGAAAGGATGTTGTGGTTGTACTAGTGAGAGAAATACCAGGAAACCATTGTTATGTGCTCCAGCCGCCGCGATATAACTGAAAAAATAATGAAAGCGGCGTAAAACTCCATTCAATCAATCAACCTAGATGACACCTGGTCGGACAATAAAATAACGTTTTGATGCCTGAAACGGCCCATCGATTTCATTTGAACATTTAACATGGTACTTCAGTAGTACCGCGAGCTAGCCATCAATTGAAAGTTTCAAGGAAAAGAGGATAATAGTTTATTATTTTTATAATTGAGCCGGTGCGTGACATTTCCAACAATTTCAACAGTGCGCAAAGCAAAGACTCTGACCAGTCTGTGCATTCGCACAGTCTGACCAGAGTCTTCACTATGCGCTCAGTAGACATTTAAGGTCTAAAAGTATATGTAGACCATCAGGTAACTTTATATTTACAGTATGTGGCTTTCTACGCTACTCACTGTTTGTACGTCTGCAAAATTTCAAATTGTTGGAAATATCACGCACGGGCTCATATGATTTAATTCTAGTTGTTTCCACCAGATTTCGTGCATTCTGATTGGCTGAAAAATCAAGTTTTTATTTCTCTTTGAAATTAATTTTGAATTACGCAGCTGTTTTGTAAGCTTCCGCAAAAAGTAGACCCGTACGAAATTTGTTTCTTTACTGACAAATCTAAACCGTTTTTTTTCTCCATGACATTAAGATATAAAATATGAAGATAATATTTGTTGGTTTCATAGAAATGTGAAACTAAAAACCTAATCACACCATGTATGGAACCGCTTTGAGTATCCATACAGTGTGATTAGGTTTGTAATTTCATACCTAAATGAAATAAACAAATACTCTCTTCATCTCATAAACTGATATATCCTTTTTTGATCACATGACAAAGTGGTCAGTTTAGTAGGCCCCTCATGAGCATCAACGGCACAAAATAATCAAAACTATGATTAACCTTATCAAGACAGCCATTTAACAATGATTGAGTTCTATATATGTTCACCAAGGTTCATGTGTTCTGATTTGCGAAAAATTGGTTTCATTACTCAATGAAAACAGTCTTGATTACTGGGCTTTTTTGTTAGCTTCAAAAGAAAGTAGTCCCATAATCAATCCATGTGTGTATTTGTGGGTAAATCTCTACATTTTTGCTTTCGGAAATTAAATTATAAGATATGAAGAGAGTATTTGTTGATTTCCTGGAGATATGAACCTAAAAACCTTATCACACTTTGTATAAATCCGCTTCGCGTATTCATATAGTGTGATTAGGTTTTTGGTTTTGTGCCTCCATGAAATCATTTAATACTTTCTTCACTCTGAAATTAATCACATCGTGCGATTAATCGTGACTTATATCGATTAAAACCATCCCACGTCACCTGCCCTGCGCTCCATTTATTCATTTCAAACATTCACTCAAAAACACTCCATAATCATGGGAAACGTTTCGGAAGCGTTTAAAATAATTATCATTTCAATTAAATCGATCAAATCATTGCACGCTATCAAATAGGGGCTTAATTGGTCTGCAAAGACACACAAACAGAAAAGGAAGAAGATTTTTTTAAAGGAGGTAAAATTGTGTCTCCTTTCGTTGGGGGAAATAAGTTATATTAAATCACCTCCCCGTTATATTCATTCAAAAACCCACTCCATCGACTCATTCAATTTCAATCCGAAATCATTCCAAAATCATTCACCTTGTCAATTTCTTGATGTTATTAACTGTATCTTTTTTATCATTTTTATTTTCTTTTCCTTATTTTTTTTTTTTTTTTTGCTTGGAGCCATACTAATAGTATTAAAAATCTTAAAGGCCTGCGATTCCATTCGGCTGTAACACATTTTAAATCCAGTATCGGTAATTGGGCATGCTTTAGAACACCTTTAATTCGGACAGAAACTTAAACGAAAACAGAAACGCTAAAAGTAATAAACAATAAATGAACAGTGAAAATTCAAACCGGACATCCTTCTACTAATCAAATGGAGTTCTTGGGATGAAAAATCGGAATATGATTTCCACAAAAATCGATGATTACTAATTAATGGTGTTTAACCCTTTCCTGTTTTACAAAGTTTAGACATGTCCAAATTCAAAGGTTTTGCAGACAAAAATTTAAAGTGGATTTAATTTCAAAAATAACCATTCAATGGGGTAGAAAAGTGTGGAAAAAGAAGAAATTGCTTGTCAGAAGCAATTTCTTCTTTTTTCACAATGTTTTCTCAATCATAAAATCAGAGGCACGTAAAATTCAGGGATTAAACAGCAAAGGGTTAAATGAAGTTTACTAAGCAATTTTCCCTGTGCAAGAGATCTAACCAAAATAAAACACAAAATTTACTATCGTTACTTTACAAATTCATCCAACAATTTCAGCAGACAACAGACAATATTTTATTGACTTTAATTTTACAGTTTCTCGTCATACAATATAACAATATACAAATACGAAAATATCACAATGTCATACGCGTCAAGATCAAGCATACAGTTACAATTTCATTTCAAAATTTGACTGGATAATACCTATTACAAGTAGATATAAAGTAGTATTTTAGAAATGGGAAGAGAAGCAAGTTGAGTTTCTTAATCGATGCATAGCAAGATTTGACTAATAAATGCATCTATATCTCTAGATCTCAGTTCTAGTCCTTCATTAATATATTTGGCAAGATTTCTTAATTCTTTCTTATTATTGCTGTTGAATTAAAGTGTCATTTTGTACATACTAGGACGTTGGTAAAACTTTTTATTAATATGTGTTCGTCTAATATCTTTATAAGCACTACAGTATAAAAGGAAGTGGTATTCTTCTCTTTTTCGTTACTGTTCCACAATTCGCAAATACGATGGTTTCTCTCGGTTCTATAATTACCATACCTTCCTGTTTCTATTCTTAGAGGATGATATGAAAGTCTTAACTTTCAAATATAGTTAAACCATTTCAAAGGTAGGACATTCAAATAATTCTCTAAACCCGGACTAGTTTTGAGTAATCTATAGTTTGTTAGTAATGCACTGATTTTTATATAACTAAACATTTTTTGATAGAATTCGTCTATTACTTACTGATCTAAATGTTTTATTAAATTGGTTCTGATTCACACTGTTAGGATTAATCCAAACATAGCTAAACCCATACCTATCCAATAAATATTTAATATTACTACACCAATTCGTTGTTCCATCATTGATATTTATCGACAAATCATCATAAATAGTATTCATGATAATATTATTTGTAGAAATTATTTTCCCCCAATATTTTATAACGCTTGTATAATTTCTTTAAATAGTAGGTATCTTCCTAATTCATAATACACCGCATAATTACAAGTAGTAGTTTTTACGCCAATATTGTTTCCCAAAATTTCAAATGTATTCGTTCTATGTCCTTAGACTTTGTTAACCCCGTAACCTCATTCGAATAACAAAGAATAGACCCTACAAAGGCGTCAAATAACTGTAACATAGTCGAAGTACGAAAGTTAAAGGCGCGGCATTTAGCCAAAATTACATTCAGTGCTTTTAGCCCTTTGCCAACGAGCAGCTTGCAATTTTGATGAAATGAGCCCGTATAATTGAAGACTGTGCCCAGGTTATTAAAGCAATTAACAATTTCCAATGCCTGGCCTTTATTAGTCCAATTTTCATTTTCTTTGAGACCACCCCATTATCTTAGATTTTTCTGAATTTACCTTATTTTGTGCAATAATCGTACAATTTATTTAAACTAGATTGTAAACCGACTGGATTATCACTAAGAATAACCATATCATCTGCAAAAAAGTAACAATATCTATCTATCTATATATACTGCCTGACTCCCCTTTCGGGTATTACTGGCAGGTGCGCGTCTGTGCTGGAATAAAAACTGTTAGTCATTGGTTAGGGTGCCAAATTTTTAAAGTATTGTGAGTATTAGATTAAAAGATCTGGTCAAACAATTTTGGTTATTCAGGGACGGCTCACTATCTGAAAAGAATCAAGACTCTTCTTGAACGCGGCAATATCAGGTTGCTGTATGATTGTTTCTGGTAGGCTGTTCCAAAGTATCATTGTTTAAGGAAAAAAAAGAATATTTAAAGTAGGAAGCATTTGTGTGGATCTGTCTAAAAGATTTTGTGTGCATATGTCGGGTGATTCTAACTAGTCTTTCAAGATAAGTTGGTATGGGTACTGCAACAAAACAATTCCCAATTTTATAAAACATGGTGACTCTGGTGATGTCTCGTCTATATTGAAGAGTTTGTCTGCCAAGATCCTTCTGCATGCAGGTGACACTGTCATAATGAGAAAAATTATTTGTAAAACATTGATGTTTTCAATAGTTAAACCACAAGCAGGATCACCCTGTAAGAATAACTCAATATCATCAATAAATAAAGCAAAAGGTAAAGGTGACATTATCTCCCCTTGCTTAGGACCGACTATACTTTCAAATGAAAGAGATAACAGATTATTGACTTTTACATACCATTTGACCTTTGAATACATGTCATGAATAATTTGTAGCATTTTTCCCTTTATACCCAAATTAAAAAGTTTAAACCATAGTCCGTTTCGGTAAACACTGTCAAAAAACTTTCTTTCTTTAAGTCGATAAATGCAGCATAGAGCCGCCTTTTTTTTCGGAAAATAATTTTTTGTATTAATAAATACAGTGTAAAACAAGCGTCTGTAGTAGATCGTTTTTTTTTTTCTAAACCCAAATTCAGCATCCGATAAAACGTCATTTTTTCACAAAATAAACTCAGTCTTCTACTCAAAATCCCTGTAAAAATCTTGGACAAACAACTCACGAGAGAAATATCACTATAATTGTTCACATCACCTGGGTCCCCTTTTTGGTGTAGCGGTATAATAACACTCTCAGTCTATTGATCAGGAAAACACCCAGATGAAAATATTGCATTAAAAATATCCGTAAGATGAGACGAAATGATGTCGCAACTTTCAATAAAGCACTCATTGATAAGACAATCGTTTCCGATAGACTTGTTTTTCTTTAGATTTCGAATAACAAATTCTACCTCAGAAACAGTATTAGGCTGGTCTAATTCTTCGAAGTTACAGTGAGCGGAATTGAAGTCATTTTCTTGACAAAAGTTTTCTGCATCTGAATCATAGACCAGCTTTATATCATCGGAAAGAGATGAAAAATGTGTATAAAAATCATGTATGCTTAAATTGTCATCAATATTTTTTTTTCTTTTTTACGAAAGATTTTCCAAAACTCCCTTGGGCAAGAATATCTAAAGTCTTTTATCGTTTTATACTGTCCTTGCTCATAAACTTTTCTTTTTTTTAGGTACTGTTTATATATATTTATATTTTTAATGCACAAAAACGTTCTCTATTTTCGTGCGTTCGACTGGAATTGTATACTTTCAAAGCATCAAGGTATTGACGCTTTGATTCCCTACAATCACTGTTGAACCACACTGCCGATTGCGATTTGGCGGCAGTTATGCTGAAGCTATGGGTGGAAACCCGGACACTAGCCGTACTCTTATCACTCGAGTGGTCATTAAACTTGCATTTTATCCAAAAAATGTGAAGCTAATGATGGCCAAAACGTTGTGAAAACGAGAAGTTTGAGAGTACTGTGAAACCGATTAATTCGGACGGGGTTGGAAAAGTTCGGACACGCCAGCGGTAAAACTCGGACATGTTTATCGTCAAAGGGTCAAAGGGTGAAATTCGGACGATTAAGGAATATCAGTGATAGGGGGGATAAAGACACGGATTTTGTTAGTTTAAACGAATAATGTTAATACGAAGCTTTAAATCTTCAATTCAGGAATGCTTTAACTATAGATACTATATTTCTTCATCAACTTTGATGTTGAAAATTGGCATATATTTCGAATGAAATACAGACAAATTAGTAAATTAACAGACGTCAATATGAAATGTCTAAACGTGTATTAAGTTCGGATGTTTTCAAAGAAAAAATAGATAAAATGGGCATAGATTGATATTACTTGGTTTTCAAAGGATACAATTTGTATAGTCCGAATTATTACTTCTGTTGAAAATTAAAAGTGGAAATTCGGACACTTCGAAAAAAGCTATAATTACTATTCTGAGCAAATAATTGTTGATTATTTTACTATAACTGTTTACCTCTTCGACATTTTAATCGAATAATAACCGTTTTACAATTATTTCTCGCGATTCCATGCCTATTTCTTAACCGTTGACCGAGTCTATATTCGTCAGCAATGTATGAATGTCAGTTTAATTTGCAAGGTAGTCAGGGATTTGTGACTTCAAATAGTTTTATTTCCACCAACATATGAATCATTCCATCTCAAATTAAACTGACTTATGCGAGGTAGATCTCAGAATGTATAAACATATTTGATAAAATCGCTGTTGTCATTGATTTTTCAAAAAAAATATCTTAAAAAGTATGTCCGAATTTATATGTATGTCCGAACTTCTACGGTTTTCCCCTACACGTTGCGTTGAACTAAAACATCTTTCGGAAACAATGGGTCTGCTACACTACGAAAGATAAAAACAAATTCATTTAAACATTCATTTATAGCATTTCTGTCAATTGACTCGATTTTTGATAAAACATTGTTGAAAAGTGGTAATTTAGAAATTATTTGACATCGAAAAGTATCCAACATTTCATTTTTCCATCGAAAGTTAGTGAAACGTGTTTCAATCGGTGTCTCACGCATAGAGCCACACTTGAGTGAAAATGAAAGAGGGGAAAGTCAGTGAAAGTCTTACGATATCAGAGAAATGTAACGAGTGAACAAGAGAATAAGTAGTGAATGTTTTCTTGTTTGTCGAACAAGTAGGTACATAAGTTGTGTCCCCCAAAAAACTAATGGTCATAAACAAACAACAAAATTAAATTTAAATTTCACGGAAATACTGAAAGCATATGTGAAGGTTTGTTTAATTCATTGGTGTATGAAGCAAAAAAAAAAAAAAAAAAAAAAAAAAAGAAAAAGAAAACATATTCACACTTTATTGATACGCGGATTCAAACGTACAGATGAAAATATGATTAGTTTTATTTTCAAAACGGCTTGATTAAACAAATAAACAAAAAAAGGGAACGGCGTCAACACAGAAGGTTTCCAAGGACTCAGTCAAAAATAAGGCTAATAGAGGTTCCAACTTATGGTAAAAAAAAAAAGGCTGTTTCTTCGTTTTAGCTATCCTTTTTGTGCATATACAGAAAAATTCTGTGGATTAACTTTTATAAGGTGTTGGTTTAATATCATATGCCGGCACCTTTAAAGCAGTCTCCAATTCTTTTTCTCAAACTTTGATCTCCGGAGGCTCCTGTAGACCCCGGGCTACTTTTGTTGGAATCCTAGCTATTTCATGATGATTTGTAAAACCTGCGTCCCTTAAATACCTTGTCAGATTTTTTATGTTCGAACCCCATTTCTAGAATTCCTAGATCCACCATTGTAATGGGCGTAAGTTCTAGCACGTTCTAGCATTACGCTGTGTGAACTGGTACCTCGATGTCTTTGAGAGACAACGGGTAGTGTATAAATTTTACGGCAATCTGATTGGCTGTGTACTTTTCACGAAAAGTAAGTTATTACACACCGTAAGAATTTTCCCATCATGCATGTCGATATCCGTTGAAATTTGGCGACATTCTTTAAAATGGAAGGACTGAAATTCTGTTGCTTATATAAATATGCTCTTTACGATATAAACATACGAAAGTAAAACAAACAATCAACTCATTCTTTGTTGTTTTTCGCTGCATTCATCGTGCTTTTCGATCAACTGCATGTCGCAAATCCGCTACCAAACGCTTTACGATTTTCTAGCTTCCATTTAACGTTGATCAAATGACGTCACTACCGGGTCACATGACCTTACGAAAATTTGTAAAATACCTGTCTCTAGTATCGATAGATCTAGGGGCAGTAACCCAGTCAATACGCTGTGGATACAAACTGTCTTATATGAACTTTTATAACATCGTGACCATTGCTGAAGAGCCCCCTCTGTGCGTGTATTTCATCTATTTCAAAATCTTGATTACTCATTGACTCTTCGCTTCATTGTGCATACATGCCCGCGTGCTTTTAAATTTGTGTGTGTGTGCCGGTGTTGGGGGGGGGGGGGGGGGGGGGGGGTTAGTAGATGTGTCTAGACTAAATTTTACTGGTACCCTGCTCTAAAGCAATTAAATGTGAAGAGCCGAGAACTAATCGATTCAGAACGAGGCGTTGCGATCAACAAACATGGCGTCCATCGACCAAAATTCCAATGCGGTTTTGCAAGGTTTAGCGAGACACATCAATTGTCTGGGAGAAGAGAATAAAATGGCCCGTCGAAAAGCTTTAGAAAGTATTCGTAAAGACACCGTTGGTCGCAAACCTTCCCTAGACTGGAAAGAAATGAAGCCAATCCTGAATGAATTACTGAAACCATTGTTGAAGACGTTTTCAGATCCAATGGAAAAATGCCGAGAGCTATCGGTTGACATTCTTGATAGTTTCTTAAGGGCTGTTGGTACCCCAGAAGATTACCTACCTTACATCGTCCCTATTCTCGTTCAAAGACTGGGACAGCAAGAGATAACTGAACCGTCGGAGGAAATTAGACTGTCATTAGTAAACTTTCTTCAGAATATTCTAGAAATGTCAGGGAAGAATAATGGAATGTATGTTGATGATATTGTTAAGATTTTACAAAGAACAATAGTTGATCCATATGCTGAAGTGAAGAAAGTCAGTTGTAAATGTGCATCAACTGTTGCTAAAGCAGTGCCAGAATATTTTCATCAACAATCTGAATCTTTGATTAAACCTCTTTTGATGTCCATTTCTCACCAGCATTCCAAAGTCAGATCAACAGTTATCTACACAATAGGTTTGTATTTAAGCTCAAAATTTCTGCTAAAGTGTATGGGTGCCAGTCAACTCGTTCCTCGGTCAACTCGTTCCTCAGTCAACTCGTGGCGATTTTGGTCAACTTGTGCCCCAAAATTAGTCAACTCGTTCCCCAATCGATTTTTTTCTCGGTCAACTCGTTCCCCAAAAATTATCCCATCTTCACTGGATAATTCAACGGACGTTTTTATACAAAAAAAAAAAAATAAGGAATGTTATTCTATTACAATTTTAATATTATTTTATTAAAAATCGATATTCGGCATTTAACTTGCCCTTTACCATACCAACCAGAATATTTTTTCAACAAAGATACATTTAAGTAAATCTCACATATGACTGGAGATTTCAACAGAGTTTATTGTACAAAACAAGTTAAGAATGTTTTTTTTCTTTTTTTTTTTTCTTTTTTTTTTTCATTTTTTAACAGTTATATGGAAAATCGATTGTCTTCCATTAATTAGCCCTGTTACAAATTACCAGAATATATATTCTTAAATCAAGAAACCAAAGGTAAACGAAAATTTAATATCAAATGTATTATATGTAAAAGTGTCCTAAAGTGGGGTTGGGTATGGGTTTTTGGTGTTGTTATGATAAATTACATTTTTTTAACTAAACACTTGTCATACTGCATGCGGACTATTCCAAATAAAATATAGGATCTGCTTTCCAGAAAAACCTGTCTAAATGACGTCACGTCACTTTGTAACATTTGCGTTTTGCGCGATAGACAGGCAGATAGATAGACAGACATGAATTTATTTTCGAGATAAACACATACCTTCCCTGGAGAACGGATCATACATATTCATCATGACAATATTCAATGGCTTTGTTGCAAAAAACTAGTGGCAAAACATTAAAGGTAATTGATACATTAATCTTATTCACACCATTAATGACCAAGGGCCTAATTTCAAGACGTCCCTCGAGCTTTCCTCGACTCGAACTGCTCGAAATAATTACCTTTAATTGGTGCGTGCAGTCCGTTTCGTGAACGATTTTCATGGCTAAGGACGGATTGGTATTCCAGGACGTAAGGTAGGTTCGAGGCCACTCGATAAAGTGAGGGTTTCTCGAGGAACAGCGATCAGTCCTTGAACGCCACTCAATCACGCGTTTTAGAATACCACTCAAATTAAAAGTAGTATTGGACAGCTAGTGAAAAGAGCGATTTGCAAAAAACGCAAATAAATTTTTAAAAAATCAAATATCCCCTACTCAGGATGGAGCAAATAAAATGGAAATTTGACTGATTTACACATTATTCTGACTTGTGGACCAACAGCTCGCACTGGCTTCGGAATAACCTGCAGTCTCTGGGTAGCGGATCAGAAAAAATTTACGCGTGGTATGCGACCACGCAGGGATTGCATTCGCAAGGATAGTAGGCTGCATTGTTTTCTTCAGCACCGGGATATATGATATAGCGACAATTCCGAGAAATATGCTGTATTCTATCACTGCGTTTAAGATGAAAATATTCGTAAAACGTTACAAAATTGTACCAACGTTCATATGTGCAAAGCATCGTGCAATAGATAAACACATGCAAACGTTATATTGCACCCTAAACACAGGCAATTGGTTTTACTTATTTGAGTATCCGGTCATCAAAGACAATTTTAGCTCTGCTTCATAACGAGAACTCTCTATAAATCCACACCCAACCAATGGTGCAGGGTTCATTTGACTTGTATTCGAAAACATTGCTCTCTAGCCTTTGAAAAAAATGTCTTTTTTTGCAATCTTTCTATTTCTATGTAGGAGATGATACGACTATTGCATGTTTTGTGCTTTCTTCTTTGGGTGGACAGAATGTTGATTTATATAGAAATACGAACATCACAACATCTTTCTTTTTGGGCATTTTGTCAGATACCTATTTAATAACCGCATATAAAATTATACGGGATGGTAGATATGAACATATAGTTTTCACATCTTCTACTGGGATTTGGTTACCGATGCACCAAGTTAAAAGCGTATAAAAGTATCGGAGGCAAAGATTTCAACCTTCCACTTAAGTAGAAAGTGGTTTCGCGTTGTTTTCGCAAGATGTCCAATAACGATTCCCCACAATTATTTTTTTAAAACATTTATCCCTCATTCAAATGGCCACTATTGAAACCAACTTTTATTTAGATCGTCGGAGGTAGTTTCTATCGTTTAAACATATATATAATTTTAATACAAAACTTTTTTTTTCTATTTTAAAAATTCTAAAGTTCGGAATGCTTTGACTTGAATGAAACTTGTTCCCCAACAGGACTTTCAGTACTTTGATTTGCAGAAAATTGCGGTAAATACCGAGAGTCACGTGCCTTTCATGGATGAAGGGATACTCTTTTGTCCCTCGAGAAAGTGGAGGGCGGTTGACGACTCAGAATACAAAATGGTAACTCGAGGGGACCTAACTGGAGGACTCCTCGAGCGTTCCTTAAGGCTTCCTTTTTCGAGTATGAGTCGAGGTCGAGTGGAGAAATTGTTTTGAAATTGAGCCCCAAGTCTAATTGACTTTCAATTACAATAGACAACTTTGAATACATCCCTTACTATGTTAAGAATTGGTTTTAATTACTATAAGGCTAAGCAGTATGTCTTTACAAAATTTGTAAAAGTTTTTTTCTTCTTTTCTAAATCCGACACTATCTTAATAATGTTTTCTTGTTTTTCATCTTGTGTCTTGTCGGACAACCAGAAATTCTGGAAAAAGAAATCATAGGATTGATAAAAAAAAAGTATATATATTTTTTTCGTTTAGCCATTAATTTTTATATGTTTTAAACCAGTATTCTTTTTTTATATATAAATTTTCAGCCGATATTCAATCTGTTTTCCGGGAAATATCGGCGGATTAAATCGGTCTTAGAATTTTATGGTTAAAGGGTAACTATCATAAATTTTGCATGTTTTTTTTTTAAAGACTTTATCAAAATAACTTATTTTGAGTATTTTAACCCATTCAAAATCAAAAAAATATATAAAAATATTTCAAATATATATGATTATTTTTGGGGAACGAGTTGACACAGGAAAAATCGATTGGAACGAGTTGACCAATTTTGGGGAACGAGTTGACTGAGGAACGAGTTGACTGAGGAACGAGTTGACTGAGGAACGAGTTGACTGTAAGCCAAATGTATACTCTTTTTCCAAAGGTTTCTTAAGAGGTATAGAAACATACTCACTTTTTGTGGTAACCGGACAAAATCCCCTCCGGACAAATTCCCCTCAACGGTTTTTTGACATGGCGGACAGAATCCCCTTGGTCATTTTAACAACGCGGTCATAATCCCCTCAATCTGTTTTTTGAGGCTTCATAAATTTGCTAGGGCGGACATAAGCCCCTCGTTCGGAATTACAAGGCGGACAATATCCCCTCAATCAAAACTACAGGGCTGACAATATCCCCTCGTAGTAACATAAAAATCGGACAGAATCCCCTTCGTAATTCGAGTAGATAGATCTATATTTATTGTTTAAGTTTAGAAATAAATTATTTCAATCAAGTCAATTATTCTATATTCTTTAAACGACTATATTTCCTGAAAGAATAATGTTGTCGGCGGTCCTTTGATGTCGGCTCTTTTTCCGAGAGTATTATATCATGACGTCATGTCAAATTTGGGTTTGAAAAGAAATCTTTTATTTTGAATAGGATTATAATTTTTACACTAAAGTAAGTGTTTTTGTTTCTTTATTCAATGATTTTGAACGTACAAGACTTGCTAAATGACTTACTAAAGTATGCTTGGTCGCGTCCTTGTTATGGATAATTTTTAAGCCTATACACATAAGAATGTAAGAGTTTTTGCAATGATTTAATTTATAACGAAAGTTTTGCTGTTTTTTCTTGTATTTGAAGGGGATTGTGTCCGCCTATTGAGGGGATTATGTCCGCCTTGTAGATTTGATTAAGGGGATATTGTCCGCCTTGGTAATCAGACCAAGGGGCTTATGTCCACCCAAACAAATAAATGGAGGGGATTCTGTCCACCTAAAAAAAAAAAACGGATTGAGGGGATTATGTCAGCGTTGTTAGAATGACCAAGGGGATTCTGTCCGCCATGTCAAAAAACCGTTGAGGGGATTTTTTTCGGAGGGGATTTTGTCCTAGAATCCATTGTGAAACAATTTTTTTCAACTTAAGATTAATCCCTCCCAATTCAGCTTCCTGGAAAATACCGGTACTTTGGCCAGATATGTTTATCAATGAAAGAACTTCAGATTGATAGCCGCTGCCAGGAATCGAACTCCAGACCTTTTGCTCAAGAGGGATAGATCTTTCTCATTTATCAAGTAAATGTCTATTTTCTAACAATCAAGTTCTGGCTTAGTGGTGTAGGGGCTAAACTCTATATGCTATACTTTCTTAACCTGGAAGTCTATGGTTTGATCCCTGGTCACTCTTGGTGGGGGGATGTTTATGGCCAAAACAATACTAGCCAGCCCTAGTTCACTCAGCTGAAGAATTTGAAAGCAGTGGATTTCAGCTACTGCCTTCCTCTAAGGAGGTGAAAACATCTGGTTTGAGTGGAGTTCGATTAAAAATTTAAGCTTTCATTGCAATTGAGCTAAAATAAATTTTCTAAGTTTGAAATTCAAGAGCAATTGAGAGTTTTTAATGGGCATGATATATTTAATTGGCAATTCTAGAGGTACAGATAAGGGGGCCGTCAGCCTGACTAGCTCAGCGGGTAGAGCACCCGACTTCTAAACAATTGAAGGTCAATCACCTTGGTTCGATCTCGGGCAAGCACACTAACAAACTAATTGTCTTTTGGATGAGACTTTAAATCGAGGTTCTGTGAGACGGTGCTTTTTATCAAGCATGTTAAAGAACCATGGCAGATCTCAGCAGTAGTTTTGTCATTTACCCTTGCACTACCCCCTAAACAACTAACCATCTTCTGAGGGATTCGCTCATATGGGTATATGCTGTGTGGCGACGATGAAAAACTGGAAAAAAAAACAATCAAATACAGATAAGCGGTGCTAAGCCAGTTTAAAATATTATTCTCAATGAAACCCTATATTGTTTGTACTCATTTGAATTTTCTTGATGAGATCAGCCAAAATAAGTGCCAACAACAAAGGGTTTGTGTTATAATGATTGAAATACTTTGATATAAGATCCAGAATACCATTTCTATCTGTACCTCTGCGAATTATTTTCACCATTAGAAGAGTAGTCTGTATTCTACTTTTAAGAAAATTTGCTTTTACCATATCAACAGCCTTACATACAAATAAGTGTTTCAAGTATTAATTTTTGGGAAAAGTATACCAAAGTTTAAATGTTGAAAGACTTTTGCTAATAGATATGAAATAATAATTACCCTGGTATGACACTTATCAAGGAATTTGCCTAACAGCCAATGTACAATAATGTCAATCATATTCATTGTTTCTGTCCAACTAGGGGATGTAATTCAGTATGGAAATGGTAAATCAGTGGAAACTGTTGTGTCCCACCTTGCTCAGAGGTTGTTTGATCAGACACCAGCGGTGAGGATGGCCGTCACAAAAATTGTTGGACAATGGATGCTTGATCTCCTAGACCGATACTCATTTTGGAACAAACTCATACCCCTACTGTTAACAAGTCTCTCAGATGAGCAGCCTGATATTCGAGAAGTTGCTGATTCACTTTGGCATGATATTGGTAAGCTTTACATGTTTTGTTATATTTAAAAACTACTATAGTGGGATTTTTGAAAAATATTAAGAGACCTCTTGGAAACTACTAAAAAGTAGTTGTAAAAGAGAAACATCACAGCAATACATTTTCTTTATTTACAAACTTATAATTAGAATGTAACTTTGTGAGTTTTATAAGGCATAATTCTCACTAAAATGATGATACTTTAACTCCTTTGAACTGTATTATTGAGATCTTTAAAATTTGACATATGAATACACCATTCAGGAACATTGATATAGAAAACATAGATTGTTCTTTTGGTAAAACAGGGCTTTTTCGCCTATTCCTGCGGGGCCGCATTTCGGCCCCATTCCCAATCCAAAACGGCCCCATTTTTTACCAATTTGAACAAAATATTCCCAAAGCTATGTTCCATTTTTGTTTTTCGTTTTTTTAACGAAGAATAGAAAAGTAAAAAAAAGTTCTCAACGTTATTACTTTTGGAATCGATAAAAAAAATAAATTTCAAAGTACGACATGTATAAGTGCCGAATAACCATTCGTGTAAAGCTAGTCAAATTCGAAAAAATTGATGACATGGTTCCTGCATACAATAGCGGTAAATCTTCGTACGCAGGAACCCAATCTCCCAAAAATACGCATGTTTTCGTATAGCTTTACTGTTTTAGTAACCAATGAAAGATCGTAGTTTCGTAGGCTAAGCGACAATGTCAACAACAGCGGAATTATAAAAGCGGGGAGATATGAAATAAGTTTGCGATATTGGGCTCACACAATAGTTATTTCATCTTTCGTGAAGAGACTTCGAAAATGCCATTCCAAATCTTGTTTGATAGTTGATTTATTTGGCCGTACAACAGTAACTGATATTGGCGACAACAATTCCCTAAAGCTTCGACCAGTAATGTTAATGGCGATAAGTCATGTCCTTTTTATGACCCCGTAATTTTTTTCGAATCCAGTACTTCTGATCAAGTGACTAGTGAACAACAAGTCACTGAATTTTCTACCGTACAGTATTATCAAACTCACACCAATGTCAGTAGAGATCTGGGTTCAGTCACAGGTAGCCAACACTGGTGGGAATGGTGTAAAAATTTAACCACAAAAAAATATCATGTAAATCTTTTCATGGAAATATATAATATAGATTTAGTCAATATAATTATTTTGATATAAAAGATTAATGTTATGATTTTTGTGGTTAATGTTTGGTAATATTACACTATCCCCACCTGTGTTGGCTACCTGTGGATTCAGCCACTTGAATATATGTACATCCATTTGAAGTTCTTTCACCTAGAACACCATACAAAACTTAATGATTATTGTTATACTGATCTTGGTGACCCACCTAGTTCAATGTTGGATGACTGTGTTGAATTCAGAGCCAAAAAAGCAAGAAAACTGTACATTAATGGTTTGGGTGTCATGGGATGTGTATAAACTTATTTGATTATTTAATGCAAATGTTACAATTTATACAAGATTTAATTTTTTCCCAATTTAAGGCTTTTGTCGATATTTTTTTCCCAATTTCGGGTCAGGGGCCCTTTCCCAAAATACCTGGAAAAAGCCCTGTAAAAGACTTTTGTAATGATCATTTAATGAAAGTAGGTAAGACTTTGTAAAGGTCCTTTGACAAAAGGAGTCACTTTATAAAGGTGGTCACTGTAACAATATATTAACCGTATACACAGATAAAATTTTAAAAGCAATAGGGGACATTGATATCAAGGTTTTATTCAAAAAAGGGCTGACGTAATGCATATGGCATAAACATGCATACGTGGTCCCAAAACAGCCTTAACTGTATCTATTCTCTTCTAGTCTCTAGAAGGAAAAATGCTACTGAAATTTTGAAAGATTGAAAAGTTTTACCTTGTAAATATTTTTATAATTTCAAATTGTCACAATCAATTTTATTTTATAATTTGACCTACGTCGTGGAGGTGAAATAACCCAGTTGAATAATTTTGATATTACACGGGTGTTATTACACTTATAGAATAACTATGCAAATGGGCTCAGAGTGAATAGCAATGTTATTTTGTAACCGCAAAAATGACGTCATATATTCTGGTGTTAGTTTTAAATAGCATTATAAGTTTCGCAGAAAATAGTGATGTTAAATTTCAAGACTTTTTACGATTTTTCACTAAATTTGGGTCATATTATAAATAGAATATAAAATTTGTGCTCATAGAATACAGAATTTATTAAACTCAACATCTATAAACAGATAAAAACTTGGCACAACTTGTTTTTATCTGTTTATAGATGACTCATTTGATATATTAGGTATTCCATGACTGCTAATCCAAAATCCTCTATATGTTGCAGGCTTAAAGTGGGAAAGAGAAAATGAAGAAGATCTTAAGGATAAAATGGATTTTCCAAAACTGCCATCCTCTCATTATCCAAACAATGGTAAGCCCATCAATGCTTTAACAGGCATAATTTGTAAGCCAATAAAATGGAAAGCAATTTAAGACAAAAAATGAAATTTTTGTTGTTGTCTTCTACCTCATTATGTATGAAATGTGTTTTAGTCAAAACATTATTATTTCACATCAACTGGGTAACAAGTTCTTTCAACTTGGACTAATCCCTGTCGATTCTGCTTCCTGGAGATTGAACCAGCACTTGCACTGAATGAAAGAACGAAGACTGATAGCTGCTCCCAGGAATCGAACCTGGGGCCTCTTGGCCAAGAAGCAGACACTCTACCTCTAGACCACAGGCTCCATAATAGGTTTAAGTTAAAAAATGATTTTCATGTTGAGATTGAAAGATTCTAAATTTCAAGGTTTGCTATTTTGATGGATTATTCGTCTTTTTGAGAATTACTTTTCATACATTGTCCAGGGTATATCAAACCAAGAAGCATGCCTGTGATAAAAAAACAGTTACCTCTATTCCGTCCTTTAAATGTAGGACTTTTCGTCATGTGTAGGCATCAAATATTTCTATCGACATAATGGAGTCATAACCATATGAATAGCTTGTCTGAATATTAGACAATTTAGTGATACCTTTCAATGACTGTAGATTTTGTATTATTCATTGAATGCTTAAGAATACTATACCCATCTTGATAAAAAGGAGGTTGTGCATATTTTCACCAAATGCATAATGATCAAGGTCTTTCAACATTCAAGAAGAAGGTTTGGGAAAATACCTTTATAATTAAAAAAATAAAAATAATAAAAAAAAAATGATACCTTCATTTACAACATTAGATTTTCTATATGTGGCCTGTCACAGGAAAAGGGACCATCTGGGAACTCCCTAAAAAGAATTTTTGAAAAAAGATATATGGTCAAGCATAGGTCAACAATAGGTTGCATTTCACAAATTCTTTCACAGGACGGTAAATTGATCATTCAAGATTTAGAAATTAAGCAAATTGTGAAAAGTTTCAACCCTAGTCAGTCCGTGTAATCCGTGAGATGGTCCCTTTTTGTATGACGAGTCACATATGAAAAGACACTATTTCATCAGCTTAAAGCTTAAAGCTTAAAGCTATAACCTTTATCTCTTAAGACTTTGTTGTCTGTTAATGGTTTATGATAGATATTATCTTTAAACAGTTGAAAGACCCAATCTTGGATGTCGAACATTGATGCACAGAAACATGTCCCGATTCTTACCTGGTCTGATGCGTGACATCACAGACTGGCAGGTGGAGACAAGGAGAAAGTCAGCAGCTCTACTCTACCATGTGTTACTGAACAGTGAAGACTACATCACACAACACATGGAGGCTGTGACGTCAGGCATGTTTAGGGCCTGTGCTGATGAGGACGAACAAGTTGTTCATGATGTAAGATTTATTACATTATACTTACATGAGTATAGAAATGATTGTTACAGCTATAAAAAAAAAACACCGTAATATTTACATCAATATGATTTGAGCCTGTGCATGACATATCAAACAATATCAGATGTATGCAAAGCAAAGACAATGACCAGTCTGTGCATCCGCACAGTCTGGCCAGAATCTTCACTATGCGATTTGTAGATAGATATGGTATTAAAGTATCTGTAGACAGTCCTTTTCTTATGCTAAGTTACTGTCTAGGCTGCTTAATGTTCGCACCTCATGCAGATGTCAAATTGTTTGAAATGTCATGCATAGGCTCGTATTCATTTTTGTAGCAATAAATATTAAATTGAATTTATATGAGTATTTAGAAATAACATATTTCAGCAACAAAGCTACAGATAGAGGTTTTTTCTGGTTTTTAGATCAAAGTGTTTTGTTAATAATAGCACACATCCTATGTTGTTGGTACTCATTGGTGTTGTCACGTCAAGACAATTCAAATGGGAACCCACAGCATAGAGTTTCATTGAGAAATAACAATTTTAGACTGACTTTAACCCCTCTTATCAGTACCTCTAAGCAATTTGGAAATATCAGTTTTCTTTCAAATATTTATTTTACTGTGCTTGCAGATGGCCCCTTTTTGCATCATGGGTCATATATGTTTTCAGGTACAAAGATCTGCAGAACTAATAGGGTATTTTGTGGACATAGAAGTCTGGACCAAACTGGTATTAAAGAGTGTTCAGTTGACCCAGGCCTACCCCTCCATTATGGTTTTATCAGCAATTATAAAGGGAACAGAGCCATCCATACTTAAACCTTACTTACAGACTATACTAGACACCATTAGTATACCAGATGTGTGCCATAGTGTTCAGGTGGGTGGTTCATTTATCTACCAATCTATCTATTCGTTTGCTTTTCTGTCAGTCTGTCTGTTCATCTATTTTAATTAGAATTATGATTTGTGGTCTGTTTAGCCCTTACCAATGGGCTACCCTTTTCAAAGAAATCGCAGACCATTCTTTAGAGTTGATATAGACAGAGCTACAAATCAAAGGAGTATTTTAATAATGAATTTTAGATTAATTAATTTTGTTAAAATTTGCATTGAATCCTATGTTGCTGAACTTGAGCGAATTCTGATAAATACCCATAATATATGATTTTGATTAGGAAATATAGATTTTAGCATGGCATTACCCCCTCTTATATCCTGGGTTATGTGCAAGACTGTAGTAAGTGTATATACAATGTTTATACACTTACTACAGTCTTACACCAAACCCTCGAATTATGCCCTGCTGATAGTTTTTTAAATCTTTTAACTGTTCTTTTGTAGATCCCCTTACAAGTACAGTTATTGAGTTGTGTAGAATCTCTTATAGCCGTTAGTGGAAAAGACATTGTAGAAACAAGTCAGTCAAGCCAATCTGTGTTCAACCTGCTTCATACTATCCTAGCTCTTCAACAAGGAGAAATCATCACAGATAAGGTAGGTCAAACCTCATAATCCTGCATGAATTTAGAAATCTTCTCAGCTCTGTTCTATAGTTTCTTTTGTGGTCCTACTTTATTCCAGATCTGTTGATGCACATCAGATAGAGACAGAGAGGCAATTGATTTTAACCACTGCTACCCACGGGATTTGCTCAGTCAATGGAATTAAAACCCTAAACAGACAACAAAATTTATAGATAATGAGCGCTTTTTAGCTCCACTGGCCGAAGACCCTCTTTTTAAATTGTTAAAGAATATTTGATTGACCCCCAAATATGGGCGTGACATTTTTTCACTTGAAAATCTTCAAAAATATTCTCCTCCCAAACCATTGGGCGGATTTCAATGAAACTTTGCATAGATGTTCTTTGGGTGACCCTTTACCTAAATTGTTAAAAAAAATTATTGGCCCCCAAAAAATGGGCGTGGCAGGGCAGGGCTTTTTTTTCACCATGAAATCTTCAAAAATCTTCTCTTCCCAAATCAATGGGCCAATTTCAATGAAACTAAGCATGAATATTCCTTTTGTGACCCTTTACTTAAATTATTCAAGAAATGCAGATTTACCCATAAATATGTGCATGGCAGGGCAGGGCTTTTTTGTTAGCCCAAAATCTTTGAACAACATCTCCTACTAAACCACTGGGCCAATTTCAGTGAAATTTTACCAGAATGTTCTTTTGGTGACCTTTTTATACGCCGCCGGAGGCGGACGTATATTGGCGTCATCTTCTCCGTCTGTCCGTCTGTCCATCCGTCCATCCGTCCGTACGTCCGTCCACTTTTTTTTGTCAACGCAAATCCTCCTAAACTACTGGCTGGATCTTCTTGAAACTTGGTCAATATTATCACCTCAATTGGTAGATGTGCATGAAGGAAGGATTTTACGGTTCGTTGATTTTTGCCTGAGTTATGCCCCTTGATAACTTAGTCTCTGGGTCCACTTTTCTTGTCAACGCAACTCCTCCTAAGTTTCTGGCTGGATCTTCTTGAAACTTGGTCAATGTAATCACCTCAATTGGTAGATGTGCATGAAGGAAGGATTTTACGGTTCGTTGATTTTTGCCTGAGTTATGCCCCTTGATAACTTAGTCTCTGGGTCCACTTTTCTTGTCAACGCAACTCCTCCTAAGTTTCTGGCTGGATCTTCTTGAAACTTGGTCAATGTTATCACCTCAATTGGTAGATGTGCATGAAGGAAGGATTTTACGGTTCGTTGATTTTTGCCTGAGTTATGCCCCTTGATAACTTAGTCTCTGGGTCCACTTTTCTTGTCAACGCAACTCCGCCTAAGTTTCTGGCTTGATCTTCTTGAATCTTGGTCATTGTAATCACCTCAATTGGTAGATGTGCATGAAGGAATGATTTTATGGTTCGATGATTTTTGCCTGAGTTATGCCCCTTAAAAAAGTAGTCTCTTGGACCACTTTTCTTGTCAACGCAACTCCTCCTAAGTTTCTGACTGGATCTTCTTGAAACTTGGTCAATGTTATCACCTCAATTCGTATATGTGCATGAAGTAAGGATTTTATGGTTCGTTGATTTTTGCCTGAGTTATGCCCCTTTAAAACTTAGTCTCTGGGGCTTATTGCCTCAGTTATGCCCCCTTAAAATTTAGTCTCTGGGGCCCAAGGATTTTATGGCTCATTTATTTCCCTGAATTATGTCCCCTTAAAACTTAGTGCCTGGGGTTTATTGAAATTGCAGCCTTGTGAAGGCAACTCCTCCTAACTTTTTGTCTTGATTTAAATGAAACTTGGTCATTTTCAATTTGGTTCTGTCAAAATAAGTAGTGTCTACAATTATTTTTGTGAAACAGCAGCAAAGTGACGGCGTATTTTGTGACGATGGCACTCTTGTTTTAAAATTGTTTTTGAAATTTTGATTGGCCCATAAATATGGGCAGGGCAGCGCTTTTTTTAGCCAGAAATCTTTGAACGACATCTCCTCCTGAACAACTGGGCCGATTTCAGTGAAACTTTTCTAGAATGTTCCTTTGTAGACCCTTTTTAAAAGACTTAGTATAATTTTGATGCTCATAAATATGGGCATGGCAGGGCAGGGCTTATTTTGAGCCTGAAATCTTTGAAAGACATCTCCTCCTGAACAACTGGGCAGGCATCAATGAAACTTTACCAAAATGTTCCTTCGGTGACCCTTTTCAAAAATTATTTGAAAAGTTTGATTGGCCCATAAATATGGGTGTGGCAGCGCAGAGCTTATTTTGAGCCTGAACATTTTTAAAGAAATCTCCTCCTGAACCTAATGTTTTAATTAGATGGGTAGAGGGTGCAGGTTCATGGTGATTGAGTTTTTTGAAGCAAAGTGGACCAGACTCAGTCAATCATTATAAAATAGGTCTTAAGAGATTTCAGAGTGTGGTATTCATTTAAAGTAAGCTTTATTTAATGAAAGTCTGAAGATGTTTAAGCCAGTGGAGCGATACAGGCCCTCTGGGCCTCTTGTTTGTAAATGATATTATAGACAAAAAAGTAGTAATGCTTATTTGCTTTCACATACCATCTTAAATTGTATATCTTTTTAAGTGAAATAAGTTGAATAGCAAATAACCTTATTTTCCCCTTCAGGCCATTATATTCATGTAATAATGAATTATTTTACTTTACAGGTGTATGCTTTGCTTGATAAACTTTCCGATTTAGAAGGACTTGAAACAAGGAAAGATCTGTATAAAAAACATACTAAACCTCTCCTAGCCAGTTTTGAGGACAATTATACCATCTGGGGTACTCATTCAACAGAGAGACTTGTATTTGATATTGTTGTTCTGGAATCAGGTTTGTAGGCCCTTTACTAAACAAGAGGCTGTATGAATGTTAAAGAGTATTGAGATAATTTCACTTTTTTTATGGGCCCCTAGGAAACAGTGTGTCAAAAATTGTGTGAAATGAAGAAATTGCTTTCTTAAAAGCAATCAATTAATTAACTACAATGTTTTCTTTTAAAAAAAAATAGAAAATAATCATAAGTTTTGTTGTCAACCCAATGGCTGAAAGCAAAATATTTTTGACTGGTGTTGTGTTTATAGGCAGTTACAACTGTTTCAACCTGAGCCTTCAAATTCTGGTAGGCGATAAAATAAATACCAAAGATGTGATTTTGTCACAATTATATATCAAATCTTTGACATTTGTATACTTTTGTAAAGTAAATTTCAAAAAGGCTATTTTTAGCATGAAGTGCTTATGGTAAGCTTTTGTGATCTAGCCGTGTCCATCATCTGTTGTGTGTTTAGCATTGTCTGTCTTTTGTCAACAACTTGTTTGTGCTCTAGAGGCCACAGTTTAGGCTCAAATCTTGAAATGTGGTCAGGATGTTTTTCTTCTTCAAATCTCAGCCTAGTACGAAAACAGGCCAAGTTGAATGAAAAATGAGGTCAAGGGGTCAAATCTTAAAAAAAAAACTTTCATGCACTCTAGAGGCAATATTTTTGGCTGAAATGTCTTGAAACTTAGTCAGAATGTTCTTCAACATGAATTCTCTGTCAAGTTCAAAAAAGGGTCAAGGGGAGGGGGTCAAAAATGAGGTAAAAGGGTCAAAGGACTTGGTTCACAAACTGTAGATTTTTGCCCTGTAAAATCGACTTTTTCTGATCTCATTGAAACCAAGTTTTCATGGTTACCCTTATCCCCTTTGCTCAAATTGTAAAAAGAATATTTTGAATTACCTCGCTGTCTCTTGAAAAAAATGCCTTCAAAGTAACCTTCAAATTGTAAAATTGTCCATTTACAATAAAATTTGAAATTTAATCGAAAAAATATGAAGCCCAAATAGCAACACCTCAATGTTTCACCAAAACTTTCTAGAGGTCATAGTGATCACTTGATAAAAATATTAAGGTGTGGCAAGGGAAGCTTCGTATTTTTTTGTTACTTTCAACAACTATTTTTCACTTGATGAAAATATTGAGGTGTGGCAAAGGGGGGGGAGGCTTCCTATTTTTCTGTTACTTTTACCAACTATTTTTTTGCATTTCTGTGGATTTTGGCTACTTAATTGGCTTAGCTTTAGGAAATTGTATGGTTTTGGAAAATATTCTTAACACCATTTGAAAGACTGTGTATAGATTAATATAAAAAGGTAGGTTTAATTGTGTACTTTAAAAATATGACAAGGCCAAATTCCTGCGTTTGTGAAGCATGTCCTTTTAGAAAAGCCTTGTGTTCGCTCTAGAGGTCACAATTTGTCTCAAATGGCTTTAAATTTAGACAGAAGGTTTGCCTATATGACATCTTGGATGGGTTTGAAATTGGGTCAAGTGGGGTAAAAAACAAGATCATCACTTCAAGGCTGTTCAGGGTACAATGCTCAGATTTTGCATGATGATTGATCTGAATGGTAGACATGAATGTACCAAGGTCAAGGTCACATTACAAGATCAAGGTTTTGTAACAAAAAATATGCTATTTTGAAGGTATTTATATTTCACAAACTGATCTTCTTTGACTATAGAATGTTATGCTGTACTATTCATTACAGGTAGCTATGTAGGTGAACTACTTGATGAGATTATGCCAATCCTTGTGGCAAACTTTAACCCTGAGAAAGATCCAGAGGTTAGACTCAAGTTCTTCTCTCTGTTATCTAACCTAATGATGAACTCCAAGACAACTATAGACTCGACAGACAAGTTTTCAGACTTTGCGGAGATAGTTTTAAGAGACATGATCATCCCAAACTGTGTGTGGAAGGCTGGTAAAGTGGCTGCCGCCATCAGAACTACTGCAGTCTCATGTGCCTGGGCCCTCTTACAGAGCAGGACTTTGACAAAGGACAGGGTATGTATCCACTTACAGTTTCCTCTTGACAAGTAATGATACTTTAGAATTGACCAGAATGCTTTAGAACTGTTTTAAATTAACCCCAACACTTCTCCTGAGGCCTTGACATTTTCAAGCATTTTTCAGGCACAATTCAGTAAGTTCTTGAGATTTCCAACAATTTCTAATATGTGCAAAGCAACAACTCTGGCCAGACTATGCATCGGCACAGTCTGACCAGAATAATCACTTTGCACTTTGTAGATTATTTAAGTATTGAAAGTGTTGTTAGACAGAAAGCAAATCCTCTCATTGCATTGTGTTTCCGTCTAGGCAGCTCCTTTTTGCAGCTCAGGTAGGTTCAAATTATTAGACACATCACACACAGGCTCATTTTAAAGTATGTTTTAGGCAAAATTAACATTGTGCTGCTGTCGATTAAGTTTTTTTTAACCAATTGAATCTCATAAATCTGGGATGCTGATGACCTACATCATCTAATAATTTTGCTTTTATTTAAAGGGCATGATTTTATCGATATATTTTTGCATATAAATGCATATCATTACCTATTTCCCACTTATTGGGGGGTAAGCCAGACTGGTTTAAACTGCCCAAAAATTGATAATTTGTTTGGAGTTAAATTTAAATTCAGCAGGATATGGGTAATAGAAACCTTTTTAGACTATGTATTTGAGTGTAAAAAAAATTGTTTATTAAAATGAGTGATAAGTTTATTAAAGACATTGTGTGGAAATCATAAAAAATTTGCATAATCGATCAAACTTATTTCTTCTTCTCATCAGCTGGCACCCTGCCTGGACAGTTTTGTGACTCAGATGTTGACTTGTATGGATGATGACAATAAGGGAACCAGGCTGGTTGCCTGTAGAGTGATGACAAGAACATTTGAGCTGAGTGGAACCAGCATAGACCAGGACCGGTTACACAACATGTATGTGGAACTGTTGAAGAGGCTAGATGACAGTAGTGATGAGGTCAGAATTACCGTGTCCAAGACGTTTTTGGCGTACCTGGATAGTTTTGAGACAGCTTATGATGTGAATCTGTATAGAGCCCATTTGGAAGCCATGTATAAAGGTTTATTGGTGCATTTGGATGATCCTGAGGAGAAGATACAAGTTGCAATACTAGGTTGGTAGGCTTTTCAACCCCTATCCTGCTGAATAAATTATTGGCAAAAATTGTATTAGATTCAAGAGTTGTAAGTACTGGATGCACTTTATATTTGTTGGTTTTTATTTTGAAAACATATTTTCTGGTTTTGAAAAAGAACAACAGGTAGTTAAGACTAAGATCAGATTGCACTTAGGCAAAAGCAGGAATATAGATTGTCTTGAGACAGCATATGATGTGAACCTCTATGAAGCCCATTTAGCCATGCAGAAAGTTTTTTTTCTGTATTTGGATGATCTGGAGGAGAAGATTAAAGTTGCAATTTTAGGTAGGGTGATCAATCTGGTTCTTTGCTGTTTGTTTATTATGAAATTTCATAAAGTAAAGTTTGTTGAATGCCTTTTTGCCTGTCTGTAACTCTGTTAAATTTCAACAAATATTACATTGACATTTTCTTTGAATCTTTCAAAGGCTTGATAATCATCTTTGTATCAAGGATATCATAGATTCATATTCACTCATATCAAATTCATTATCTTATTGATGGCTCACCGTGAAGCATGTGTAACTGCCTATATGTTTATAGTAGGGATGGGAACAATTACCCGATTAATCGAGTACTCGATCTAACGTCCGAGTATCGATTACCATTTTTACTAATCAACTAATCGGAAAGCAAAATATAGAGGATAATCGTTTGTTTCAGTGTAAGATCGATTTATATTTCATTGAGTGAACAAAAAAAGCTATATTTTCACGAGGGGCAGAGCCGCGAGTGAAAATATAGCTTTTGTTATTCACGAAATGAAATATTAATCGATCTTACTCGAAAAACATCGATTATTCTATTTCTTTAATGAAAAAAATGAGACAAAATGTGAAATTTCTAGGACATAGTTTCGTAAAGCGCGTCATTTTGCACATGATTGCTATGTAACATTCATTGTGACATCATTTATTTCACCCCGCAAAGATGACGTCAGATAGGGAGAAATGCACAAAAGCAGGGTATAAAATTTTGATAATTTCACTGCTTTTGCGGTGAGATTATCGAATGATAATCTACTGTTATTTCTCTATAAACCATCAAAAAGCATTAAAGAAAAAATCATAATTATAGAAATTGTTTCCAAACGCATTTATAAAATATTTTCTAAAAATACCGATCTAACATTTTCGATGCTGGACAAAGCTATAGGCATTCAGGACCTGGTCCATCTTGTCTGTTGATAATTTGCAATTTAGTGTCATCAGTTATTGTTCTCCCTGTCATTATGTCAAAAACCTTCCACGGTAAACCCTGATTGCGGTCGGTACGTTTAAGTTTGACGTTTGCTAGATTTACATTCAAATCGATTTAACAGACTATCTTTGGACCAGCAGAATGCTTTATTGCCATGCAAAAACCTTGTTTATGATGCTTATCGATGGTTAGCTACTTGGCTTTTGGTTAACCAAATATGGTATGTAAAAACATTATAAACCAACAAAAGACACTCTCTCATCATGTGTTGAACAATGTTCGGTATCTTAATTCCATTTGGCGATTAAATATCATCTCAACTATCATTTCGATCGAAAGATATGCTGCAAAATAGCCATAGATATGCTGCAAAATAGCGTTTATCAATATTTTTTTAAGTCAATATTCAAAACTCATCAACTCCATCCGAGTACTCGAGTACTTGATCGGAAAGATGACCGAATACTCGATTAGTAAAATTGGTAATCGTTACCATCCCTAGTTTATAGGCAGTTACAAATGTTTCATGCTAAGCCTTGGATATGACAAGTTGAAGGTATCTGCCAAGGTCAAACTGCAGAAAAATTTACCTTTCTGTAGGCATTTATTTTCACAAACACATCTTGTTTTATTTCCAGGTGTTCTGAAGAAAGCTGGAAGCTTGATGCCAGGCATGATGATTCAAAAAGTTGAGACAGCCAAGCATAAACATCGATCAAAACGATTTTGTGATGAACTTGTAGATTATCTTGGAAAATTATCAACTGCCTCATGATGATAGCAAATTCAATGACACTAGTAATATGTTGAGATATAAGGATAGAATTAAATATGTCAGGGCAAATTTTTGTAAATGCCTACAAGTCTAAATGCATTTACAATAGTTTTGTGCTGACCCCGAGGTTTCTTCAGGAGGATCTGCTTATCAATTGTGATGGGTATAACGCTCATACATCTGATTGATTAAGATCAGGTTGATAAGTTGAAAACAAATCCAACTGCATGCTTGAATGTTGCGATACTTGTTTTACCTACTTAGAAATGTAATTCAGACAAAAGCTGTTAACTTAAAGAGCCCTTTTTAAACTTCCAATCCAGTCAGGTATATTGTGACTCTTAGACTGGTCCAAAATGAAAGAAAATGCAGACAACAATGCAAAGTGAGTGCAGTTTGACACCAAAACCATCCTATATAAAGAAAATATTATTGTCAAATGAGAAATTGCTTTCTGCCAGGAGATTCTTCTTTTTCCCACAATATTCTTATAAGTTTAAACTCACAGGGATGTTAAATATGTGGACAGGAAATGAAGCAGTTAAACCAAATTTTTATGCTGTTCCCAACTTTTACCTGCTGTATACCAAGCTTTGGCAACAAAGACCAAATTCTGCCTTCACAGTTTTAGCCTTTGTTGCATTCTTTCTAATGAAGTTATGTGGGAAAAAATGGTTGAAATTTTCAAATTATTGCCAATAAGAATCAATCAAATCTAAATTTGATATGAGTTAACCTTTTTAGCTCCACTAGCCGAGGGCCATTGGAGCTATTGTCATGGTGCTGTGTCCGTCGTGCGTCCTTCCGTCCTTCCTTTCGACTGGTAGTAAACTTTTCCAATAAAAATCTTCTCCTCAGAAACTACTCCATGAAATTCAACCAAAATTCACAGGAATTAAACTTGGATGACCCTCTTTCAAAGTTGTTCAAGAAATTTTGATCGCTTGAAAAACATGGATTAAATGGGATGGCTAATTTCCAAATATGGTAGAAAGTGAATTTGAAAAATATGTATTTTATGGGTGTAGGTCCTTTCTCTAAATGTTATATAGTGGAAACTTTGAAAATCATTTTCTCAGAATCTAAGTGTTGGATATCAACAAAGATTCACTGGAATCATCCTTTAGTGACCCTTTATCAGTCTACCAAATATTATTGTGATCAGATGAAATTATGTATTTTATGGGTGGAGGTTATTTTTAGCTCCACTGGCTGAAAGCCACTGGGGCTATTGTCATGGCGTTGTGTCCGTCGTCGGTCCGTCCGTCTGTGCGTCCGTGCGTGCGGTCGTAAACTTTTCCTTTAAAAATCTTCTCCTCAGAAACTACTGGATGGATTTCAACCAAACTTCACAGGAATGATCCTTGGGTGACCCTCTTTCAAAGTTGTTCAAGAAATTTTGATCCAATGAAAAACATGGATTTAATGGGCGTGGCTAATTTCCAAATATGGTAAAAAGTGAGTTTTCTCAGATTCTAATTGATGGATACCAATTAAATTTTACATGAATGATCCTTTGGTGATCCTTTATCAGTCTACCAAAAATTATTGTGATCAGATGAAAAATATGTATTTTATGGGCGGAGGTCATTTCTCTATATGTTTTATAGTGGAAACTTTGAAAATCATTTTCTCAAAATGTAATTGATAGATATCAACCAAATTTTACATGAATGATCCTTGGGTGACCCTTTATCAGTCTACCAAGAATTATTGTGATCGGATGAAAAATATGTATTTTATGGGCGGAGGTCATTTCTCTATATGTTATATAGTGGAAACTTTGAAAATCATTTGCTCAGAATGTAATTGCTGGATATCAACCAAATTTCACTGGAATGATTCTTGAGTGATTCTTTATCAGTCTACCAAATATTTTTGCAATCAGATGAAAAATACATATTTTATGGGCAGAGGTCATTTCTCTATATGTTATTTAGTGGAAACTTTGAAAATCATTTTCTCAGAATGTAACTGATGGATATCAATCTTCATTAGTATGATCCTTGGGTGATCCATTATAATGCAGCCAAAAATTATTGTCATTGGATGAAAAATATGTCTTTTATGGGCGGAGGTCATTTTTCTATATGTTATAATAGTGGAAACTTTGAAAATTATTTCAACATCAGTAGAACACAAAATACCTATAAATATAGTCAAAACTTTGATTTGCTATTACAAGAAATTCAAGCCTGTGGAGCGACACAAGCCATTCATGGCTTTCTAGTTCTATATGTAATATAGTGGAAACTTCATATCATTTTCTCAGAATATTACAGATTGATATCAACCAAATTTCACTGGAATGTTCCTTTGGTGACTGATTATCAGGCTGCACAAATTACTGTGATTGGATGAAAAAATATGTATTTAACAGATGGAGGTCAATTTTCTTTATGTTATTCATCAATCATGAATTTTTCTTTGCATACATATTTCAGTATGTGACACTTAGAAACACTTATTTACTTGAAATTAAAATTAATCAATTAATTCATTCATTCATTCACTGAGTTTCTCATCATATCAGGCCTGTGGAGCAAATCAGCTGCTCAAGCAGCTGTAGTGTTATTCTTGAGCTGGGTTATAAATGTGAAGTAGGTTCCAGGTGGCACTTGTTCTTTCAGACTATTTGTCTCTCACAAATGGGTTGATAATAGTAGACCTATGACAGATAGCAGCTTGAGGCTAGGAAAGGATGTGATGGTTGTTCTGGTGAGAGAAATACCAGGAATGCATTGTTAGGTGATCCAGCCGCAGCGATATAACTGAAAAATGTTGAAAGCAGTGTAAAACTCCATTCAATAAATCAATATAAATGTGAAGCATTTGTGGGCTTGTAGTTTACATGGACAGTCCAATGGCAGATCCAGGGTTGCTGTAATGGGGGTTTGAACAAACAAATTCCAATAGAGTTGACTGGACACAGGTTTTGCATGTCTGAAACTTGCAAAGCAAGTAGCCTGCCCTGCATTCAGGATGACAATACGATGCAAACAGATTTTCAGTAATACCCTGCTCTGCACACAAGTGCCATATAAAGCCGGGTTTAATTGGAAAACTGTTTGCCCCATTTCGTGATCCTGAACACAGGGCAGTACTCTCAAAACTATTTGATTTGAGTCTTTAGGTCTTTCTAGCGATCAAATTTAGGAAAGAATTGAAGACCGTTCTAAACAGTCTTCAATCATTTTCTGAAGATGATCCCCAAAGGTACGTATCCAACACCTTCAGTAGCTCATCCAGAAAATATTTCAATATTGAACATAAGGATAGCTAAAACGAAGTCTGCATTTAAATCATGGTGTCAGAAAACTTTTGAGAGAACCCTTATGAACCTTTCTATTTTCCTACTTTTACCCAATTTTGATTGAAATTTGCCATGACAAAGAAATAAATGGGCCTCTGAGGGGAATTCCCCGAAACCCCCTCTAGAACATCCGTTGTAGTCAATCTTTTTCATCACACGGTTTCAGCAAAATCAGTAGTACATGGAATTACCAAAAAAAATTTTGGAATCAAGATTAAGCTTGATCTTGCAGAAACTTTTGAAAGAAACAAATATTCTGACATTTCAATCAGTCTTGTTTAAATTTTCCCCACAGAATTAAATACTGAGTGTTTTGTATGAAAAAAATCTAACGAGGTTGGGAGAATTGAAAATTGTCGAGGCTCTGCTGAGACAGTTATCAATTCCCAAAACCGAGTTAGATATTTTTTTATACATTACACTAAGTACATATTACATTTATCTTATAACCTCTATTAGCCTTATTTTTGTTGACGTTTCTAACATAAATGCAAGTTTCTATAAAAAAACAACGCATTATGTAATTGTTCTAATAATATCCATGTGATATCATAAAAAATATCATATGGAATGTTTGACATGGATATTTTTATAGTTATAAGATGAAAATATCAAAGTCGGCAGTTCAGGCTAAGATCAGACTGTTTATCTAGGCAGGCTGATATCAGTCTTGTCTACCTGAGATGTTTTACAGTATCAACATGCTGTGAACAGCATGATAAGGGTTATGATGTCAATTCTGACTCGTTTAAGTATGCCTTAATATGAGAAACATTGACAAGTTATTTGTAAATTGGACTTGTATATTTGTTTGGTATGAAATAAATTGAAGAGAGATTATCTTATCGTTTTGTTGAGCCTGCTTTTCCAAGAAATAATTGTCACTACAATTTATTGGTGTATTGGTGTCTATGCCATCATAAAATCAAGCTCTTATGGAGTGTAACCACTACATCAATGGATGGATTATAAAACAATTTGGCCAACATAATCTCCATTATGAGTATATGAACTATGTGGAATTATTTTCAGATTTTTCATAGATCAAGAAGTGGCCAGGAATTCTAAGATTTCCTCCTTCCAAACTTGAGTTCACAGCCAGTGATTCAAGTTCTTGTTTTCCACAAGTCCTCAAAGTTGAAAAACTGTAGGGATTAACTGACTAAGTGTTGTGTTTTTGACATTATATGGGCTTCTTTAGATAGTATCATTAGATTATTCTTTCTGACTATTCATCAATTCTACCAATGGGTCGATAATCGTAGACCTATATGGGATAGCAGCTGAAAGCTAGGAAAGGATGAAATGATAGTACTGGTGTGAAAAATATCAGGAATCCATTGTTAGGTGCTCCAGCTAATTGCTGCTAAAAGACCAGCTTCAACATTGAAATTGCAAACAATAGCAATCACATTAAATGTAAAATCGGCAGTTAGACAATACAGTAACTAAGGCCAGGAATCATTGCAAGGCTAAAATATTGTGTGGGGTACTATTCCAAAAGAGCATTATTTCCTTACACTATTTCTTTGAAACTTAGCACATGAATTTTTAGCACCTTACCAGCTTCTAGGCAAATTAGATTATATATTCATTGAATGGGAATTCTTAAAATTCTTATCATTTAATAGCTCGGCTGTTTTCGAAGAAACCTGAGGTATTATGATCACCTTGGCGTCGTTCGTGTTGTTGGCGTGACAAACTTTAACCTTTGTCAAAACTTTTGAATGGTAAGTCATAGAGCCTTCATATTTCACATGATCATTGCTTAGGACAAGACCTTTCTGTAGGTACCAATTTCAAGGTCATCAGTCAAGGTCAAGGTCAATTTTAAAGGTCAAATTTCTTTAAAAAATCAATCTTGGTCATAATACACAGTCAAGGGTTGGCGCCCGAGTGCGGTGCTCTTGTTTTTTGTTATTATCCACAACTCAGAATTGTGATTCTGTCAACTAATTGTTGTTTTCTCAGACATTTGGGATGGTGTATAAAAGGCATAAAGAATTTTTCAAAGAATATAGAATTTATTCAGATCTACAGCAATTATTATTGACTAAGATGCTGCACAAATAATATTTCTCTTACAATATAGTTAGCACATATGGAGAAATCAGCCTTGTGTTCAGCAAGTAAATGTAATCGTAAACATTTAGATATGGTAACCCTCTTTGTACATGAGTACATATAGATGGCTCAGTGCTAAAAAGTTGAAACTCCCTTTTATGTGTATAGGGAGTTACAACTGTTTTGCGCTGAGCCATCAATATGCACTGTTTCCTTACACTATTGTAATGAATATGCAAAGTTGGGTCACAATATTTAATTGTTTTGCCAATGTTTTCAATTTTTAAACACAGTGTAGTAATTATCAAAGAGCACTGTTGAAACCAAGTCAGTGACTATGAAAAAAGTCAGTCCATCACAATTTCTGTACACATGCTATATGGAAGAAACCAAACTTTGGTACACTGTGTTCATTCTTTCTGGCCTCTCCAAATGCCCAGCCTTTTGATGTTGGTGGAATAAGTTCTGTAATTTTCATTCCTGAAAAGAAGAAATAGATTTTGTGAATTGTAATTAAAGAAGGGACAATTGATGGTCCATGGGTGCAAACAATCAGCAGCAAGTGCTTAATAATGCAAAAAAGAGAGCGTAAGCTTTCAGACTCAACCCCCTTAAGGTAGTGCACGGTAATAGTTCCGCAACATTTCAGACCACAGGTTCTTTCTCAATGTTAACGGAGGTTTCTTAATGAGATTCTTTAGGAAACCTCGGTTAACACTTAATAACTTCCGAAAGTTAATGGAACTATTACGGGTCCAAAACCTTAACCCTTTGCTGTTTAATCCCTGCTTTTTACGTGCCTGTGATTTTATAATTGAGAAAACATTGTGAAAAAAGAAGAAATTGCTTCTGACAAGCAATTTCTTTTTTTTTCACACTACCCTACTGAATGGTTATTTTTCAATTTAAATTTAATTTTCGTCTGCAAAACCTTTGAATTTGGACAGGTCCAAAATTTTGTAAAACAGGAAAGGGTTAAAAGTCTGGATAGCTCTTGTAATGATGATCAGTATTTATATTGATTTTCAGTAGGAGAACAGAAAATTGAAAAATTTGAGTAAAAGTAGAAAGCTTAGCTTACCTTTCTTCAGCAACAAACAATGTGGATTCTTTTCTTTGTGGGGCCTTGTTACGATGTATTTGTTCACAAGATCATTGTCATATTCTGGAAAATGAAACAAAAAGATAGATTATTTTTCATCAATCTAATATCCTTGAGGCAAACTTACGTTTTCAACACCATCGACTTAAAAGGAGCTTACTGTTTGAAGGTATTTTTTTTATGGATGCATGTATCGTTTTTGTGTCTTATGCAGTTATGATTTCTATGATACAACAAAGACATTGTTGATTTTCATTGTCAAAGTTTAACTTTTTAATTACAGGCAAATCCAGGACCATGCTAAACTATCGTGAGTGATATCAATTATAAGCACTTACAATTAATTTGTATTTCCCCTCGAATAATCATTTAGAGATTTAAATATTTTTTCTGTAATAAACTTACCAAACGAATGTGACTGGTCTATTGTGGAATATTTCGTCATCAGCTTCGACTGCACCAACTTGAGTATCGGCTTTTGGTACTCCTGTAAAATTTCCAACATTTCATTTTATTCTCTAGAAATAATTAATAGACCTATTGTATACATAATTCTTCGATTTATATTCAAAACTGATTCAAGATAAACTCTTATTTAATGAAATATGCGTCCTTCTAAATATTCCCCTCTCCCTAAATATAAAATTAATCCGAGTATTGCAAATTATTAACCTTGAAATAAAGCATAACTGTCATCTATTAAGTGAAGACAAAAATGCGCCATGGAAGTTGCATTTTGTTTGGATCTACCAATCAATTACTTACTTGAAATTCTATATTCGGAATCACTTGCACTTCTTTAAGATCATCTACCATGCTTGGAATGTTGATTTGGACTTGGCCACCAGACCTGAAAAATAAAATAAAGACCGATATGATATAAAATTTTAAGAAAGTGGACCAGTAAAGTTCCACAACATTTCGGAAATCATGATCTTTTGCAATGTTGATCGAGGTTTTCTAATGAAAATCATAAGGAAACTTTGGTTAACACTGTTAAAGTTCATTACCTCGGATACATTGCGAAACTATTACGGGTCCATTACCTTAAATCGAAAGAAATCACTTATCACCCAGCTTTTGCGTGCTGTTAGCAATGCCTCTTGATCTTCGGCATGGCTAAGACTATGCTTAAACTGAATAAGTGATTTTCCGAGTTTTTGTCTCCCACCGATGAACTGATAGTCATGTACCTATGTGGGATAGCAACTGGAGGCAAGGATAGGATGTAATGGTTATACTGGTATGAGAAAGACCAGGAATCCATTGTTAGTCTAGCAGCCGCAATATAGCCGAAGGATTTTGAAAGCGGTGTAATTCCCGATTCAAATAAACAAAGAAATTTATCCTCGACATCGTATGTCGAAATTGGGTTTTTTTTTTTTCGACTTTACCCTATGTTGGTGTAATTTGCGGGTAAAGTTGGGTCAAAAATGAATTTGTTATTTGGCAACTTCGTTTCTTAAGCTAGACTTATGGTCGCGGTCGGTCGAATTCAGACTGTCAACATTAAAATAAGTTGGAAAAAAGTTCAAACGAAAACATGTTTTTGACATTTTCAGATAGAAATAATGCTACGACATAATACTGCAAAATTCCGGCCATGCGTTTAGTATTGCAATACGGTGCAAACACTTTGCCAATTATGCCCCTTTTGCACGCAATTGCACGTACAAAAGGGGTATAATTAGAAAACTGTTTGAACCGTTTTGTCATACTAAATGCAGGACTGATGCCAAAACACAGTATGATAGCGTAGAAGTTCTTCGGGGCCTACCCACAGCAGTGAGTAGAAACAGTATGCATAGAATTTTACTCACCCTGTGGTATTATTGGATGAATTCCCTCTGACTGATTCTAGAGTCTTCACGACTAAATCTGTCTTCCTTATTTCCCTCTCTTTCCATGATTCTTCAAATAACTTCGATGCCTGTAAAGTTGTTAAAATGGTTTCATTAGATTCATTCTCCCCCTTTCTCGAAATCTTAAAAAATGGCATATGTAAGTAACACAAAGTTCGGCATAAAAAGCTTTATTCTTCTTTATTCTGTACTTACAATTTCGAATAGTTACAAGCATTTTATACGCCCGTCGAGAGACAGGACATATGTGATCACCTATGGCGTCCGGGCGTGTGAGCGGCGACCACTTCTTTGTCCAGAGTTTATGTCCGAATATCTTGAAACTTAGATTTTATGTTTCGCTCATTATTACGTAGTGCAGAGCACAAGGATCGTAACTCTGCCTAGCTTTTTTTTTTTTTGTTATTTCCCATTTGTCATTCTTGGACATCCAGTCGTGTACTAGGCGTATCTTGTGACAAAATGTCAGCTTGATTTTGCAGGTTCCTTTGCATATAATCACAGGGACGTAAAACCTAGGTGCCTTACAGGAAAACTAAAAAGAAACACGACTTTTTATTTCTTATTTTTTTTGATAATGTAGGTGAAAAGAAGCCATCGATGAAAAAAGAGATTTGCTTTTAAAAAAGAATTTCTCCCTTTTCCCCCTAAATATCTTTTAGAAATAACGTAAGATTTCTTTTCGAAATACGCCTACTTTCATTGCAGCCTTCTTTTTAATATTGAATAGTAAGAATGATGCAGACAACTCGTGATCGATCATTTTTAACCTTACCGATTTTAACAGCATCAACTTGTTCTTGGCTATTCTAACCGAATGGTTATAGTCTATCTGTAGTTGATTGGCCTTTTCTTCGCTCGATTTGATTTCTTTCTTTAACTGTTTGCGGACAGAATCGCTACTTTTGAACAGATACTGTAATTCCTTATTCTCAACATCGATCAATGTCTTGTGGTATCGCTGGAAAATTTTGGATAAATTTATAAAAATACGGAAAAATGCAGTGTTCGGTCACATAAATAACTCATTTAGATGAAGAATTACTATGTTCGATAGCCGTCAATATTCATTTTTTGTTGAAGAGGGACCGTTACGTCATAAGATTTTCTTAATTCAGCTTATATAAGTTCAAGTTTATTACGATCAGCCCTGCAGTCAGGATCACAAAGCGGCGGAAACTGTTTTCCGATTATACCCCGCTTTGCACGCATATGCACGTGCAAAGCGGGGGTTGATTGGAAAACTCTTTGCAACGTTTTGTGATCTTGAACGCAGTGCTGATGTTCACACCTATTTAATAAATGATGATAAACTTAATGTGTACATGAATTGTAAAATATAGAAGTAATACTTTTTTATCCTTAAGCTCAAAAAGAAATTAACGTTTGTGATAACAGTTAAGTTTCCATTCTGCAAGACAATGGTATATTATGTTTTGTATAAATGGGGAGATTAGTATAGAATCCAATCAATACATACATCTTTGAATTGTTCCACAAGTTTCTCTTGATCTCTAAAAGTTTTCTGTAGGTCGTTGTAAGCCTTTTCGTTAATACTGACATTAAATTCTTCTCGAACATTTTCTGAAAGCCTGTAATAGCAAAAGAAAAAAAATATGATTCAGGAAATTTTGGTCTTAAATACTTCACATTCTAAAAATAGGTAATCATTCGTGTATTTTTTTTTTTTTTTTTCTTTTTTTTATAAAAGAATACAGCTACATTGAAATTAACAGACATGTAAAAATTTGTCCTTACGCTCATGAAATCAAACTCCTTTGAAAACATGGACTCTATCAAAACAATTCTTAAGTTGAACTAAAGTGGCCACCGATTTTAATAATTTGGAGTCGTTTAAAAATGGATTTATATCTCTTATAAATAATACATGTATTTGTAAAACTCCACGTTGAATTTGGACTTCGATTGATTTTACAATACCAAGTATCCTACTAGCCGAACCCAAAGCAAAGACAAGTTAGCAGCTGTATGCGGCCATAATTCTACGCAATTCATCAAGTGATCGGATTTGAAGCTTACTTATCGTTGAACAATCAATTAGCGGCGAGAGGGACTAAGCTAAGCTAAGTGTCGATTAAGGACCGATCTTAACGTTTTTGAAAACTCAATGCTTCCGGTGGGTTGCCGCAATTTAGATGATTTTTACAGATGGTTCCAACTTCAACAAAAGTTTTCAAGGCCAAATGATTGGTCGACAACTTGCCTTCGATGAAGTCAATGTTTAATTCCAACCTTTCTTATAACGAAAAATATCTTGTTTGTGTACATGTGCGATATACCCGTTGTGTATCTATTGCTCCATTGCTATTTTAAATGGCTAGAAGTACTGGTTTAAAGTAAAGGAACCGTAATATTTCCGCAGCATTTCGAAACCAATTTTCTTTCTCTGTGTTGATTGAGGTATCCCAATGAGAACCGTAATGGAAACCTCGATTTACGCTGTTAAAGAATTTATAGGAGTCTAGTACTTCCTGAACGTTCCCGAACTTTTACGGGAAAGACATCGCAGGGCTTCGCAAGGAAAACACTGGTTTACTACTTACCTGTCTAATTCCTGTAGATGTTTTAAATACAATTCTCTCATCGTACAGGAAACATGGCCCTTGTCTGTAATATGGTTCCTTAGGTTGGCTATCACTTGTAAAAAGTTACGATACTCTGAATAAAATGGAAAAAAATATCCGTATAGTTAAATTTTTAGCTTTACTATCTTATAATCCTATTTTTTGTACCTAAACAAAGCTCGGTGAGAGTAATTTGAAAATCTTCTACTACTTATGATAATAATCATATATGAGTCGCCATATCGCTATCATTGTATTTGCAGTTTAAGAAGACATTAATTAACTTTTCGATAATAATCAGAAAATTTTAAATTAGTATAAAAGCCTATCTTAACCCCTTGAGAGCAGTAATTCTTGATACGTGTTATCCTGAATCATAACATAACATAATATATACTTTATTAGCATTAAGCGTACAAAACGTTTGTAGCCTAAACAATAGGATAACGTGATAATCAGGAATATTTATGTTTTTTTGACAGGAGGTATAGACTTTCAATCTGCGCGTATTTATAGTCTAATCTAAGATATCATCGCTGATTTTAATATAATTTTGCAAAGGATTTATCCAGCATGACGATGGTTAAAACATAAGCCCGTATAAATCAAACGTCTCACTATTGCGTCACTTTTTACCTTGACAATTTTTAGCCTTCAGTGCGATGTGCGGATCTGCAATTCGTTCTTCTATTGTGGACAGTATGCTCCATAAACTTCTACAATAATTCGCCTCGCTGTCCACCAAACTGTGTAAGATGTCGCCCCAAAATCGCGCGTCACTGCATACCCTGAAATTTACATTAATTTCGCATTCATAATCACAGAACAAATATCAATATAACGGGTTGTGATTTAAAGCTTGTAAGTTGTCATTTCTATTTTCAAAACATTATTCTCTTATACTAGAAGATGAAAAATAGATAGAACAACAAAATATAACATTCTTGATTGCAACACCGCTATGATATTGCGGAAATATGCAATTCATATTTATTATCAAAATCAAACACAAACAAGAAAACACATGCATACTTAACATGTTTTTCAATTGCTGTTGACTTTCAACGTGATTGTAATTAATTATATACATGTACATGTACATGTATTGCGAATTCATCATTCATCGGTGATCTTCATCCCAATGATCATGATAACCTCAGACTAGTACATTTTTTGTATAAATCGTCCGTATGTGTTATGCAGGATATTTTTCGGCGCATCCGACAAAATTGAATAATTGACAACGCTGTAATTTCAAGAAATCATTCGACGAAGTGTCTTGAAAAAAAAGAGGCTTTTGACATATTTTATCCTGAAATAATAGTTTACCTAACACTTTCGTTACAAGGTCCTTTGAATAGTTTAAAGCAATCCATGTCTTCTGTCAACATAGGCTCCTCGGCCAAACAAAATCCAACTCTTTCCCAATCCATTTTCATGTTTTTATATAGCCGAATTTTACGAAGCCAGTTGTACCCGTGTATCGGCGCCGTATGTATTCAAACTAATTCATCCCAGAGTAGACGAAGTGTTAAGTATCGATGGTGTGAGAAATCGGCTGTGAAATTGACAGATGATCATTAATCCAAACTGTTAATAGCGCTTATGTTTCACACCTTTTTTAGCACCTCATAGGTCGGACAAATATTATTTCCTTTGATATAAACGTGACGAGTTATTCAGCACATATTGTCTTTTTCGGTGAATAATGTCATATCGGTGGTGAAAAAACTCATGGTTTTGGAATTTACCAACGATATCTTTACGTTAAAGATAATCAATTTGAGTAAACCATAAAGTTCCAAATTCAAAGACATTGCAAGTGCCCTTTCGAAATGGCGGAGCAAGGATTTCTGTGAGGGGGTTTTAATTCACCAATTCCGACCGGGTTTTAAGTCTGAGACGACCGCAAATGAGTAGCTAAGGCTCTCAAAACTATCTGGACCCGAGGTTATAAAACTTTTCTCATTCTCAATTCAAAATTTACTCAAATTTAAATTTGAGGTTAAAGCCGTAATTCTGTTTTAATACTCATTTTAATGTATTAACAAAAAAGATAATATTAATAAGTTGTTCTAAAGAACAACTTAATAATATTATCTTTCATTTTCATACATAATTAAAATTAAACTTTAAATTTGAGAAAATTCTCAGCGGAGCCTGAGAAAAGTTTTATAACCTCGGGCGCTGATGTAAGTCCGTAGTATCCTCTGGAAATCAGCTTCAGAAAAGAATTGAAGATTGTCTTCAACTCTCTTCTGAAGTTGAACCCATAGGTATTTGAACCCGTGTGTGACATTTCCAACAGTTTCGAAACAATGAGTAGCGTAGCATAGGCGTATCTAGGACTTTATTATTATCTATACGCATTAAGAAGGAAACAATCAAGAATATAGAGGATAAGGCGATATGAGAACTCTGACAAAAGATGAAAGCCCTCCGTCTAACCCCTTTTATGATTTGAGCGTTGGTGAATAATCAAAATACCGAAACTACAGCTTGAATAAGCTGTAGTATCGATTCTATGATCATTCATAAACGATGTTTTTCCACAGGGGATTATTTCTTATACGCACTTGCGTAAACTGCGTAATGGGAGCTACGACCTTGCGTAGACCGCCACATACTGTAAATATAAAGTTTCCTGATGGTCTACGGATAGTTTGAGATCTTATCTATTTTCAAATCGTACAGTGAAGGCTCTGGACAGAGTCAGAGTCTTTGCTTTGCGCATATTTAAAATTGTTTGAATTTTCACGCACAGGCTCATTTATCTACGTTTGGTCTTTTAAAATACACCTACTAATAGATTTACACTGATTACGAATCTGAATATGAATACTCTGAATTTTGCTAAAATTATGTTGCTGTATAGCTATTTATTGTGTCGACATGTGATTAAATATCAATTAAATCCTCGAGGCTACTGTTCTAAGATCTATTTTATAACTTGATGTAAGATCTTGAGCATTAAGCATACATCATTTGAGGGAGACTGATAGACTTGGGTGTAGGACAAAAGCCCCCTGGACAAAAGCCCCTTGGGACAAAAGCCCCCAAGGACAAAAGCCCCACAATATGATAAATACTGGTATAAAATTTTCCATTTCTTAAACTTTTTACTGAATCATTTAAATGAAATGGATCTTCTTTTTGTTTGTTTGTTTTATTTGCCATCATCAAATGTGATATTTTGCTCCACTGGCCGAAGGCCACTGGGGCTATTGTCATGGCGTTGTGTCCGTCGTGCGTGCGCCGTCCGTGCGAAAACATTTTCTTTAAAAATCTTCTCCTCAGAAACTACTAGATGAATTTTAACCATTCATTTTTCTATATGTTATAAAGTGGAAACTTTGAAAATCATGTTCTCGGAATCTAATTGATAGATATTAACCAAATTTCACTAGAATAGTCCTTGAGTGGCCCATTATCATGCAGCCAAAAATTATTGTGATTGGATGAAAAATATGCATTTTATGGGCGGAGGTCATTTCTCAATATTTTATATAGTGGAAACTTTGAAAATAATCTCCTCAGATGGATATCAATAAAACTCCATAGTTATGATCCATGGTTAACCCATTTTCACACAGCCAAAAATTATATGATTGGATGAAAAATATGTCTCTTGTGGGTTTGAGGTCATTTTTCTATATGTTATATAGTGGAAACTGAAAATCATTTTCAACATCAGTAAATCCCAAAATATCTAAAAATCTAGTCAAAACTTTGATTTGCTATTACAATAATTTCAAGCCTGTGGGGCGACTCAAGCCATTCATGGCTTTCTAGTTTATAATTCTTAGCAATAAAACCACCATTTAAGTCCTCTTTCAAACTACTAAAAATCAATTTTGTTTGAATTTTATTATAAAAACAAGATGTGTTTGTGAAACACGAATGCCCCCGGAACAGCATTTTTTTTTAAGTTTGACCTTGACAGATGACCTTGACCTTGTCAGATGACCTTGACTTTGGTGTACAGCTTTGTATGTCAAATACTTTTGGAGAAAAGGCTAAGGTTAAGTTTTTGGGTTAAGTTTTCGGACAGATGGACGGACAGACAGACGGATGGACAGACAGACGGACATGAGTAAAACAATATGCTCCCGATCTCTCGATACAGGGGCATAAAAATAAAGATATTCCAGCAAGCAAAGAAATATACATTGAAAAGGAGAACCCTAAAAATTTAATTCCTATTGATGTTTTTTTTTGCTTTTATTCACACATTTTACTTTCTTGACATCATTGAAACATAATCAATATTTTTTATTGCCTTATTTCACACCTTTGCGAGCACAAGTATAACTATATATGTATATTACAATATGGAAGGTGTGGAAAGAATTACCAAGATAATATTCACAAGTTCATAAAAAAATCATAACTTTTTAAGACTTTTTTTCAAAAATTCATAAAAAACTTTCATAATCATGGGGCTTTTGTCCATTTTTCAGTTAAGGGCATGGGGATTTTGTCCTAGGGGGCTTTTGTCCCTTTTGTCCTTTTGATAGATTTAGGCCATTTTTCCTTGAAAACGGAATAAAATCAAAATTATCTTCTGTTATTTTTTTTCTTTCTCAGATGGGCTGCCATATAAATAAAAATAGTATTACTTAAACATTTTTTAAAGAACCAAATCCCTGAAGGATTTATTGATTAGTGTTTTTTGACATATCAACAGTTACTATTTTAGAGTTTTATTGTTTGCAGAACCACCTAAGAAAACATATATTGAAATTTCATTCTAGTACAATTAAAAAAAAAAACACACAAAAAACAGTAATTTTTAAATCGATTAATTTTTGTCTTTATTCTGACTATAGAATTTACGTTATTTTGTTATATCCTTTTCCGATCTTTTCCAGAACCAGAAAATGAAATAGCTATATGCCAAAGGAGATTTCTCAAACTTTGGTCACGTCGCTGTTGTTATTAAAGATATTTTCATGAAACCTGGCATGTGTGTTCACCATCACAAGAGCTATCAAGATTTTCAAGGGTAATAACTCTGAAAGCATTTTAAAAGGAGTGATTCCCCTTTTTCTACCTAAATAATTTGCATTATCCAACATCTGCAGACAAGCGTTGGCACACATAAGCGGTGCTCTCGGTTAACTTACATTGACAACCTTTTTTATCAACCCCCCTATTCTGTTGGTTTTAAAAATTGACTAGGATATACAATTATTGAACTAGTCTAAATTTCAAATTGGTTGATAATTACACTTTGAATAGACAAACAAACTCAGGTAAATCAGAATTTTATTTTCCTTTTATTTCGCGAATTTTAGTATCTAATAAGAGTCATATTGAACATACAAAAAAATACTTCAAAACAATAATACAATAATATATCACAGTATACGTTACAGAACACCCTTTACCTGTCCACAACATAAATAAGTAAATAAAAAAAGATTTTATGCTTTCATATAATAACCATAACAGTGTTATAAATTCCACTTATATCTATCAAATTAGTTCCACCAAGACAATGTCTTGTGATATATATCTGTTGAACGTTTTACTGATATAAGGGATGTATGAAATTTTGTCAAACAACAATTGGTCTTTCGACAAAATTGCAATTCAAAGTATTGTTTCACAAAAGAAAATGTCTCACAGTCGAGAGGTATCATTGGTATTTTAAGACATAAACATATCATCAAAACACTGAGTACAAATTGCATATGTATTAGGAGCACTTTGCTTAAGGGTTGACCTCAAATACTGTCCAAAACTTGTATATCCTTTCCAAGAAAAATGTCTAATTAGATAGAGTTAAATACAGTACATCTTTATCAAGGTAAGTTTATAAGTAATGTATAATGAAGGGCAAAGTGATTCAAATGCAAAATCTTCCCAACAGTCAGGATGCAAAAATGATATATACTGAGCGACTTTAAAAAAACAATAAATTATATTTTTTATTAAAATTGGAAAAAGTTTCTTTTTTTCATTGATAGCATTCAATATACTTCTACAAAACTGACTAATGCAATGAACTGCAAACTTATCCAAATTGTGACTCTTGACAGCACGGGATTTACTGTTTAAGCTAGGGGAGCCTGTGCATTGTTATGTGTGATTTGTTTCATATGGCATCACATGTATCAATTACTGAACGATAGCCCAATTAAAAACAGGTAAAAAAAACCCAACTTTCAATCTAATAAGAAGATGCCTAGGCTGTCAAATGAACAGCGTAACCAGGCGATTCGACTTTTATCATTTGCAGGAGTTTAACTGCCATCCTTCAGCCAAAATTAGACTACAAAATCAGTATCATCAAACTGGACGAGTTAGTGATTTGCCTCGACCAGGCCGACCTAGAGTGAAGAGTCAGGACCGGTACATTTGTGTGCAGGACCTTCAAGACAGATTCTGACCGGCAAGTCGCACTGCAGCAGACACGTTGGGCTCCCACAATAGACCAATTTATGAGCATACCATCAGGAGACGCCTACTCACAACTTATATCAGGGCACGACGCCCGTATGTTGGTTCCATCCACATGGCAAGGCATAGGGATGCAGACTCCACTGGGCTACTAGGCACAAGCACTGGAACTTAAGACATTGGCAAAATGTGTTGTTTACTGATGAAAGCAAGTTCAACCTTAGATTTGCAGATGGTAGGCGTTGAGTATGGTGGCATAGGGGTGAACGGTATGCCCAGAGTTATTTTCAGGAAACTAACGATATGGTGGTGGTGGATTGATGGAATGGGCAGGTATTAGTGCTTTTCAAAGGACTCCTTTACATATCCTTCGTGGTTGATTGGATGCTACAGCATATAAATTTTAATTTGAGATTAAAGCCATAATTCTGTTTTAATACTCATTTTAATGTATGAACATAAAAGACAATATTAATAATTTGTTATAAAAAGCAACTAATTATAATTAGCTTTAGTTTTCATACAATTATTTAAATTTAAAATTTGAGAAAATTCTCAGTTGAGCATGGGAAAAGTTTTATAACCTCGGGCCCTGATACCGCTATGATATCATTATGAACCCATTATTTGAGACAACTGTTGGAAAATGACATTTGAAATGAAACTATACATGTATCAGCACAACATGCACTGTGGTCAAAATGAAAATGTGACCCATGATACAAAAATGACCATCTGAAAATTAAGTAAAATAGAAATATGAAAAAGAGATTAGTTCCAGGAGAGGTCATACGGAAAATAATATCATTCCGATAGATAATATAGAATGATTATTCTAGATTCAGAAAATTAGTCGAGTGCCAATGTTTCCATCATAGTCAGCCTACACAGTCCCCAGAGGTACAGAAAAGAGGAAGGGTAAAGTCTGTCTCAAATCTTTATTTCTTAATGAAATCCTATGTTGTGGGTACTCATTTGAATCGCCTTGACAAGACGATTTCAATGAGTACCCACAACAAATTTGTGCAAGTACAGTTAAAATAATATTATTTGAAGTCTCTGCAGCTCTGAGTCCCTGCTGTCTGACTAGGGTCACAATTCACACAGATGGTCCCTTTTTTCACAAGACATGTCATAAATGTTTGCAAAGCTTTTAAAAATTGGAAACCTGCTTTACATATGAACTTACAAATTAAGAGGGGTATCATTTTTTAGCATTTACAAACATTTTTTTGGGGCGCTCTGAAAAAAGATTGCACTGAGGACATGGTCCTTGCCCTTTAAATTTTTGCGCTACACAGTTCAACCATCAATGTCTCCATCCAACTTCATGTCCGTCAACCATCTGTGGCTCTAGAAATCCTCTAAACTGTTTACCATCAGCTGTCCATCTCATACCATAACCTGCAAAATATTCATCAAACATGTAAAAAGGAAATATAATCATAAAATGACTTTCACTGGAATTTAATCTATGTCAAGGGACCTTGACCTATGTCACATGGCCTACTTTAAGTGTTTGCAGATACTACACTGATAAATTTTCCAAATATAGGCAGCATAACTTGAATAGTCTTTGAAAATTGGCAATGTTTGGTTTTTTCAATTAAGTTTTGCAGACAGAGGGACAGACAAATAGACAATGATAAAACAATTTAGGAATTTGTCTATCTACAGGGCACAAGGCAATGATTCTGGTCAGACTGTGTAAATGTAAAGAATGGTCAGAGACTTTGCTTTATGCACATGTTGGAAATGCCAAGCACAGGCTCATTTGAAAGCACACAGAAGGGGTTCATAGAAAATATATCATGTAAAGAACAAAACAAAATGAAATACGCTATCCAACAGTTCACTCCCCTGGGGCAGAGGAAGAGAAGAACATCTCCAGAGATATTTCTGATGATTTTTTTTATTGTTGAATGATTAAAGCAGGATTACAACAGTAATCATTATACATGTATTTAGCTCATCCATCCATCAACAATATTATTTCTCAAAGGACTTTATTATGTATGATGAACATAACAATAATCTATTGAAAAATACAAAACTACAAACCCTCAGGTACTCTGGCTTCAATAACATGAATGTTTTGCTGAAAAAAGAAAAAACAAGAGGATCATGATGGTCCTATATTGCTCACCTGAGTAAGTCAACTCATAACTTGTCAACAATGTTATAAATACCAGAGATTGTCTGATGTACATTTAGGGTGGATTCGAAACAGACTTTAATTTCCTCCTATTGCAATTTCATTTTTTTTTTTTAATTGCAAACAAAGTTTTAGATGGAATTGAATTCTTTAAACAAGTTTAGTACACCTAAACCATAAGAATATCCCTGCCAAGTTTAAGATATGCCAAACAGTTAAGGCAAAGATTCAGTGTCTCTGATATTTTTGGCAATATTTTGACATTTCAATTACCATCGAAACCAGAGATTTTGATTGAATAAAATTATTTTAACAACTTTGGTACAGCTTCACCCAAAGAACATCCCTACCAAGTTCGAGCTTAATTACCCAAGTGGTTTAGAAAGAGACGAAGTTTTTCTAAGACTTTCAGCAATTTTCGTCCATTTTTTAGCCTTTCTGTTACCATACAAACCACAGTTTTTGATGAATTAAATTCTTTCAGCAAATTTTGAAGAACTTCACCAAAGATACATCCCTGCCAAGTTTCAGCTTGATTGGCTTAGTGGTAAAGGAGCAGAAGAATTTTTTCTACGATTTTTGGCCAATTTTCAACCTTTCCCTTTCCATGGAAACCAGAGTTTTTGGTGAATTCAAATTCTTTTAACAACTTTTGAAGAGCTTCACCCAAGGAACATCTCTGCCAAGTTTCAGCTTGATTGGCCTTGTGGTTTAGGAGGAGAAGAATTTTTTCTAAGATTTTCGGCCATTTTTGACCATTTTTCAACCTTTCCCTTTCCATGGAAACCAGAGTTTTTTATGAAATTAAATTTTTTTAACTTTGTTGTGGGTGGTATAAAAAGGGTTAAATTTCACTAAATTCAATATCAGAGTAATGTATATTTGTCTAGAGGCTGGTATTATGGTCACAAAAGCATCAGCAAAGTTTTAAAGCAATGACTTTAGTAGAAACAGAGATATTACAGATATTACATCAGTTGCACATTAAAAGTGATCAAGTTTTATAAGTCCAACTAGAACTGACCACAACGGACTTATACCCCTCACCAGGACATTGCCCTTCCAGGGCTATTTCCCAGTATAAGTGCTTTCAGTATGGAGCGTATTTTTTTTTAAATACAATATGCCTTGAACTTTGTTATATAATATCAATGTTTTACAACAACACCTATAGTGGAGGCGTGGAATTCCCATGCCCTACTTACCTGACACAGATTTTTTTCTTCCTGTAGACAGGTGCAATTCCAGGTCACTCATGTGCAGACAAGTGAATACTAGGGCAAATTTTAGAACAGTTTAAATCAAAGTGTAGAAAACATTGTTTTAAAGAATAAAACTTTGGGTTCCATAGACAATTAGATACCACAAAACTCACTCACTGGTAACCAATTTTAAATATTGACCCAAGTAGCTCCATCCAGAATATTGTATACATTCAACCATTGGCATTATAAATCACACATATATACTTAAGTCTATATATGTGTATGTGTGATTTATAATGCCCTTGTTACAGAGACGTGATAGACAACTTGACACCACAAAACTTCACTTACAGGTAACCAATGAATATTGATCCAAGTAGCACCATCCAGGATTGTCTTCATCAAACCATTAGCATGTTCATTCTTCTGTTTCTCAGCTATGGATAAAATAAACAAGAAATATTGGTTTTTGATATCAGGCTCATCTGGTAGTAAAAATAAATCTGGATATTTTTAAACCCTAATTTGAACTGATACATTGTACATAGAGTTAACATGTTAGTGTCTTAAAATATCAATGTCATCTGGTTATGGTTGGGAGAACTCATCATGACCAGGCTTTACAATCATTTTCAGCACTTTGTATAATAAACCCTGAAATATCAAAGAAATTCGTGTGAAAGCGTATGCAAATTGTTTCTTAAAATAGCCTGCCTGAAATTATTTCAGGCATGCAATATCAGGTCAGCACAGGCTTCATTGCATGATAAAAGCCATTTCTTTATATTTTCTATGTTTTCTTTCCCAAGGGACAAAAAATTCTATGGTGTCATGACTTAAAATTGTCATCCATAACATATTTAAAATTAGACCTGTAGAAAATTTTGTCATATGGAGTTAAAGGCAGTGGACCAGTAATAGTTCAACCATGTCACGAAAGAAAAAACAAACTTGAACAGTGTTAAATGAGGTTCCTAATGATTTCATTAGGAACCTCGATCAGCATTGTGAAAGTTCAGTAGTTATAACTTATGAGTATGTTTCAAACAATGATTAATTGAACTGGTTTTTATGCCACTTTCAACAATATTTCATTTACATTGCGGCGGCTGGAGCTCCTAACAATGGATTCCTGGTATTTCTTTTATCTGAGTACTACCATTACAGCTGCTATCTCACATAGGTCTACAACTGATAGTCTGACGTGCTACCAACTGCACTATGACAGCGGAATGTTTCGAATCTGTAGTGTTGTTTAAAATCTGGTTATTGTGTAAAATGGGTCTTAAGGAGAAGGAAACATAGTAGGCAAATCCTCCTTTCCATAAATATTTCAAAAGCTTTTTTTGGTCAGTGAAGTCTAAATTATGGAAATTGTGTAAAAATTGTAGACCATCATGCTCGACACTTGCTAAATACTTGCATCACTATAACAATTTCTTCTTTTATCTACAAAATTTAATTTTCCATGTAAACAATTTATGAACTGAAGTAGACAAAAGTCTAGGCTATCTTTCATTAACCTTTAATTTACCTACCAAAATGTAAAAACACAAGGTAATCAAAACACTTATAATTGCCCAGGGGTACATGTATTAACCCCTATCCTGATGACTTTAATTTCTGTTTCAATTAAATTACTTCAAAGTCGACCTTTACTTTACCTATCTAAATGTTAAAACACAAGCTAATCAAAATGTTCATTACAAATATTGCCTGAGGGTGACCCTATTACCATAACCCTTATCATGCCTAATTTAATTTTTGTATCAAATTGGCACATTTCAACTAGTCAAGGGTTCAATATTCCTCACGAAAAATTGAGGAAAATGCAGACAGTGTAGACTAAGATCAGACTGCACATCTGTGTGGGCTGATCTTGGTCTCCACTGTCTTTCAAAGCTTTGTGCACAGCTAGAATATGTCATAAACATCACGAGAAGGGTTAATATTGATAAACTAACAAATTAGCATGATCATAGTAATTATGACTGACAAAATATGACAGATGCACTTATAACCTTCAGCAATAATTGAATATGGCTGTCACAACTTCATAGTGTACATGTTTCTGGCTTATTTAGAGGATACAATATTGCTACAAAGGATTTTTATGATAATTGTCCGGTCTTAAAGGTAACTGTATTTCTTGTTATAAATATTTAGTTTTTTAAATAAAAAAAGTCATAAAAGTTAATGTTTTGTTCCACATAATCATTTAACCTTCTAATGCTGTTCACAGCTTATTTTTGCTATACACAAAGCTCTGGAAGATAGTTTAGACTAAGATCAGTCTGCATAAGATTGCCATGTGATCTTAACCAACACTTTTGGAATTCAACTAAATTACAGTGGGTAAAACTTTTGCTAGGACTGTTAAATGTCCAAATAATTGCTATTTTTTTTAAACAAGAGGACCTTTGGCCCTGGTCCGCTCACCTGGGTCAAAGCACCTAAGGGTAACTTGCATTACTTTTGATTCAGATGATAAAGTTATTGAACTGTAACAAATTTATGTGTGAAGGAAAATAGTCTTATGGTCAGACTGATGACTCATGTCAAATTCAGAGATTGTAAGGTTCCTACTTCATCATCAGAAGAAGGTTTGAAATGTCAAATTGACCCGAAATACTACCCTCTCCCCCAGTGCTCTTCACATGGTAGCCAAACATTCATGGTTATAGCTATGCAAATAGGGTCGATGAGCTGATCATCGGTGTCAAATATAAAGGTTGTAGGGATTCTGGTTCAGAAGAAGAAGGTTATGGATTTATTTTTTTTTAACAAAGTACTACCCCTTCCCCCTGGTGGCCTCGCTCCTGTTGGCCCAACAGTTATGATTTTAGCTATTCTAATTATGGTCCATATGCTGATCATCCTTGCCATTTTTCAAGTCTGTAGGGCACATGGTTTTTCAGAAGAAGAAGTTTAAAGATTTGAGAATTGCTCTGAAAAGCTACCCTCCCGCCCCCTGTTGCTCCGCACCTGTTGGCCAAACATTCATGATTTTAGCTATTTCAGATAGGGTCTATGAGCTGATCATTCATGTCAAATACAAAGGCTATAGGGATTCTGGTTCATCAGAAGAAGACAGTTAAAGATTTCAAAATTTTTCAACAAAGCACTACCCCCTCCCCCCAGATGCTCTGTAACCTGGTGGCCCAACAGTCATGATTTTAAGTATATTAATTAAGATTTATAAGCTGATCATCCATGCCAATTTTCAAGTCTGTAGGGCTCCTGGTTCCGAAGAAGAAGAAGGTTAAAGATTACAAAATTTTCACAAAAAGTACTACCCTCTCCCCCTTGGTGCTCCGCACCTAGTCACCCAACAGATATGATTTTAGCTTTTTTAATTCAGGTCTATGAACTGATCATCCATGCCAAATTTTAAGTCTGTAGGACTTCTGGTTGAGAAGAAGAAGAACTTTTAAGAATTTCTTAAAATTTCACCTTTGGTTGCCATTGCAACCAGAGTTTTTCATGGATTTCAATTCTTTTAGCTTTTTTTGAAGGAGACCACCTAAGCAACATTTCTGTAAAATTTGGTGTTAATTTGCCTAGTAGTTTAGGAGGAGATGTTGTTTAAAGAAATTGTTGACAGACGCCGGACGAGGACCGACGACTGACGGACGGACGCCGGACGAAAGGTGATCACAATAGCTCACATGAGCACTTCGTGCTCAGGTGAGTTAAAAAACAAGACTATAATAAAGCAAGACAAATGAAACAAAAATGGAAATATTTATTGGACATGAATCATTACTGACACAAGTTGTGATTGTGGAATAATATTATACCTCTAGTTAAATTTTGGTTAGAAAAGGTTAATCAGCTGGTAAAGACTAAGATCAAACTGCACATATGGTTAAGCAGGAATGTTTCAGGTTCAGAAGTGGCAGATCCAAAGGTGGTTCTGGTGGCTCAAACAAACTCCCCTCTGTTGCCTGATTATTTCATTTTCATGCAGATATTCGGTCAAAAAGGAAAAGGCCCCTATCTTCATTTCAACTTTTTTATACCCCCCCCCCTTACCCACCTTCTCACAGAAATCCTGGACCTGCCACTGTTCAGCATGACAGGTATGACTTTTCTATCTTTTCAGGTATGCCCAGATCACAGAGCATCTTATCACTAGTATTTTTTGGAATCCTTGTCATCACATTGGAATATATTGTTATGTATGAGCTGTTCCATGCGAGCCTATCTTTCCAGCCAGAACAGAGAACAAATACAATTGGACAGCTAGCAAAGGATTCTCTTAGTGCTCAATATGTTGCATCTTTACAAACTAACCAATCACAGAGTAGTTTACAAATGATTCAGTTGACCAAAAGTAAAACAGGAAACTCAGTGAATGTGCCAAATAAAAGAACAGGAATTTTGAACAGAGACAATGATGGAAGTAGGTCTAAAACAGTTAAAAGCAATAGAAGCAAATCAAGGATTGTTTCATCCATACATAATAATGTGAAATGATATAAATATTATGGAATTTAAGTATGAAAATAATTTGTTATAATATGGCCAAATTAGAAATACTTGTGAAATTGTTAATAACCCTTTCCTTAAGATATCTGACATTATATGTCACATGTAAATTTAAGTTCTACACAAGAGCATCGACTGTAGTTGCCTACCCTATGCTGTTTTAATTTTTTTGCTGGATAAAAGATAATCAATGTGTGAAAAGGAGAACAATTTGTCCAAAATGCACGCAGAGATATCCTTTATTTAAGGTATTATTTGCTCTTTAATAGAGAACATGTGTGCCAAGTTTCAAGTGAATGCATTAAGTAATACCAGAGATATCTAAAAACAAGAGCACCGCCTACCGGTGCTTACACTCGTCTGTTGGGCGCTTGATAGTGGTAAAAAAAATCTAAGTCGAAAAAAAGTCATAATTTGCTAAAAATTCAGCTAGATTTATCCCCCTTGATAGAAAAAGTTCATCTTTTGATAGTCACATGGTGATTGGTAGGTACAATGCAATTGTAAAAGCCTATCTAGGCACTTACAATAGTATTGTGCTGACCCCTCAATGTGTGAAAATTTTCAAGTGAATGCCATCAGTAGATCCAGAGATTTCACAAAATGACAAAGTTTTTGCATGACAATGACAACAATGACAATGACGTCAAGGCTATAGCAATACTTGGGGTTTTCTCGGAAAACAGTTGAGCTCAAAATCAAAGATTTTCCATGACAATGAAAGCCATGACTACAATGATGATAACACCAAGGCTACAGTACTAGTTTCCTCAAAAAAGGGACTAAATGCTCTTGGCAGAAAATATCTCCTTTTTCCATAATATTTTTAAACATATAGAATGATTTCATTAGAATTTGCACCCTGTTTTTCATTATTGTTGGTAGCCTCTTCCTATTTGGTACAGTTTAAAAATTTTCAAATAAACAGGAATGGGTTAATGAAATATGCAGACTCAAAAAAAAGACAACTTTGGAATTAGAAAAGTTAGACATGAGTTTTGCAAACAGAAAATCATGGCTATTCATGTTATATTCCATCCTCAGAGCCCAGGCTTAAAGCATTTTTTCACTCATCATTGATTACCAGTGTTCCCACTACCTTTTCAATCTGGGGGTGAAAATGGGTAATTTATAGAATGCATGTAACCCCTCTATGTGAAGGCAAAGAAGGCTGGTTGCAAAAGTTGGGGATACAAGCTTCAATTATGGGGTAAATCACCCCCATTTGAGTTTTTTTGTGAACACTGATTACCCCTTGGACAATACGCTAGCGAAATACTGTTTCAATGAATATTAATAATAATTGTATATATCTTGATTAGCCAATCAAAATAACCATGACACAATGCTACTCTTCCATAAGGAGATACAGAAATTCCAGGTGTTACAACTGATGTCATGTAGCAAGGCTTACTATACTCACCATTTTGATATGGAAATGTAAAACGGTTACAAAATACAGTGAAGACTAGTAAGATAAACCGGATAGACTACATGTATTGGAAATATTAAAATAAAATTCATTAAAAGATCCGATATGCCTTGCATAATGAAAATAGGCAAGCAAAATATGTGTCTGATGATGTAGGCTATGACGTAGTTGACATTCCTACATTCCTTCAATAGGGCGAATTGAATTCTGAATAAGTTTTAAATATAGAAAAGACATGTAATACAGTGCTCTCAATAAGGACCCATTTCAGGAATTTTTTGTCATTTCAAGTTGGAATTTCAGGAATTTTTTTTTAACGACTTATTGAATTTTTACCGCCCTCCCCCCCCCCCCCCCCCTCTCTTTCCTGCAAACATTGAAAATGCTCGTTTCCTTGCTAAAATAAGTTTCTTTTTTTCCTCCCAAAGTCCATAATTCCTGGTAGTTCTTTCAAAATAAAGAACTTCCAAGTGTTAAAACTCCTAGGTTTTAACTCTTAACTGGAGTTACGAGCTTTGGTCGCACCATGACTTAATTATTTTCATTAAATAAATTATGAAAACTAATATGAGTTTTGATTTGGAATCGGTCCTTAGACGTATCTTGTGTGGAGTGGCTAGGAAATGCAGCTTACTCAAATTGAAGTTACCATGTTTTGGTATCCGGCGCTAATATGGAAATCGAGCCGGAAATCAGTATAGCTTCATTTTTCTCGCCTTGTCATTCCAAGGATGCTGAAGGTTCTAGGTGAGGAGCACATAAATGTACTGGCAGTTTATTGTATCCTAACTCGATTAATCTTATGCAGAATTATCTGAAAAACTGAAGACAAGAAATCTGTCATTTCAAATCTCTCGTCAGACATGTTTTTGCAGACAATTTAAATGACGTCATCGGGATTTCCCCTTCTCGGAAGATGCCTTTTATAAACGAAGACAGCCGATTAACCTTTCAGGAATGTTTTCCGGTAGGGTTTTTATTTTTCATTTCGGATTAACTAGTAGATCTTTTCTTAATTTTTTCGAAATTATATCCATTGGAGCTGTATGAATAACGCTTGATCCCCTGATTCTTTTGTTTAAATATCAAAGGAGATCTTCCATCCCGATCTGCATCCGACAAAGTAAGGTAATGACGGAGGTGGTAGTGAAGTGTCACTAACCCTGCAAAATTGTGTAGTCATAGCCACAGTCTATGACTCTGCACATTACAAATGACTTGTTTTGGTCAGCTATATGTGTATGCTCAGGTTGAATATCGACTTTTTGCACGCGTGGACTTAATTTAAACCCTTTATTAGGTAAATACGTAAAACGTCCAGGGTCAAATAACAGGATGCTTTTCTTAAATCTTGGACGTTTTTTTACGCCGGGGTCTGATTTTTTGGGATGTTATTTCACCAGAAATTCTGGCCGTATATTAAGTCGATGACCACTTATTGAGAAAACTGGTAATACAGACTAAAATTAAATCAATTTATATCACAAAAACTTAAGATCACCAATTAAAATGCTTCATGAATTATTTATGAGAACAAGAAAATTTTTAAAAGTTGTGTCTGGGATGATAAATGTAGATTACAGAATGGAGCAACAGTTATAAATTGGATATGTAGAGACTTACTTCCTGTACAAGTACCCCACCAGGACTCAGTTTGGTCTCTATGGTGATGCTTGGCTAGCGCTCTCGCACCAACACTCAGTTCTGCTTTGGGTCTGTAAGAAAAAAAAATTCATTTAGGTTTAATGCAAGTAAATAGCTTTAAAGCATTGTAGAAAATGATGCATTTTCTTTGCTATGAGCAATGTTTTCTTCATGAAAAGACAAAATTTAATCAACAAAAATTTCTTGTCTGCGACTTCTTTGAAATTGGACCAGTCTAAAATTGTGTTGTCTGCTGACTGGTTGCAAAAATGAACTTGTTTAGAGGAATCATGAAAACAATTCATTTAGATTTGGTGTGCTGATTGATTGTCCTGCCCTGCCTTCAGGATTGTGCAAACTGATTTACCATTTTACCCTGCTTTGGACACAAGAAGAGAGTGCACATGCAAAGCTTGGGTAAATTTAAAAAAAAACTGTTTGCACTGTTTTGGGATCCTGAACACAGAGATGGTTTCATGTGTTGATTTGATTTCATCTACTTATACTTTTACAAAACACTAGCCATGCACAATTATTTCTGATTACAGCTAGGTGCAAGTAATTAGATTGAGCACAACCAAATGCGAAAAGTTAATTGGCGACCCAAATGTTTTAACTTAAGCTTGAAAATGTATCAGTTACAACACTTTTGTCAACAGGAAAATTCAGATGTTAAAATTTCTCTTCTGAGCGAAATGCCATGGCAATCTAATAAAATAAGATGCACCATATTTACCTACTGTGAATCTGTGCAACAACTAACTAAACTATATAATGCAGAGATAGTAAAGTGGTACTGTAGAGGAGCTTTTAATGCAACTGGACTAAATAACTTATTATATTGGTCAATAGACACCATTGATATTCTTATGTCAGATTTTCTGGATGTTCTTTCTTCATAATAACTAGTGTCAGATAAGCCTGATCAAAATAACACTGTCGCAAAGCCGACTAATACCCCCCTAAAAGTGCTTGTCAATAATGAAAAGCTTTTTTCCATCAAAATAAAAGCCATAACTCTGTCAAAAGTCAATGGATCATAAACAAAATTTCACTTGCACATCTCGGCCTGATAACAATCACATCTGTAAAGTTTCATTGAAATCCGAGAAAATGAGCAAACAAGAAATTGCTACAGATGGACAGACTGATGGAGTGACCAACCAATCAACAAGCTGACTCCTACTTACCTCCAAAACATAGTTTAGTGGGCTTATTATTATGAGTGAGACTGAATAAAACACCTTTTAACCTTGGACCAAGGTATACTCCAGCCATTTGGAAGCAAAAGGTCATTTTGACACCCAGCAGGACAAGTTCTGTTCTTATAAATACAGAGTGAACAAAATGTGTTTGTGAAACAGGCATGCCCCTGCAACTGCCATTCTTCAGATACTGTAGTTTTATACAATATTATAATCTACAGAATACCGTAATTCAAGGTTATAGGCAATACTAAAGTTAATGTGAAGTCAAGAACTCCCAATGTTTGCCCTTAAGAACAATGACATTGACCTTGACAGATGAACTTGAAAGTGGTACATATAGAAAGGTCTTGTTTCAAGCAATGCTTATCAATGGCTCAACGTGAAACAGTTGTAACTGCCTATAAACATATAGGCAGTTACAAATGTTTCGTGCTGAACCATTGTTAGGTGAAATATGACGACTCTATCACTTACGATTCAAAAGTTATGGTGAATGCTAAAGTTTTTCTCGGACAAACAGAGAAATTGACAAACAAACAGGTCAAAAACAATATGCACCTAATCTATTGACACGGGGGCATAAAAAATTACCTAAAATAAACTCACGAGCGAGACTGAATAAATCTCCTCTAATACTCTTCTAGTTGGATGATAAATGTCTACTACACCAAAATTTTTTCTGGCACCCAGCACCCATTGTTCTCGCTAATAATACTAAGATACTAAGTGTAAAACAAGCTAAAATAAACTTACGAGTGAGGCTGAATAAAACTGTCCTCTAATACTCTCCTAGGTGGAGGCCAAAAGTCCACTGTACCAACAGTTTTTCTAACACCGAGGAGGTCCAGAAGTCCTCTCTTCTCTAGTCTCTGGAAATACAAAGTAGAATTATTATTGAATTAAAGGAACCCAAAATTGGCACTTCAGCTTGAATAATTATGGGGAGAAATTCTATTTACCTTAAAAGTTTTTATAAGCTCCCATGCTCTAATGTATTCCCATCCCACTTTTAATATGTCAAGATAGACCATTTCAATTTTAGCGAAATCTTAAAGCCTATAACCCCCATTCCCATCAAATTGATGTATGGGTGATTTCAACACAGGTTAAATGTAAGGCCTCCCAACCTCCAACCCTTTGTGTGAAATCAATGCTTAAATTAATGATTTGCTTTCTGTTTTTTTTTATTATTATTATTTTCAAAGTGTAATATACCTTAGATTTTTTAAAATGCCTGTATTCATAAACGGAGATTTGGTTGTGAATGCGGAAGAATGGCCAAAAATGCTACCAAAATGCAGTAGCATTTTTGGCCATTTTCAATGTTTTAACAACTGTACCTCTAATAAACCCCCACCCATTCTAATAGAAACGAAATGATTTTCATAAAATCCAAGGGCTGTATAAGAGCTTTGACAGTTTAAGAAATTTTTTTATTGGTCAATCAATTTTAATTGACAATCATGTTCCAAACTAATTGGATTGTAATTTAACAAGTAGAATTTTTAAACACTATCATAACCCCTATCATACCAAGTCAAAACTTTTGCATTAATGCAAGTTGATCAAAGTGATGAAAGTACTAGATGCACCCATTTTTAGACTGTGTCTATTTTGGAAATATTTTTCTTAGATTTTCTAGTTCAAAGAGGATATTCAATTTTCAGTTCAATAAAACTAAAAACAACATTAACAAATTGTCACAAGATATGCCTGTCACACAGCTTGATGTCCAAGTATGAACACAACAAAGGAAAAATGACCCTAAATATAAGCTAGGTACAGTTATGGTTCTTGTGCACTGCAATCAATAAGCATGAGAGAAAGATAAAGTTGAATGGGCAACTTAGCATTACTGTATTTCCTCTAATAAAAGTTGCCCCCTATATAGTAGCACCCCTACACTTTTTACTAAGAAAACCTGCTTCAAATGCCTAAATTTTAGGAACCTTTTGAGACTTCTTCTTTAATTTCAAAAGAACTTCCTCTAAACAATCATTTGTATGATTACGCGAAAATGATTAATACATGAGTGTGATTAGGTTTTTAGTTTCATAACTCTACGAAATCAACAAATATTATCTTCATATCTTATAATCTAATATCAAGAAGCAAAAAAGTAAAGGTTTGTCAGTTAGTAAACAGATATCTTATGGGACTACTTTTAGCCGAAGCTTACAAAACAGACGCTTACTCAAAATTGTTTATATTGGGGAATAAAACTAACTTTTCAGTCAATCAGAGACAAGAATGTTGATAGACACTGAAAGTAAATTATAAGGGCTTATGCTAGTTTCACAAATTATCCAGTAATATTGTCCCCTTCATACATTTTTTTATGAGATTCATATGAATTGCTTATGGAGATATAAAAAATACAATTAATTATACCTAAATCTTATTATACTCAGAACATAAAGTTAAGCGCCACTAAGTTTTAAGTTCATAAAATTTCTATCGAAAACTTTAATAACGTATCTATGTTGTCAAACAGTTAGAACAACCTTGTAGCTATTGATTAAAAACGTTTCGGATGCACATGCATATTCAGCAAGTCTCATGCAATGACTGTAAAGCTAGGGCTAGTGCAAAGTGGAAAATCAGCTTTTCTGTCAGAGATACTTACGTCGTGTAGCTTGTGCAATTGTTTACATTTTGATTTGAAACTCAGTCATGGCAAGGCGTAGATTGTCTACAAATGAAAGATGGCGAATAATTGGAATGCGAGATTCTGGAATGTCTTGTAGAGCCCTTGCCAGACAGCTGGGGTATCACCACAGGGTCATAACACGTTTGGTACAAAAACACACACAGACAAACGATGTTAAGGACGGTGTCAGATCTGGACGCCCTAGAGGAACGTTTATTCAAGAGGATAGAGCACTTTTGCCTCACATCAGACGTCTGCCCTTCACCAGTGCACCTGCACTAATGGACAACTGGAATACACACAGACTTCGGATGGCTGGGTATAAGGTACGAAGACGTCCAAAGTTACAACAGAGACACATCAATGAACGTCTAATATAGTGTAGAGCGAGGGCACGTTGGAACTTGGCATCATGGCGTCGGATCCATAGGTCAGATGAGTGCAGGATGTTGTTGCATGTCACCGATGGCCGAATTTGTGTTTGGAGACAACCTAACACCCGATTTGCACCAAAGTACGTCCAACCAACCTATCAGGGTGGCGGTGGCTCCGCTATGATATGGGGTTGTGTCTCCTACGGCTGTAAACTGGACCTAGTGGCAGTTCCAGGAACATTGACTGGCGATAAATATCGTGTTTACATCCTTTTTCCTATGGTAATTCCACATTTTGACAATCACCCTCTTCGAACAAGACCAGTGTACATGGATGATAACGCCAGACCCAACAGAGCAAGAGTCATGGCGGACGTTATGCAATGTGAGGCCATCACCACCATTCCATGGCCGGCTTGTAGTCCCGATCTTAACCCCATCGAGCACCTGTGGGACATTTTAGGAGCCGTTACGTCGAAGAGAGCCTCCTGTACAAAATGTGAATGAGTAAGAAGCAGCACTGCCCCAGGAGTGGCAGCAAATCCCTCAACACATCATCCAGAGGCTGATTCGTGGCATGCCCAGGAGGGTGCACGCAGTGATCAATGTTCACGGATCTTACACACGCTACTGACTAAGATGTGACTGGAATTAATCGCAATTGTGTTATCTGACTTCTAAAACCAAGTTTCGTGTCATAGACAACACCGTAAGTCGGCTTTGACAATAGTTTTTCATGTTTTAAAAAAAGGTGAAAATACGTCATTTACATATCAAGGTACAAAGTCAATCAAATTTATCACCACCCATGTATTGTTGTGAAATTGTTAAGTCAACATACCATTTTTAACATTGGAACTCAATATTTACATATCTGTTATTTTAAATTAATGCAGGCTCCCTACCTTTAAAAATCTTCTGTCTAAAACTGGTGGCGCTTAACTTCTTGTTCTGAGTATATATGCCTGTTTACTAGCATCAAATAACATGCTGTACTGACAATTTGGAGGATCTAAATGACCCCTTGACAGAAAACTACAAGTTAAAAATTGGACTTTTGAAATTTCTACAGTAAAATTTTTTATTTACACAAAATTGCTTCTTGTGTGTATTGTCCTCAGACCCTCTAAATCAGTGGTGATTGTTTTGAAAGCTGCCTTGAGGGCCTGAGATGCTCTCTGTGCTCAAGTTATCTAACAAGAGCTGTCGGAGGACAGCAAAGCTTGACTATTCCTAGTGCTGGATAGTAACAGCAAATCAATATCGACGTTGGAAATTCAATAAAATTTAAGTCAAGAGAAACGAATCTTTCTCTAGAGGCTGATATTTTGGTAACAGAAGCAGGTGCAAAGTTTAAAAGAAATAGGAACAGAGATACAGTTGCACATAAAAACATAACCAAGATTTTTAAGGCTAAAAAGGGTTAAAATTCCACTAAATTAAATATCAGAGTAATTAATCTTTTTCTGTGGGCTAATATTATGGTCAAAGAAGCATGTATAAAGTTTCCAATCAACAGCTTTAGTAGATACAGAAATATTACAGATGTACATCAGTTGCACGTAAAAACTTAACCGAGATATCTAAGTCCAAAAAGGGTTCAAAATCCACTAAATTCAATCCCAGAGTTGGATCTTTGTCAAGAGGCTGACATTATGGCCACAGAAGCATGTGTAAAGTTTCAAAGCAATAGCTTTAGTAGAAATAGAGATTTTAAACACTTGCACGTAAAAACTTAACCAAAGCATTACCCCAACACCGACACCGATGCTGATGCCCGGGTGACCGGAAAATTCCCCCTATTCTTCGAATAGTCGAGCTAAAAATACTTCTTTGAGAAAGAGCTTACAACAAGTATATCTCTAAGTCTGTACTTGATTTCCTCCGCCACCCACATTGTGTGTAATGTCCTCAAACCCTCTAAATCAGGGGTGATTGTATTAATAGCTGCGGATCTGAAATAGGTAATTTAACACCAGTAAGCGATCGAAGATAATCAATTGTTTGAGAGTAAGATCCATTTATATTCTATTGAGTGAACAACGAAAAGATATATTTTCACAAGTGGCGGAGTCATGAGTAAAAACATAGCTTGTGTTTTTCATATAAAAAGCTATCAATCTATCTAACGCGATAAACAAAAATTATTCTATCTCTTTAATGCAAAAATGAGACAAAACTTGAAAATTTTAAGACAAATTATCATAATGTGTGTCAATTTGCATTTGCATTTGATTGTTATGCAAAGTTAACCATATTGTCAATTTTTTATGCTCTGCTCAGATGACGTCAGAAAGGGAGAAATGAATGAAAGCAGGGTATAAGCTTTCAAATATTTCACTGGTAAGGAGGTGAGTAAATCAAAATGATAATCTACCATTATTTCTCGATAGTCCACTGAAAAGCATTAAAGAATAAAGCTGTATTCTGTTTATACCAAATCAGATTCTTGCATTTATTTAATGGAAATCTTGCATACATCCAGATTTTTTTCCAAATGACGGAGGGTTTGGTTTAATAAAGATACAAGAATGCATGCAGTTTTGGACACAAAAACATGACATCACAAGAGGCTGGCTAGTGGAGTTAAATGTAATTGGTTATAATTATCATCTTTTTATCTTATGAACATCTTTGATCATTGCAATTTAATATGTACAGACTTTAAAGCAGCTTATCTCAAATGACAAACAATCAAAAGTAATCCAGTTACCTTGACTCTACATACACCTTTTCATCTAGCAGGTCATAGCTGGGTAAATCTAGGATTGGACAATGTCTGAAAATACAACCCAACATTAGTAAGAGTGTGGGTGTGCATCATGTCAGATTAAAATACTTATTATATGTCCTATGTTGCGGGAGTGAAATAATCCCATTGAACATTTTTGATATTATACAGGTGTTATTACACTAGTGGAATTACTATGTAAATGAGCTAAGAACGGATATCAATGTTAAATGTTCGTTGTAAAAATGACGCCATAAAGTATTTGATGACGCCATTTGGCAAATGACGTTATATGTTTCAAGGAATAACTTAAATCGACAGACATTGTAATTTCCTTGATTTATCACAAAATTAAAGGTCATATTATAAATGATATATCAAATTTGTGCTCATTAAATATCAAGTTTATTAAAGTCGTCATCTTAAACAGATAAATATTAGGCACAGCCTTGTTTTTATCTGTTTATAGATGACTTATTTAAAAAATTTGATATTCAATGACCACTCATTCAATATCCTCTATTTTTTAATAATTTCGTAATCATATATTATGAGTACTTGTTCAAATTCTCTCCAAAGAGTTTCATAAAGAAATAAAAATTTTAGATTTTGCCTTACCCCCTCTTACAGAACTTGTGTTTGACTCTTTAACCTGGGATTTGACCATCAAAATAATGAAAACATCCTGCTTTGATTCCAACAAATTATAATCAGGGGGGTCATTTCTCATAAACATATCATTTTACATGTGATGATTACGGTAAATTGACATCAACATTGGTATAATGGACCAGGCTCAGATGACGTGAGAAGCATTGAACTAACAAGAGTAGTGTTAAATCTTTCAAACCAGTGAGTTTTCCCCTTTAATCATTTCTCTGGTTAATTAGTATAATTATCAGATGATATTCCACCCAAAGTCTGAGGTGGATTTCCTAGGATTAAGGATCTTAAGATTTCTAAGATTTCTAGTTGGGATATCTCGTGCAATTCAGTTGAAATTCTACGACATGACAAAAGATATCCTGATTAAAAGTTTTAAAAATCTTATATTTTTAATCACACATCAAGATAATTCAGAAGAACGCTTTCCTGTGCAGTCCCTGAATTTCTATTCCTATTAGCAAATGAAGAAAAAGAAGTTAAATCTTGTTTCTCCTTTTCTCCCATTTTTTTTTTTTTTCGTTTCAAAATAGCAATTATGTTTCACTAATGTCTACAATTATTTTTATTTGTACTAGTCCCAAGGAAAGTGTTTAAGAAATGTGTTGTGTCAACAATAGAGAATAAAGCTTTTGTCACTTGATCAAGAAGTCATGAGTTCAATTCCTGGTAATGGCTAATAAGGTAGTGGACCCTTAATAGTTTCACAACAATTCGGGGCTCATGAACTTTTACAATGTTGACCGACGTTTCCTAATAAAAATCATTTGGAAACCTTGGTTAACACTGTTAAAGTTCATTACCTCTGAAACATTGCAGAACTATGACAGGTCCACTACCTTAATCTTGAAGTTTTCATGTACAAACACATTCACACTGCAAATATTGGTGTGTTCTCCAGGAAACAGAATCAAGAGGGATAAATCAAAGTTATAAGAACTTGTTTCCCAAATTACTCAAGTTAATCCTTTGCTATTTAATCCCTGCTTTTTATATGCCTGTGATTTTATGATTGAGAAAACATTGTGAAAAAAGAAGAAATTGCTTCTGACAAGCAATTTCTTCTTTGTCCACACTATTTTCCACCCTACTGAATGGTTATTTTTCAAATTAAATCCACTTTAAATTTTTGTCTGCAAAACCTTTGAATTTGGACAGGTCCAAAATTTTGAAAAAAACAGGAAAGGGTTAAAGAAAGCAGGAACAGTACTTTGTTTCCATCCAAATCTGTAACATCGCAGCTATCTGTCTGTAAAGCGGGTGAGATGGGTATCCGATTATTGCGCTCCGAACTCCTGAATTCGATGTCCATCTCTCATCCAGAACTTCTCTCAAATCGTCATCTGTCAAAAACTTGTCACCTCTCTCTTTTTCTTCTTCAAACACCTAAAGAAACAAGAGTATCAGGGGTCCAGATATGAGGAGGTAAAGCAAGTCTACAATCATTATTCCTTACTTAAACCTTATGTTATGGGTACTCATTTGAATTGTCTCAACGAGACATTTCAAATGAGTACCTACAACCTAGGGTTTAATTGAGGAATAATTAATTATTTAAAATTGTAAACCAAAATCCCCCCTTTATGAGTAGCTCTGAGTATCATGAACATACTTTAACTGGGCCTTTTCTAGGGGTCGCCATTGTCGCCAATTGCAAAAATAAAATGAATTTGGCAATAAAAAAATGAAATTGGCGAAATGGCTAGCGACAAAAAATCGGAACTTTGACCAATCAGCGCTTATTGATTTTGATATAGGCTTAGAGGATATTGTGTACGCTCACAAGTGACTGGCAATTAATTGAGGCAAAAGACATGTGTGTCAACTAGTCACTTCTTGGCTACCCATAAAACTTCTATGACCCCCCCTCAGCAATGCACTATATAAAAGGAACTTAAGATTTTATCCAGCACAATCTTTAGAAGAGAAATGGCTACAAATTTGGCTCCATTTTTTTCGATTTGGCTAAAGTGTTGGGGAAAAGAAATTTCAGTCCAGAGAAGGCCCTGCTTTAACCCTTATTCTGCTGAATTAAAATTCGATCCCTTCTCCAAGAAAACCTACCTGTCACTTCATCATTCTGTCTTACCCATATTTTATAAATCAAACATTTGAAGACATATTAAAATGTAAATGTGACCTGTCACATGAAAAAGGACCATCTGTGATTTTTGTAATATGAATACATGTATTTGAAAGGGAGATTGGTTATGGAACAGGCCAACCAGAGGTCATTTTCCAAAAATTCTTTCATAGGAAGGTAAATTGATTATTCTAGATTCAGAAAATTAGTAAGTTGCAAAAATTTTCTACCCTAGTCAGTCTGCGTAACCTGCACCCTCTGACAAGGGTTGACACTTTGATCACTTCCAAGATGGTCCCATTTTGCGTGACAAGTCACAAATTCAATGAGTGCTGGAATTGAAAAAAGATTTGAAACTGTTGTAGAAAACATTGAGAAAGAGAGAGAAATTGCTTGAAACAAGCAATTTCTCTCACACTCAACGCTCTGTCTTTTTCTCACATACAGTATAAAAAATGTCCAGTTTGCGGGAAAATGTTTATTATAAACAAAGCATCTATTCTCATTCTTTTAGGAAATAGCTAATTTTTCCTTATTTGCTAGACAATTAATTTTGCTTTTTTACTATAATTTGAGTGTAAGTCTATTGCCAATTTTATTGTTATTTAGGCAGGTATCCTCATTTAATTTCAAACAAAAGTCCATTTTCTTTTTTTTTACATTTTAAATAGTCTTTCAAAGGTTTTTCCTCATCAATTCAATTGAATGTATAAAAACAGGCTAAGATCAGACGTCACATCCATGTAAGCTGATCTTAGTATATACAGTCTTCAAAACTTTGTGTACCAAAAGAAAGTGTCAAGCAGATACACAGGCTGGCCTCGGAGTTTCATGGCATCTGACCTTAAACATAAGGCTATTTAATTTTTTTTAAATGGAGCATTGATTCTGGATGGAGAAAAGGGGGCAGAATCAATTTGAAAACCATCCCTAAATGTAAGAGAAGAAACCCTATTTTGACAAATGCCCTTGAATTTTTGCCTTAAGTTAATGCTTGTAATGTTTGTTTTTATTAAAATGTTGAGCAATGATGTTGATCAGGTCACATGGCCTTGACCTTGATACCTACGAATGCACATCACCAAGATCTTTCATCATGCCAGTTATGGGGTTTGTATCTTGAATAGGCTTGAATAAAATTAACATGTTAAGTTTTGATAAAGAGCTTTTATGAAGTTTCACCTTGACGAGTGATCTTTCACTTATCACATGATCTTGACCTTGAAATCTATAGATCTGCAGTCTGTGAAAACATTGCATATTTGCTAATTCTCAGAATGTAGAAAGATAAACCTACCTTACTGTGAAAATTTTTTGAAATGTGACCTCTGTTGACCTTTACTACAGCCAATCTTTTTTTCAAGTTTATATTTCACAGGGTTCCAGATGGTCCCTCTGTATGCAATGATTCATTCATTTAGTTCTTTATTGTAGAATCCCAAGATATTATATTGCTGTGATTTCATTTAGCAAGCATTTTCACTGATTGACATATTTCCTAACACCTAGGATAGTTTACCAATTTGAAAACAATTTTCTCTGTAGTCAGCAACTTCTTTCAATTTGGAATACTAGAAAAACGGAAAAAGATTAATAAGATTACACTGAATTGTTTAAAGCTAATGTACATAAATAATTATTATAACTATTTCTGTACATTAGCTATAAACAATGCAGTGTATAACTTATATACCTCCTTTTTGTATGTCTCAGGCTGTAAATTTTCTGTCATGGTCACTTATTTTCTATAGGATTTATAGATATACTGTTACAGTCGATATTGCTTGAGCGACCATGTCTATTAAGCGACCAATTCTATTAAGCGACCACCATAAAAAGTCCCTTCACTGTCAGCAAAATCTCTGTAAATTAGGATATTCTTAACAAAAATTTGTTATTATTGAATCTTATGTTGTTGGAAACCATTAGAATCGTCCCAATAAGATGATTCTAATGGGTTCAAACATCATAGGATTCAGTACGACTTGACTGACAATCTATAAATGCTATCAAGATAAACACTCACATTTATCATATTTTGTATTAAGCAACTATTCCCATAAAGGACCGTTTTTTGGTGGTCCCCTTGGTAGTCGCTTAACGCAAGTTTTACTGTAGTTATTTACCTCCTTTATGTATGTCTCAAGCTGCAAATTTTCTGTCATGTTCACTTATTTTCTACAGGATTTGGCAGTCTTTTACCTTAAAGAGAATAAGAACAGTATATATGTATTTGGTTTAATTTGAAACCTATAGCCTACAGGCTAAACCTTGGTATCATTTGTAATTACAGGTTTTAGAATTCAACAAGAGCAAGGCCTACTGATACCTATGCTCAGCTATTAAGTGCTGGATGGTGAAAACACGAGTCAAAAAAGGGGTATTATTTGCACAAAATGCTACTACAGACCACTTTTTAACAGCTAGTGTCTTTACCAATCAAAAAAATAGCAAATTGTAAAGTTTTTATGTAACAAATGACTTTCACCAAATGACCTTGACCAATGACTGTAACATGGTTATGCATGTGACGGTCCTGTCACAAGCAATGCACATGTGAATTTCAAGGCTCTATGACTTTCCAATCGTAAGTTATGGCTAATATAAGTTTTACCTACAAAAATTTGACCTTAAAAATGACCTTGACCTTGACTTATAACCTTGAACTTGGTACCAACAGAAAGGCCGTATCTGAGGCAATCACAATGTGAAATATGAAAGCCCGATCACTTACCATTCAAAATGATGGCCAATGTAAAGGTTTTTCTTTTTACAAATTTGACCTTGAAAAATGACCTTGACCTTGACTGATGACCTCGAACTTGGTACAGAAAGACCAGCCAATCATCATGTGAAATATGAAGACCCTATCTATCACTCACCATTCAATAGTTATGTCCAATGTTAAAGTTTTTTTCCCTCACAAATTTGACCTTGAAAATGACATACACCTTGATAGATAACCTCAAACTTGGTACCAACAGAGAGGCGTTATCACAGGCAATCATCGTGTGAAATATGAGGACCTACCACTTATTATTCAAAAGTGAGAGCAAACACAAAAACACTATAGCCTGAATACAAAAGTGTTGGTAGAATTACACTAGGTCATATAGCGTCGTTGTTATTTCTAAAACCTCGTAACTACAGCTTTGATCAAGCTGCAGTTACGAGGTTTTAGAACAACAACGACGATCAAGTTAATATTGCTAGCATTGCAAGATTCCCAGGGTAAATGTTCAATGCGATTTCAATATTGTGAATCTTTAGGTCGGCCCAAATGAGTTTATTTTTTCTAACATGAAGGAGATTCCCGGGGTAATTTCATTGCGATTTCTGCTACATTACCCCGGGTCCTGTCGCGGTGGTGTTTCAATCATATAAACTTTGATATTCCCGGGGTAAGTGAAAAGAGTATTTAACAGTTTTGCTAAAAGTACAATAGATCCCCGTCATCAATTTAGTATTTCAAACATTGTGGTGATATTCCCGGGGTAAGTTACCAGCGGTTTCACTGATGATGGAATTATCCCAGGCCCAATACAGTTGGCATTACCATCATCAAAAATCTTCCCGGGGTAAGTTCATAGTAATTTCATTGATCCCTAAATTAATATTTTCATAAATCCATCATTCAAAGTGCAATTTATAGTACAAACATACCCGGTGTATACTTATATTAGGTTTCCCGGGGTAATTCAGAGTTCCCGGGGTTTCCCGGGGTAAATAGTAAGACCCCTGTTTTGTGATCCTAAACGCAGGTCAAAAGCTAATGTTTGTTAGTCGGTTCAAAAGCTAATGTTAGCTTGTGTTTGTTTGTTATGCTGTCTTTCCGACTTTAAATAAATCTTATCTTATCTTAGGGCTGGCAGTTTTTACACAGCTGACAGTGACTCTGTGTTCTTTAAAGATCAGATATGCAAAATTTGTGTTAATTTATTCAGAACGTGTACCTACCTGACAAAAAATATTATGTCATCACTTTACCTTAAAATCTTTTCATGACTCCACTTTTAAATGGCTCAATACATAATGTAAATGTGGTGAAAATTGTGAAAGAATTTCGAAAGGTTTATTTACATTTCTGGTTCCCTAATGAGCACAGAATGACCGGGTACAAGATTTCCATTATCGTACCAAATATCTTTCGCTACACTGACTCTATTAAATTCGTTAAAATTTTATCACTATTATCATAATGTTATTGATTTACATGTTCATCGGTAAAAGACAAAATTGGATTTTTCTAAAAAAATGTTGTTTTTTATACATATTTAAAGGAATTGCAGGGTTCTGTACGATTTATCCTAAAGGGCGCAGAGACGGCAAGAGCGCCGGTTACAGTGGCGTTCTCCGGGAAAACGGGTCTAACATGTTTGGCCGCATCTTGTCGAGCCAAGGGTTACGAACGTTTTACTTATCTTTGGTATTCGAGAAGAAGCTATCTTTTCGTTACCCATGGACTCGTGAAGGTAGTTTGGCCGGGACTAATCTTATACACCACGCTACGAGGCTATATAGTCCATGAGTCAGAATGGGGTTTGTTCCCCCGCCCCCGGGGGGAATTTTGTAGACCATATTTTTCTGAAAGTCCATGGTATGTAGAACATTTTGAGACATGTTAGCACTCTGGCGAGTGGGGCTTTTGTAAGATACGTTACTTTAAAGTAGCACACCCCACAAAATTTTGAAAATGAATTTTAAAAGAATACCCCAAAAAATTGAAGTAAAAATGACAAAAAGTTGACTTCTTATACATATATTTGTGCTGATTGACTGTAGGGTCTATTTGTGGAATTTTTTGAAAATTCTGGTCATCTTAAGAGTCGTGATATTGCAGTAAAATACGTTACCCTTAAATTTCATAGAAAACTATGAATATAGAAATAAATTGTCTATCCCTGCCTCACTGGGAATTTCGTTAACATTGCCTGTTTGACTGCTCATGGTATAAAGAACATTTTGAGACTTGTTAGCCCTCTGACAAGTGGGGCGTTAGTGAGATACGTCACCTCAAAGTTAATTACCGATCAAAATTTTAAGACAGGATTTTAGGTTTGTACAGTGAAAAGATTAGTCAAAATGACCAGAATGTATGTAGTGCAAATTCATAGAAATATTTTGTAAATAAATCCCCATTGAAGGCATGACATGGAAGTAAAATACGTTACTTTTGAATTTCAAAGAAAGGCACATAGATAGAAATGATTTTTCCATAGATGCCCAATTGGGAAGATTGTTAACAATGTTTTTCTAAAAGCCTATGCAATATCGAACATTTTGAAACTTGTAAGCAGCCTGGCCAATGGGGCAAATGCGAGATACGTTACTTTAAAGAAACCAACCCCAAAAATTTTCATATAACAATTTTAGTTGTTTATCTTGTTATAGAAATTACCTGTAATTTAGTAAAGAATTAAATAATATTGTGTTTCGTTAATGATATTTGTGATTCTGAAGGTATTTGAAGCCCATTTACATTATGACTTAAAAAATATAGCCATTATAGGCAATGCATGGGAGTAAAATACGTTACATTTAAATTTAATGTATTCAAAAGAAATGTTATATTCATCAATGCTCCACTGAATGTTTTGTTTACTGTGGTTTTCTATAAGCTTCTGTTCTTTGGGAGATTTTAATTTTTTTATGAATCTGGCCATCAAGCTATTTGCAAAATACGTTACTCTAAAGTAACCAATTACCCATCAATTACCATAGGCTTATTCATATCTCATCTGATTGAAATTGTTGTAAAAAACCCTCATTGTCTAAAACAACTATAAACCATAACTGTTTAAAGTATTTTTAAGGTATCAATAAAAATTTTAATCATTTCAAGGCTCATTGTAGTTTTAAAAGCGTGCAAAATTCGTTACCACTTATTCATAGGCATTATTATTTTTGAGCCGATTTCACATTTTAAGGAAATGCACCAAACACAATGTTGAGGCAGCTTATGGTATCTTCTATGTTTGAGCTTTTTTCACATTTTTTTAATAAAACACACGTTATTTATTTTACTTCTTATAATAAGAGACAGTTTTCATTGTGAAAAATGATGACAAAAAGGTGAAAAAAGCTGTTCCTACAATATTTTCATCAGCCAGTACAAACGAGTTGATTATCATTCATTTTTGTTGTATAGAGGCTTTAAAAGGATGATGTGATGAATGGAATGACGTGTATGATAAATACAAGGAATTCATGGTTAGGTGGATAAACCACCTTGATAAGAGTGTTATACTGTTAAAATGGCCTGAAAATTTCTTGAAGCATTTTAGCTCCCTATTGTTTCCAATTGAATGCAAAGTACATTGCATGCAATCCTAGTTTTGCCAAGAAACTGCGCAATTTAGTTCAATACTGGAAATTTACATGAGTATGACCATGATATTATGTTCAAATGAATAGAACATTGCCATATTCACTTTGATTTAGCAATCAAAGAGAGTAATATGTGTTACATTTAAAAGACCTTTTTTTTTTTAAAGAAAATCAAACATGATTGCTGCTTCCAAAGGACAATTAGATGCACACCAATTGTAATTCTCTTGAACATGATTAGTTCTTATAAAATTAAAGATTTTAGTAAAACAAAGATGCTTAAAAATGCTTTAACTTTGAACTATATACAAACCACAAGTACATTTAATGCAGAAAGAAACATATCTTAGATAGAATTGGCGCTTCTTTTATATCTTACATTCTGAAACAATAAACGAATTATGATAAATTGCTTAAGCAATAGGATTTCATCAATATCAAGCCCTCATTCAATACAACCCAAGACTTGATTGACGAAAATAAGAAAATTGCATGATGGGTCTATAAGTCGCATGCTTATAAGGGCTTTATAGGTGTTCATGTATAAATGACTGGTGATTTTATATTCTATGTGAAATATGTGGACCTACCACTTATTATTCAAAAGTGAGAGCAAACACAAAAACACTATAGCCTGAATACAAAAGTGTTGGTAGAATTACACTAGGTCATATAGCGTCGTTGTTATTTCTAAAACCTCGTAACTACAGCTTTGATCAAGCTGCAGTTACGAGGTTTTAGAACAACAACGACGATCAAGTTAATATTGCTAGCATTGCAAGATTCCCAGGGTAAATGTTCAATGCGATTTCAATATTGTGAATCTTTAGGTCGGCCCAAATGAGTTTATTTTTTCTAACATGAAGGAGATTCCCGGGGTAATTTCATTGCGATTTCTGCTACATTACCCCGGGTCCTGTCGCGGTGGTGTTTCAATCATATAAACTTTGATATTCCCGGGGTAAGTGAAAAGAGTATTTAACAGTTTTGCTAAAAGTACAATAGATCCCCGTCATCAATTTAGTATTTCAAACATTGTGGTGATATTCCCGGGGTAAGTTACCAGCGGTTTCACTGATGATGGAATTATCCCAGGCCCAATACAGTTGGCATTACCATCATCAAAAATCTTCCCGGGGTAAGTTCATAGTAATTTCATTGATCCCTAAATTAATATTTTCATAAATCCATCATTCAAAGTGCAATTTATAGTACAAACATACCCGGTGTATACTTATATTAGGTTTCCCGGGGTAATTCAGAGTTCCCGGGGTTTCCCGGGGTAAATAGTAAGACCCCTGTTTTGTGATCCTAAACGCAGGTCAAAAGCTAATGTTTGTTAGTCGGTTCAAAAGCTAATGTTAGCTTGTGTTTGTTTGTTATGCTGTCTTTCCGACTTTAAATAAATCTTATCTTATCTTAGGGCTGGCAGTTTTTACACAGCTGACAGTGACTCTGTGTTCTTTAAAGATCAGATATGCAAAATTTGTGTTAATTTATTCAGAACGTGTACCTACCTGACAAAAAATATTATGTCATCACTTTACCTTAAAATCTTTTCATGACTCCACTTTTAAATGGCTCAATACATAATGTAAATGTGGTGAAAATTGTGAAAGAATTTCGAAAGGTTTATTTACGTTTCTGGTTCCCTAATGAGCACAGAATGACCGGGTACAAGATTTCCATTATCGTACCAAATATCTTTCGCTACACTGACTCTATTAAATTCGTTAAAATTTTATCACTATTATCATAATGTTATTGATTTACATGTTCATCGGTAAAAGACAAAATTGGATTTTTCTAAAAAAATGTTGTTTTTTATACATATTTAAAGGAATTGCAGGGTTCTGTACGATTTATCCTAAAGGGCGCAGAGACGGCAAGAGCGCCGGTTACAGTGGCGTTCTTCGGGAAAACGGGTCTAACATGTTTGGCCGCATCTTGTCGAGCCAAGGGTTACGAACGTTTTACTTATCTTTGGTATTCGAGAAGAAGCTATCTTTTCGTTACCCATGGACTCGTGAAGGTAGTTTGGCCGGGACTAATCTTATACACCACGCTACGAGGCTATATAGTCCATGAGTCAGAATGGGGTTTGTTCCCCCGCCCCCGGGGGGAATTTTGTAGACCATATTTTTCTGAAAGTCCATGGTATGTAGAACATTTTGAGACATGTTAGCACTCTGGCGAGTGGGGCTTTTGTAAGATACGTTACTTTAAAGTAGCACACCCCACAAAATTTTGAAAATGAATTTTAAAAGAATACCCCAAAAAATTGAAGTAAAAATGACAAAAAGTTGACTTCTTATACATATATTTGTGCTGATTGACTGTAGGGTCTATTTGTGGAATTTTTTGAAAATTCTGGTCATCTTAAGAGTCGTGATATTGCAGTAAAATACGTTACCCTTAAATTTCATAGAAAACTATGAATATAGAAATAAATTGTCTATCCCTGCCTCACTGGGAATTTCGTTAACATTGCCTGTTTGACTGCTCATGGTATAAAGAACATTTTGAGACTTGTTAGCCCTCTGACAAGTGGGGCGTTAGTGAGATACGTCACCTCAAAGTTAATTACCGATCAAAATTTTAAGACAGGATTTTAGGTTTGTACAGTGAAAAGATTAGTCAAAATGACCAGAATGTATGTAGTGCAAATTCATAGAAATATTTTGTAAATAAATCCCCATTGAAGGCATGACATGGAAGTAAAATACGTTACTTTTGAATTTCAAAGAAAGGCACATAGATAGAAATGATTTTTCCATAGATGCCCAATTGGGAAGATTGTTAACAATGTTTTTCTAAAAGCCTATGCAATATCGAACATTTTGAAACTTGTAAGCAGCCTGGCCAATGGGGCAAATGCGAGATACGTTACTTTAAAGAAACCAACCCCAAAAATTTTCATATAACAATTTTAGTTGTTTATCATGTTATAGAAATTACCTGTAATTTAGTAAAGAATTAAATAATATTGTGTTTCGTTAATGATATTTGTGATTCTGAAGGTATTTGAAGCCCATTTACATTATGACTTAAAAAATATAGCCATTATAGGCAATGCATGGGAGTAAAATACGTTACATTTAAATTTAATGTATTCAAAAGAAATGTTATATTCATCAATGCTCCACTGAATGTTTTGTTTACTGTGGTTTTCTATAAGCTTCTGTTCTTTGGGAGATTTTAATTTTTTTATGAATCTGGCCATCAAGCTATTTGCAAAATACGTTACTCTAAAGTAACCAATTACCCATCAATTACCATAGGCTTATTCATATCTCATCTGATTGAAATTGTTGTAAAAAACCCTCATTGTCTAAAACAACTATAAACCATAACTGTTTAAAGTATTTTTAAGGTATCAATAAAAATTTTAATCATTTCAAGGCTCATTGTAGTTTTAAAAGCGTGCAAAATTCGTTACCACTTATTCATAGGCATTATTATTTTTGAGCCGATTTCACATTTTAAGGAAATGCACCAAACACAATGTTGAGGCAGCTTATGGTATCTTCTATGTTTGAGCTTTTTTCACATTTTTTTAATAAAACACACGTTATTTATTTTACTTCTTATAATAAGAGACAGTTTTCATTGTGAAAAATGATGACAAAAAGGTGAAAAAAGCTGTTCCTACAATATTTTCATCAGCCAGTACAAACGAGTTGATTATCATTCATTTTTGTTGTATAGAGGCTTTAAAAGGATGATGTGATGAATGGAATGACGTGTATGATAAATACAAGGAATTCATGGTTAGGTGGATAAACCACCTTGATAAGAGTGTTATACTGTTAAAATGGCCTGAAAATTTCTTGAAGCATTTTAGCTCCCTATTGTTTCCAATTGAATGCAAAGTACATTGCATGCAATCCTAGTTTTGCCAAGAAACTGCGCAATTTAGTTCAATACTGGAAATTTACATGAGTATGACCATGATATTATGTTCAAATGAATAGAACATTGCCATATTCACTTTGATTTAGCAATCAAAGAGAGTAATATGTGTTACATTTAAAAGACCTTTTTTTTTAAAGAAAATCAAACATGATTGCTGCTTCCAAAGGACAATTAGATGCACACCAATTGTAATTCTCTTGAACATGATTAGTTCTTATAAAATTAAAGATTTTAGTAAAACAAAGATGCTTAAAAATGCTTTAACTTTGAACTATATACAAACCACAAGTACATTTAATGCAGAAAGAAACATATCTTAGATAGAATTGGCGCTTCTTTTATATCTTACATTCTGAAACAATAAACGAATTATGATAAATTGCTTAAGCAATAGGATTTCATCAATATCAAGCCCTCATTCAATACAACCCAAGACTTGATTGACGAAAATAAGAAAATTGCATGATGGGTCTATAAGTCGCATGCTTATAAGGGCTTTATAGGTGTTCATGTATAAATGACTGGTGATTTTATATTCTATTTGCATTCCTGTTTGACATTGCTGGCTGACTTTCAATAGATATGTACATGCAGTTTGTGTTAAAGTAGAGAAAAGAATTGAAGAATGCCCATTCTAATTAATATACTCATGGTTCTTTGGCATAACTCTCATATTTTTCTCGTGTGCACAAGTACAAGACTCTTCTACTAACCATTAAGTATTATTCTAACCACTTGGCCAACATTCCAGACAAACAATTGGAAAAACATGCAGTAAAACCAAAATTTTTTATCTAAATCAAAGAGAAACAACGATTTTTATTTAAATGGCTACAGTATTGACACTGAAGTGCATTTAAGATAATTGCGACATGTTTCATACAAATGGTAACATGCGTTACTAGATTATGACCATCGGTATTTTATTTCAAAACATCTATAAGCAACGAATAAACCAATGCACGAAATTAGAGATAAATGATATGCATACTTAAGTAACTAAGTAATTTTGAAAAAAAGTTTCAATTAATTAAATTCTTTTAGCTGTCATGCTGCATTGTGTGATAGATAGATATGTATTTGCGCTGAACAGATATTTCCCTATGATGGAATTAAACAATAGGTATAGTACAACACAAAGTACATTACCATATCTATCAAAAAGCCAGTATTTTTATTGAATATTTCAAGATATTTGTAATTTCTAATTTAAAATAAAAATTATGATCTCAAATCTTGTTATCAAAATTTTAACTTTGTGAGATGAGAAACTACAAATGATACTAACATCAATTTGTGTGATTTATCACTTTACACTAAAAAACAATATGTTAAATCTAGCATTTAACAAGAATTTCCTTCTTGGCTGTTCAAACATATAACATTGACTTCTCGATTAAGGTCCAAATTTTAATATCATTAGTGCTAGGGGATCTTTGATCTTTTGTTTGTCACGCATTTGCCTTTAGTACCGATGCATTTTCTAAGAAACAGAACTGAGAGCTTTAAAGTCAAAGAATTTTAACCCTTATTGATAGAAAATAAAACAGTTTAAACGGGTTTTGGTAAAATATTTTGAGGTAACGTATGTTACAACATTCCTTCAGAGACATAAAGCATTTGTTGTTATAAGGATATCAGCTATAAATGATATTCTTGTGTTATTATGCATGATCAGAGTATTAAATTGCAGCTGCAATTCTCCTTTCTGTTTATGAATTGTATATGAAATTACATTGTATAAAGGGTTTGAAAGACATGTACTTAATTCTTTTAATTTCAACGTATAAAACAAGTAATATGCAGGCCAAAATAAACTATGTAATTCATCAGAGTATCTTGTGAATTTTGCCAACAAGTGTTAACTTTAAACATTTTTGGCGCCCAAATGCCAATATCTTTATATAGGCGAATATTGAGAAACAATTTTGTAATTGTAACGAATATTTCACGTATTTTCTTGAATCATACATGATTCTTTGGATGTTTTATCATTCATACTCAAGAATCATGTATGAGATAGTACTAAAAATCACAATCTGCCCAAAAAATACACAAATTGGGAGCGAAATGTAGCATTTAATAAGGATCTAGGGTGGGTGATTTCAAAGAAACGTATCTTACAAAAGCCCCACTCGCAAGAGTGCTAACATGTCTAAAAATGTTGCTTATACATGTACAAATCATAGTGTACAAAATTCCACTGGGGGTGGGGGGGACAAGGATCCCAGTAGCCCATAGTCTAATAGTTCATACACCGTGCCGGTTAGCCCTGGACACACCAAAAAGCTCTTTGTGCAAAAAAGGTTATTTCAGTCATATATGGTGTCTAGGCCACTTGACTGGCACCGTCGGCGAAACTTAGTAAAGTTATTTTTCTGGTTAGTCTATCATGCTGAAGTTACGACGTTCATTGGGTTATCCATCGACGGAAAACATGTAGTCAATTCAATTATGAACCAAATTAACTAAATCTTATTTAAAAACCAGTTACCTTTTTGGTATTTCCATTCGATCATTTAAGCCTTACATGGCCGCGACGGACAGAGTACGGTAGGCCTAACGACATTCTACAAATCATTTTGACCCGACAATTAAGTTATAGTTGGGGAAAGAGGAAAATAAAGAATATGAAAAGGTAAGCATTCCATACTTACAACTTTCGAGAATGAGGTATTGTTCCAGAAGAATCCTAATGCATGAGGGAATCACCGAATGAAAATAAATTTTTAAGCAAGCGGGACATTGGCACTAAAGGAAAAAGACTACAAAAAAGCAAAATGAAAAAGCACCAACGGTTGTGCTTTAAATGAAAACAGGTATAGACGGCCAGGTTTGTTAAATGTGTATGAGAACGGTGTTCTAGTTTTCCACCGAAAGTCCTTTCATTCGATGCCAAGGATGAATAAAAATGAATAGTGACATTTTCGCTATGAGGATAGTCGACCAGTGGAATTCGCTGCCTGACGAGTGCACAAAATCAAAAACTGTAAATAGTTTCAAGACTTTTTTATACAAAATACACCATTTAAGTTTTATCCTGAGTGTTTTGGGGAGGAGGCAGAGAAATCAAACACCAAAGAAAAGGGGCGAAAGCCTACAAATGATCTCAAGGAACAAGTAAACAGGTTGCGGACCGAAATTATAACCATGTTGATTGTAATATATGCCGCCATGATTGCACTTAAAAGGTTTTGTCTTTCTATGAATATGATTCTGAGTATACAAGCATGAAATTTGGTATTGAATGGTATCAACAAGCCCCGCATGGTGTATCAACTACGGGGCTAGTTTGAAATCCGAAAGTTTACAAAATCAGTTGAATATCGCAGTAAAAACATATTCTACGATTCATATAAATACTTTCAAGAAAAGCACAGGTTTCTACCTAAAATCGTTAAACAGGATAATACAAAATCAACAAGGGAGATTTAACAAGAGCTGTCGGAGGACAGCGAAGCTCGACTATTCCTAGTGCTGGATAGTAACAGCAAATCAATATCGAGATTGGAAAATTCAATTAAATGAAAGACAATAGAAAAGAATCTTTGTCTAGAGGATGAATTTATAGTCACAGAAGCATGTGCAAAGTTTCCAAGCAGTAGTTTAAGTAGAAATAGAATTATAACTGATATACAATAGTTGCACGTAAAACTTAACCAAGTATTTCTAAGTCCAATTAAAATTGTTAGCATAGGTAGAAACATGGATATAACTGATATACAACTTTTGCACATAAAAACTGAACCAGGCATTTACAAGTCCGAAAAAGGTTAAAATTCCACTAAAATTAATATCATAATAATGAATCTTTGTCTGGGGGGCTGATATTATAGTCACAGAAGTTTGTGCAAAGTTTCAAAGCAATAGCTTTAGTAGAAAAAGACATTTTAATTAAGATTGCACGTAAAAACTTAACCAAAGCATTACGCCGTCGCCCGGGTGACCAGAATAGCCCCCTATTCTACGAATAGTCGAGCTAAAAATGGGAAAAAGTAAAAATATATCATCTAGCCCCTGGGCATGTTTTACTGAACATCTTATGATATTTTTGCGTAATTCAAACATTGATGTTCCTTCTTCAGACGATTCAAATGAGATATTGCAAGGCAGAATCTAAAAATGAATGAAAACACCAGTTACGACTTGTGATTTTGACTTAAAATTAATACGTTCGTAAGAAGTTTAATAAAACGGGTCCCTAGTCTCCACAACTACAGACAACAACACTTTTCACAGGATTATCAAAGATTGAAACTCTGTTTACCCGAAAACAGTTATTGCATCCATGCATTTAAGGTTCATGTAAAGTGTTTGAGGCCAAAATTCAAAACACTTCGTTTGCCAAGAAAAAGCAGTATGTCCGAGTATATAATATATCAAAATGAAGCTATTCATGAGCATAAGTAGTTAAGCAACACAAGCCTACCAAAGCTATAGCGGTAAAGCCAAAACATTGTGGAAAAAGGTCATTTTCATGACAACTTCATGACGGTTGTATAAAATTGGCTAATATTTTAACAAAGTAAAGTCTAAAGTGTTACCCAGCTACAACTACAGACGTTGGTATAAAACTCGAGCCCAAAACGTAGTTATGCAAGCAATTTATTTTGACTTATTTTATAAACACATATGTCATATATGTCATTCTTATTTTGTAAACGTGTAGATTTTTTGTAAGGTATGGTGTGTTATCACAAAATAAATGGACATAAATAGTTTATATGCCTGTAAGGTTGTTTAGCAATATATCAATTTCTATTTCACAGAATGATGAATATATAATAATTTATTACAGATCATTGAATTAAAAAACTATAATTTGAAATAAATCGCAGAAAATAATTCACAATATTATTGTACGATGTTGCACCATACCTAACATCTATTTTGAAAACAGACCAAACCGGTTTGACATGTATGTTGACAAAATAAATGGAAATTGATTGTTTCAAAAGAGCCTTTTGAGACTGAGTTTTATATCAACGTTTGTAGTGCTACCTGGATAGTACTATAGACTGTACTTTGTTAAAATACGGGGCAGTTTTATCCAACCGTCGTGCAGTTGCTTGTTCTGAACAAAATGACCCTTTTTCACAACGGTTTGGCTATACCGCTATAGCTATGGCGGTCTTATGTTGCTTAACTGCTTGTGCTCATGAATACCTTCATTTTGATATATAATATACCTGGACACACTGCTTTTTCTCGGCTAATGAAGTGCCCTTAAAATTGGGTCTAAAACACTTTACATGAACCTTAAATGAAATCAAGAATCGACCAATATTGAAACCATGAAGACATATACCAATACCAATCAGAATTACAGTTACAACGTGACATGGTTCTAATCATAGTGTTAAAAGTAAACGCGTAGGTTAAATGGTGAGAAATTTAATCTGCCAAGAATATATGTCATAATGCAGTTAGATAATGAATTTTGAAAGATTTGTGCTTAAAGAAAGGCCTTGATTATTCTAGGTTAACAATTTCAAAAATTAGATAAATATGTTGTTCCTAGTCAGATTGTACAATTGGAGTGCGCAGTCTGGCTAGGATCAACAATTATTACTCTTTCCCTCAGAGCCGAACAACGATTATCAAGAATTTTCAATGTATATTCTTTCTGTTCATTCAGATCCAGCGAAAAACCTCGACGATATATACGGGCTAACTGGCTAGGATCAACAATTTTCATGGACAATACGCCTTCCCTCCAACCAAACTAATTTTAAACGTGACAGAAGAAAGTCCATTAACTATCAAAGTAATGGAAAATGGTCTGCAGACATATGATGGTAGCAAAAAAATACAAACGCTTTAAAAGAAGTAGCTTGGCAGCATAAGTTGTTAATTAGTAATGGCAGAGACACTACAGTTGCTCGTAATTCCGCTATCTAAAACGAATGTAACGTACAACACCCAATGGATCTATGCAGAGAGACTGATATAATCAAGCGCTAAAAGCGCTGAAAGCCTGGGACCAGTTTCATCAAAACATTTAGGACATATTTTTGTCTTACTGATGGCTTTCGAAACATTAAAAACAACAATCACTTTACATAGGTATTGATAGATTGGTGATACGTGATTTTTGAACTAAATATGTGGTAAGTCATAGGTAAGACAAAAATACGTCTTAAATACTTTGATGAAACAGGCCCCTGGTTTATAAAGAGGCAAGATGACATTTGAAGGAGTTCACTCCATTTTTTTAAAATCTTTTTAGCAAGGCTTTTTTAGGTGAGGGAAACCAAGGCCCCCATTTACCTAAAAGGTTCGTATACCACATTCCGAACTCACTTCAAAGCAAAAAGTGTCGAACGGTATGTTCACTATATAGCGCTGAGTCCGCCAAAAACAACTAATATCCAAGGTATAGATTACTACGCCCGATACCGCTTTGCAAACATGCGCAACTCGCGTTTTTATTATTTTAGTTGAGTGGATTGATTTGCTACTAGTCAGTCAATTTATCCATTCGATCATTCCGTCTAACAATCGTAGTAATTCTCTTTTTCTAGGGGCACAAGCTCGTCGACTCTTTCTTTTATATTGACTTGAATTCCATAAAGTAGCTGTACTTTACTGTGGGAACACAAAAAAATGATAGGGTCAATTTCTCACTTTCCCAAAATATGGTCCACCCTATACTCATACCCCATTATTATTATTTTTTTTTTCATTTCTATTCTAGATATATATCAAAATACACTCATGTTGATTTATTGTCTGCAACCTGTTCCAAGTTGGCTCAGTCTAAAATTTTGTCGTCTGTTTAAGGGGTTAAGGATGGGACAAGGCTTTTAATTTTTTCTTATTTAGATTAATCCATTACAAGACAACAAATGTTTAGACCGGTCGTAATTATAAATGATTGCAGATTACATACAACATGTGGGCAGATTAGTAAAATTTGTAGCTGAAAGGGTAGATAATATTAGGGAGAAAAGAGAAAGTGTTAGCTAGCAAAATTTTCTTCTCTTTTTCCCTATTAGCAAGGTTATCCGTATTAGCAAGGTTATCCGTCAAGATCAAATATAAGAGCTATAATGTATCTTTAACACAGCAGTGATTTTGGCAGTGATTAGAAAGAAATTATCTGGTATCCATGATAAGGACAAGGTGAATAACTAAGGTTATATTCCAGAATATTGACCTCGTGTATTGTTTCGTCTATTCAGTTCCCTCGCCTTCGGTACTATCAGTGCTTTGATTTTAGCACAGCGAAGTGATATGAAAGCACTGCGATGAAAACACAAAGCACTTCGTGTCGCACAAAAGTTGATGACGTATACTAGAACTATTTTTGGGCAATCGTGAGCACAAAAAAGCTACGTAGTACACATGTTGTTCGGTTTTTGACACGATTATCTTTTTCCTAGGCAGTTTCCAGGATAAAGGGTTGTTTCCTATGGCCTGCTAAAACATGCCAAAAAAGACACCATCTAACCATATGCGAAGTTTCAAGGCGATATTTAGCACTTATAAATGTAACCAGGGGTATAATTTTTAACCTTAGGGATAAGTTATGGTCTGTTTAAGAAAACGATATAACCTTGGTCATAATCTTGTGTAGGTGCCAGTGGCGCGACAAGACTCTCTTGGACATCTTGTTATTGTTATTTGAAAAAGGGATATTATCTAATGTTATACATACTCAAAACATACTGGATTATTTATGGATGTTCGCTTGGCTGGATCTGAATTTTCTCTAAAAAAAGCCTGGGTTGTTGTGATCGTTATGGGAATAAAAAATCGAATCCAAAACAATTTCTTTTGCATATATGTATGTGTAGGACTGACAAAAGGCTCTCAGATTTGTCTGAATTAAAAAATTTACTTATTTCATTATTGTAATTTCGCCCCCCGCTAACTCTTAGGGCATTTTTCTACCATTGTTTTCAGAGCAAAAACCAAACAAGTATATCTTAAACAACGACCCGTGTCCGTCTTTCCCAGAGTAGGCTACTAAATCATATAAAATTTGTATAAGGAACAAGCCATGTCTGTCATCTTGCTTAACCAAGGTATCAACTTATTTTTAAATTCCAAATAATGAAAAAAATATTTTTCGAAGATTCGACGATCATATACTTATTATTACCCAATATTCAAATAAATAAACCGAAATATATCAATCAAAATTAACACTACAAAAACATTTTTTAAAATATACTGAGCAAAAAAGAAAACTTTACACTATTTTAAAAAATTACTATTTTACATTCTGTCGAACAACTATATATTGCAAAAGTGTCATTTCATAACGATTCGATGTGACTTTATTAATTTTTATCAAATTTGAAGACCACGTGCTTTTCGCCAGCGGGTAGCCTCTGAAAAAGAAAAACAGCGACGGCCCTTGTACAGCATAAACGGTGTTCTTAGCACATGTTAAAACGAATAAAGTGCAAAAACAGTTTGATATTTCAATCTGTATTTTACAACGTATTGCGAACTTGCCGTAACGTAAAAATGAAAATGAGAGCACGTTACGGAGAAAATTTAGATTTGTAAGTCTGTAAATGATATTTTGATGACATTGATTTTGGCAAGACAAACTATTTCAGGCATCGGAATAATTCATAGCAAAAGTGGTAGAGTTTCCGACAAAAAGGCCATTGGTACGACACAAGTGACGCCGCGTTGAAACGGCATTGTAATAAGATTATGGCATTTTTTTAAAAAAAGGTTTCAACATCAACATTCAAAACGAAATGGCTCGTTGGGATGTAGACGTTTTAAGCTGTAAAATGGTTCAAACAAAATGGCGGACAATTTCGGAGATCAACAGTCATCTCATTTTGAATGAGTGTTTTGATTGGTCAATAGATTTTTGGATTAACAAAAGCGATCTGTTAATTACACTTTTTAAAGTTAAAATACTTTTAGATATGTAACGTTTTGGGTAGACCCGGCTTATTCTGAACATGCGGGAAATACATTCTGTTAACGTGTTCGTTCCCGGCGTTGGTAGTTAAGGTTCATGTAAAGTGTTTGAGACCCAATATTTAGGGCACTTCATTAGCCAAGAAATGCAGAATGTTCAGGTATATTATATATCAAAATGAAGCTATTCGTGAGCACAAGCAGATAGGCAACATAAGACCGCCATAGCTATAGCGGTATAGCCAAAACATTGTGGAAAAGGGTCATTTTGTACAGAACAAGCAACTGCATGACGGTTGCATAAAATTGCCCCGTATTTTAACAAAGTACAGTCTGAAGTACCATCCAGGTAGTTCTACAACCTTAGATATAAAACTCAGTCTCAAAAGGCTCTTTTGAAACAATCAATTTCCATTTATTTTGTCAACATACATGTCAAACCGGTTTGGTCTGTTCTCAAAATAGATGTAAGGTATGGTGCAACACCACACCATAATATTGTGAAATATTTTCTGCGATTTATTTCAAATTATAGTGTTTTTTACTTCAATGATCTACAATATAACTAAATATTTATCATTCTGTGAAATAGAAATTGATATATTGCTAAACAACCTTACAGGTATATAAATAATTAATGTCTATTTATGTTGTGATAACACACCATACCCTAAAAAGATCTACACGTTTACAAAATTAGAATGACATATATGACATATGTGTTTATAAAATAAGTCAAAATAAATTGCTTGCATAACTACGTTTTGGGGCTGAGTTTTATACCAATGGTTGTAGCGCTACCCGGATGGTACTTTAGTCTAGACTTTGTTAAAATATGAGCCAATTTTATCCAACAGTCATGCAGTTGCTTGTTCTGTACAAAATGACCCTTTTCCACAATGTTTTAGCTATACCGCTATAGTTATAACAGTCTTATGTTTTTCAACTGCTTGTGCTCATAAATAGCTTCATTTTGATATATAATATTCCTGGACATACTGCTTTTTCTTGGCAAATGAATGCCCTTAAAATTGGGTATCAAACACTTTACATGAACCTTAAGTCAGAATTATAACACAATGAATGATTTCCTCATTTTCTTCTAAAAAAAGTACACATTTCATCTCACGTTGACGGGTTTGATGCGCTCTTTTGGTGAAGCGACCGCGTGCAAAGCGTTCATCTTTTAACTTGAGCAGGAACTCGAGAGGCACGTGATAAAAGAAGTTCTGATGATGTTAACCTTTGTCATGCTGATTAAAAACACTGGCAAAGTTGCATTAAAATCGAAGGTTAACAAGCATTTGATGCACTAAGTGGGCCAATTTTCCGTAGAGAATATAACTTTTATACTTTATTGGTTTAAAAAGAGAAAATCGTGGAATAGGGTAAGACTGCACTTATGTGCATGCTTTTCTTTGTCTTTACCCCTGCAGAAGAAGGATTAATCCGGATTCAGCATGACAAGGGGAAATGAGACAAACTGACTGGTCCTTTGATAAGAATGGTTATATATTTAATAAACAAGGCCTGTATTGTAATATTATGTTGTTGTTTTTTTTGACTTGGATATTCGAATTAAATAAAATTTAAATTGCAATAATGATGCAGTTAAATTTTGATTTCATAAGTCTTTTGCGAGATTTGTGGATAGATAACCGAATTTATCTTCTTATCCATCTATACAGATGTATTGATGAACCAACCAATCACATGGGTTACACATTTTCATATCAGGATATCACGTGTACACTCAACATTTATGACCATAAATAGCAGATTCGCCACTTATGAAAATACTTTGTGTGTGTGTTTCCATAAGGTAGCCCACCCCTAATGAAACACGTTGAAATCGGCATGACTCGTGTTTTCTCGGATCGCGTGTTTTTCTTTGTAGATTGCTAGTGAAAAATAATGACAAAGTAATAACGTTAACGCAGTATAAAAAAAAGGGGATTTACTTTTGGTAATACCGTACTTTATCGATATATTTCGACGCTCTCCGACATTAACCCGATACCAAAATGTCTTATCATGGGTGTACTACCTTAATGAGCAGTGAACTTATTTTTCACTGTAAGGAGTAGGTCGATGTCACTGTGCTTCAAGATCGTAGGTGCATCTGGGGCCGAGGTTATAAACCTTTTTTGTGCTCAGCTGAGAATTTTCTCAAATTTTAGAATTAAATTAATGTATGAAAATAAAAGATAATATAAATAAGTTGTTATTTATAACAACTTATTAATATTATCATTTATGTTAATACATTAAACTGAGTATTAAAACAGAATTACGGCTTTAATCTCTAATTGAAATTTTAGAAAATTTTGAATTGAGAATGAGAACAGCGTTATTACCTCGGGCCCTGATAGTATACACTCCTGCATTCAGTATGCTATTTATTAAAACGTTTGCAAAAGTTAGGACACCCCCCCCCCCCACACACACACAAACACACTGGTGTACAATTTCGTAATCGTTTCGCAAACATTTTCGTCTTGAAAGTAAGAAATATATCAGCAATGGTGTTGTGTCGCAGGAACAATGGAAAGATAAACTATAGCTTCGGTTACTAACTTTATTTACACAATAATATAATACATGTTAACTCTAACGTAGCCAGTGGAGAACTCCCCGCTGCGCGCCAGTCATGCATTTATAGTCATGGCATGAAACCTGATACTTTAGTTAGCCCACGCTAATACACTACATCTCTCCCCAAGTTTTTTAAAATAAAATCATTCTCTATTAATTTTATTTTTTCACTGCATTTTAGACTTTTTCATAACTACTTAATTATTTTTAAACTTTTTCTATCAAGCAATTTCTTCTTCCAGGGGAGAAAAAGTTTTGTTTTGTTTTCTTAAAATATCAAAAATATCGTAACCACGGCCTTTTCTTAATCGTCTAGAAGTTCCCCCAACGTTTATGTAATAACAATCTGCTGTTTGTCTTCAAGTTTATGTGACCTTTAGTACGCCGGTCATGAACTGTCTGTAATCACAATTCTAATCATTTCAATGATCATCTGTTAACAAAGCATGAAAATTAACATTAAACATGACATTAGTAATGGCAATTAACTGCATCGTTCGCTTTCCAAGGAAAGTTCACATCGCCATATCACCTGTGGCAGCAATAAAACTGCGGGGAAGAACTGGACTGAAAGCTATTAATTTCAATCGCTGTCAAACATAATCTGAGAAACGCGATGGCATGCGCGTCTTTCTTTTAACACGATTTCCACAATTTCCTACTTTTATGGGACTTGTAGTTTTCTGAGGCGGTGTCAGATTTTCTTGGGCCATTTTATCCTTTTCAAATAATTTCTTTACAGCGGTAATGTTTCTTTTATACGTAACCCCATCACGCTCAATAGTAACCCTATTTCCGAATCTTTCGCGAACAACATAGGGCTTCGACTCGAAATTTGTGTCAAGCTTATTATTTTTCTGCTGTTTCAACAATACTTTATCTCCTACGTCAATAAAAGATTCCGAAGCGTGTCTCCTTTTGTCGCTATACATTTTGCCTTTTTCTTTGATGATCGAATCGCGGTCTCTAGCTTCAGATTCTACGCGGTGATTTTGTAAATTTGGTAATTTCGATCTAATTTTACGTCCAAACAATAGTTCAGCTGGTGATACACCCGTAGTTGAATGAACAGAGCTACGATACATAAGTAAGAATGTGTCGATTTCATTCTTCCAGCTGCGCCCTTCGGCTTGTGCGATTTTGATACGTTTTAGCAATGACCTGTTCTGCCTTTCTACCTCGCCGTTTGCGCTAGGCCATAATGGCGTTGTGTGTCGATGTTTTATACCGTTTTCTAGCAGAAACTCTTCAAACAGATTACTCGTGAAGTAACTAGCACCGTCCGTCTGTATGGATATCGGATTTCCGTGCCTACTGAAAATACTTTGCAATATTTTGATGGTACTTTCAGACGTAGGTGTTTTACTGTATCCGATTTCAACGAAACGCGAATAATAATCCACGACTACCAAAATGAAATTTTTCTCATTCAACGGTCCTAACCAGTCGATGGCTAGGTGTTCCCAGGGTCCGTTGGGAAGTTCTGTTCGCGTCATTTCTTCTGGTCGTGTTGGGTTCGAAACCAACTGACACCCATAACATGTCCTACAATGCTTTTCCGCGTCTTTATCTATACCGGGCCAATACACATTTTGCCTTAAATTATTTTTCATCATGACGATTCCAGGGTGTGACTCATGGGCAATTTGTAAAATTTGTTCCCGTAATTCCTTGGGGACAACAATTCTAGTTCCGCGAAGTACTAAAAATCCAATACACGTAAGTTCGTGCCTAACTGGTAGGTACTCGGTATAAGGTAATTTGTCCCATGCATTATTTGCAATGCAATGCCGCAATGCGACTAACTCTACGTCATAGCGGGACGCTTTTTCAATTTCACGCGTAGTGATTGCATGAGGTGTTGCATTCCGAGCAACGAACTTCACATACTCGTCATCTTCAACGAACGAGCATTTACTATTGTCAGTGATGTCATCCTGCCTGCACAGCCTGCTAAGACAGTCACTTACATTATCTGACCCTTTAATGTGTACGACTTTGAATTTGTACGACTGGATTCTGAGAATCCATCGTTCAATCCGTGCTGACGGTTTTGAACGCGGTGCAAACAGATACTGCAACGCCTTGCAGTCAGTCAGAAGCTCAAACTCGGCACCGTAGAGATAAATGTGAAATCTCTCTACTCCAAATATCAAACTAATACATTCTTTTTCTACTTGACTATACTTTCGTTCTACCGTATTGAGACTTCTGCTTGCATAGCAGATTACTCTTTTCTCACCGCTCTGCTCTTGCACGAGCATTGCTGAGACCCCGACAGGCGATGCGTCACAAATTACCTGTGTTTTACCCTTTTTATCAAAATAACCTAGGGTTTTCGCACTCGCTAGTCTCCGTTTTAATTCGTCAAACGCGTTTTGCTCGGCATCAGCCCATTTAAACGTTACGCCTTTACGCGTAAGTTGCCTCAGAGGCTCGGACACGGTACTTATATCTCTGATATATCTGGCATTGAAATTTACAAGACCTAAAAATGAGCGTACTTCGGACGCATTTCGCGGGGCCCGGGCATCCAATACGTCTTGAACACGCGCTTTACTTGGACCAACCCCGTGCTCAGAAACTATATTTCCCATAAATTCCAACTGTGACATATTAAACTGACACTTCTCGCGATTAAGGGTCAAACCCTTTTCACTAAGCACTTTCAGCACATTTCTTAACCACTTATCATGCTGCTCTTGTGTAGGAGCGTACACTATGATATCATCCATGATATTTCTCGTATTTTCACAACCCTGAAGGATCTGCTGAAGCACATTCTGGTACATTTCGCTGGCACACGAGACTCCGAAAACTAGCCTTTTGTAACGATATTGTCCTTTGTGAGTGACAAACGTTGTTATTTCCCTCGATGATTCGTCCAGCTCTATTTGGTGGTAAGCGTTCCGGATGTCGATCTTGCTGAATACCCTACAGCCGTTCATCTCCTGAAGTACGTCGTCGACAGTAGGTATTGTATGACGTACTCGTTTTACCGCCGTATTTGGTAAACGCATGTCCAGACATAGACGAATGTCATTGCCCTTAGGTACGATAACGACGGGTGATACCCATCGGCTTGGAGTTGTTACTTTCTCAATTATGTCCATTTGTTCGAGCGAGTCCAGCTTTTTGTCTACTTTCTCTTGAGATGGTAAGGTATACGTCTTACCGATTGTACGATTGGGTCAACTTTTTCATCAATAGGTATGTGTAACTGATAGTCCCTGAGTTTACCTATCCCAGTAAACATGGTCGGAAATTCCTTTTCTATGTCCGATTCAACTTTGCACACCTTGGGTCCTATTCGCAATACGTCTAATTTTATACCAGTGTCTCTACTAAGCAAAGATTGGCCCTTTCTTTCTAAAACAACAAACTCGACATTTTGAAGTTTTCTATCGTTTCCTTCGACGTCAACGCAGAATTTTCCTGCCAATTGTAGAGGTTTTTGGCTGCCATACGCGAAAAGCTTCTTTCCCGATTTTTCATGGGACAGGCATTTGAACGATTTCTGTGACTTGAGAAATTCCCAGGTGTTGCGATCTATGATATTGCATGATGACCCGGAGTCAATCAGCATTTTCAGAGGAACGTTCCCGACATTTACAGTTATGATTGAGTCAGAAAACTTTTCACTCACCGTGAATGTAAAGCTGTCGTCCGATCAGGATCCATGGTCCGCTAATTCATGCTCCACAGAACGTACTTTATTTCTTTGTCCCCGTTTTCCAAATTTCTTTGCCTCGGCCCTACACTTTTTGCTGAAGTGTCCTATCTTTTTACAGTTGTTACAAGTCGCGTTCTTTGCGGGGCACGTCTGATCCTTGGCGTAATGTCCCAATTTACCACAATTATAACATTCCACGTTTTTCCGCCTATATTGTGGTTTATGCTTCACTTCTAATCTGAGAGCACTGTCCTTACGTGCTTCACTACCAAAATGACCGTTCTCAATTTAAGCTGCACTGTCCTGCGCTCTTTCGTAGGTGGACGCAAGTTCGAGCACTTTGTCCAAAGTTAGATCTTTCTCACAGAGGAATTTCCGCCGTAGTGTTGAAGAAGAGCATTTTTCAACTATTTGGTCCTTTATTCTATCGTTTGTGTTCTCGAATTCGCAGGTAAGGGCAAGGTGTTTAAGCCTCGTTGTGAATTCCTGAATTGTTTCATTTTCACCTTGTCTCTCGGAATTGAACTTATGTCTCTCAAAACTAATGTTCTTCTTAGGTTTAAAGAACTCCTCTAAACTTTGCACAGCTCTGTCGTAGTCATTGTCGGCTCCCGTATTGTCCAGAGTCTCAAAGATTTGCTGTATTTCTGGACCGGCCAAATGTAGAAGCAGCGCTCGTTTCTGGGCCTTGTCGGTAACCCCAGATCCCGTGACAAAATACCGGAATGATTTCAACCATCTTTCCCACTTTCCGGATATACTCGAGTTGTCACCGTTTGTCGTGAATGGCTCCACACTTGGAACACTTAATGCTTTTGCCATTGTCTCGACACAAGGATTCTCCCAAATTCAAAATCAACGGAATTTAATCCAATCGGTTCTACGTCCTTAACATGTAAACTCGGAATTTAATCCATAAACTGTCTTCATACAGTCCGGAATTTAATCCATTCAAATCTGTCCAAGATATAATCCTTATCCTCGTCGCCAAACTTTGTTGTGTCGCAGGAACAATGGAAAGATAAACTATGGCTTCGGTTACTAACTTTATTTACACAATAATATAATACATGTTATGGGGGGTTTAGACTGTATGTTTTTTCACATCTGCTTTTTCATATATGTCAAAACATGTAGTGTAAACCCCCAGATAATGAGCGTTCTGTTAACAGATCTGCAAAACATACGGAATAGAACATGTTCTATTTCCGTCTGCTTTTCAATACCGAAATGACCATTGATACCTCTGATGACCTGCTGATAAGCTGATAAAATAAACAATTACTGGTCCGCTCTTTCAAGCAGCCTGTCAAATAGACATATTTTGTGAAATATAATTCCTTCAATGACCAGGGAGAAATTTTAACCTATTACCATATAATAGATTAGTTCTTCCAGTTGTACTAAGTAAATTAAAAAATAATTATAATAATATAACTGAAAAATAATATGTTCAAATACCCATTACAATTTACTGGCCTATCAGGAAATTGCCGAACATATATTGACCATAGTCAGTCTATATGTCAGGAATATTGGTAGCCCATCCTAATTTAGAATTGCTATTCTACTGTACTTAATTGTCTAGTCTGATCACCTATAAAATAATTCTCTACCTTTTAATTAGTTTGTTTATGCCTATTCAATTTACATGATAAATACCAATCGAGGTTCAAGTTCTTATAACTCCATCTCGATTCTTCATCCTGTGAAATCCTGAAGTACTGGCACCAAATGTTATGGATAAGTAAGAGAATGAAGCTAGTTCAATGGCATTTTGGGGAATCAAATTTCTCCTAGCTCCTCTCAATCGAGAGATCAGTGCTCAGCGACGCTATGAAAATGTGTTGGTTATATATCAAGTATTAAATTATGAAGAGTAATTTGTTTTATTATCACTTTAAGTCTCGAATTAAATTAGAAATAAAATATTTTGTGAAACAAATGTTCAGAAAAGAGATCAAATGATTAATTACAGAAACAGAAAATTCTGTGACCATTTTCCAGGTCTAAGACAACCTAAGCAGGAGAAAAGGATTCAAATAAATTAATTGAGCTACATTTCAGTGTCTTTATTATCATTTAAGTTATGAAGAGACTATTTGTTGGTTTCATTGAGGTGTGAAACTAAAAACATTATCACACTGTATAAATACGCAAAGCGGATTCATGTATGAGTGTGATTAGGATTTTTTTGTTTCATACCTCCATGAAATTAAGAAATATTCTCTTCATTTCCTGAAATTTGATATCATGAAGCAAGAATTGTTAAGTTAAGTCAATAATTATAACTTTTTAATTTCACGATGAAACCAGTTTTAAGCCAATCAGAACATACGAATATTGATGGACACAAATGAAATTAAATTATTTAAATATTCGGTGAGCGATAAAACATTCCCTCATCATTCCAGTAATACAATACACTATTTGATCTTGAAAATGACTGACAGTCATGACCGAGGTCAACTGAAGCAGATATGTAAAAGCATACAGTGTAAACGCAAAAAGACAGATACGCTTTTACACACGTGCTTTTTCACATCTGCTTAAACATACAGTGTAAACGCTCTCTTAACTCTAACGTAGCTAGTGGAGAACTCCCCGCTGCGCGCCAGTCATGCATTTATAGTCATGGCATGAAACCTGATACTTTAGTTAGCCCACGCTAATACACTACAAATGGGAATCAACAAATCAAGCGGTTGAGTGTAGACTGGCTCCCGTCTCCCTGATCTGAAGTAATATGGAATGAGCAATCAACCAGAGAAAGTGTGGTTTCTAATCAGCTTATATTCCGCTGAACCGGAATCGTATACTTGGTATAGACCAGCAATTTCAAGTTAATGATCAAAGATCAATTTTACATTGAAAATGATAGGAGATAACGGTTTTTCGGACCTCACTCTTGCTTGCAGAACTATACAGTGTACTAAAGAGTGTCCGGTGTAGAAACATGCAAGATGGCGGACGAAAACAACAATTAAGTGTAAGTACATTTTCAATCGCAAAATACAGGTTAATTTCACAGATGGTGAGACATTGTAACCAACATAAAATGCCCAATTTTCTTATTTTCCGATTGTTTTCTCGTGATTCCAACTACACAACTTGGATTCAACCAATAAAGATGGATGATTAGAAAAAATCGAAATTGAAGCGGTGATCCCAAGATTCATTCCGGAATATTGGATTAATCAAAAATAAAATCACCAATGTCCCATGACCTATCGTATGCCCAAACCCAAACAAACCACCCCCAATTTTGATAGCTCTGAAAAACATTGTGGAAAGTGGTATTTTTAGTTTTATCTTTTGAAACTGGGTAGACACATGGTTTGGAACCGTGTAGAAGAAGTACGACGTTAGTAAATCAAAGCACTGAAAGTACTGATGGTGGACGTTTCTGTTGGCATACTAGAGTGATTATTCCATTTGTTGAGAAAAGAGAAATTTTACGTGTTAATTACAATAACAGGAAAATGACCTGACCTAAGTTCACATCTTGCTTCAGATATACATTTATAAACATATATCGTCGATCGTCAACCAAAGTCCTGTAATTTCAAGGTTTCGATAACTTTCGGCATTATGCCGGGTGTATTCCGTTATTTCTATTAATTAGCCATTGTTTTATATACATTAGTAGTGACAGGGGAGGTTACCATTCAAGTTATTCCATTCACCAAGTTTTCATAAGTGACCTCCCATAGACCATTGGGAAACACGGGGAAATTTACTCACTCTGTCTGAAAACAAGTTCTACGGAAGCAAAACGTTCACCCGGTCTCAGAATTGCATATGATTTCGCACTTAAAAGATGTCTTTGTAGATTCAACAAGTTATGTAGAATCCTTGTTTCACTCCAGTTTTAAAATGCATAGTTGTCAGACGGATACAATCTCGAGTAGCCAAGCCGACGGGCATATGGGTTATCAGGCTTGCAAGCTATAAGCTCAGTCTTATTTTTTATTTTATTTTTTTTTTTACCGTTGCATACCCGTTTCATAATGTACGAGCAATTTTGGGGTTTTTTTTGTGTCAGTGACAAAGAATATGTGTGGCTGAGTAAGAAAAAGCACTCGAGATGAACTATTGGTAGTTCAACATGAGAATGTGACAAAAACCGTAACCGGTGCAACCACGCAGAATCTTGAGTATGTTTGGTCTCCATAGATAACCCGATTCGTACATACCAATGAAAATGGCAAACATTCTCTGTAAGCCACTTAAAACACACCAAGAAGTATGTAAAGTTTCTTTTTTAGCTAAGTATATGACAGCATAGTAGTTAAAATGGAAGACATGCTAGTCCAAGTCGAATAATTTGTACTAAGCTTTAGATAAACTATATAAAACGTGTTACACCATATAATGTTTATATTTTCTTACATCTTAGTCTTTCATCACCCTCGTCTTTAGGAGCAGAAAATTCGGAAATTTTATTGTTATATATATATATATATATATATATATATATATATATATATATATATATATATATATATATATATATATATATATATATATATATATATATATATATATATATATATATATATATATATATATATATATATATATATATATATATATATATATATATATATATATATATATATATATATATATATATATATTTATATATATATATATATATATATATATATATATACTATCACACGGTTTTGTTGTATATATATATATATATATATATATATATATATATATATATACAACAAAACCGTGTGATAGTCACACAAATATGATTAATCATTGAGTTCCACAGCCATAAGGATTTTTTAAACCAAATGTAAACTCGTACTTATAAACATAAAAAGATAGTGGTTTCTCATAAAAAGTAATAACACCACTGCTTGAACGATTTGCTTATACACGGAATGCTGCGTTTCTAATGACTTTGTAAACCAGACAACAAAGGATTCTTTGTTTATTATTTACTACGCAGTAGCACACGTTATCAAATTTGCAATCAAATAGCAAAAAACCGAGAAAATAATGCATTCAATATTATATTCAGTATTACATTTTCACATATAGCTTTCCTTGTTTTCTGTAACGGAGAACTATTATCAAATTCGTTGTTTTGCACGTTTGCAAGATTACTTTCTAAATGGCGTCATCAACACGTCATATAACGCACGTCATCATGTCATTTTTACCATCTTGGCTTTCCAAAACAACAAATCAGGGTAAAGAAAAACAAAATCTGTCACTCAATGTTATATGTAAAAGAAAAGCAATCAAGCTCGCCACATCTCAATTGATGACATTCCTATCAAATGATAATAGTACATAGAGATCTCCGTAGTTCGTTTTCTTCAAGCATGCTGATCAAAATACCACCAATTACCAAAAATTACCAGAAATACTACACTTACGTTCAAGGTAATTTACAGTTGACAGAAAAAATTCGAGCGATGTTCCGAAAGAACAGATCCTATTTGTAACAACTAGGAAAACGGTCACCACATGCAGAAACTAAATCTCCTGAGAATAAGCCGCAATTTTCACCATTTTGGAAATACATATCATAATGAAGGCTGCGTTTGCGCTTAAAGCTAAAGTCTATACGATAGGAATATAAAGATATTCTCCGGTGATATAAATTTTGTATACGACATCCAACAACCGTGAGTTTGTTTGTTTGTTTGAATGGGTTTTACGCCGTTTTCAACAATTTCGCAGTTTTATCACGACGGCCGGAGCAACTTACAATGGATTCCTGGTATTTCTTTCACCTGAACTACCATTACAGCCTTTGCTATCCTCCGACTGCTATCTCACATAGGTTCGAAAATACGGAAGGTATCTCTCAGTGAAAAAAATCTAAGAAAAGAAACCTATTTCTAGAGTTATGCCGAAAGATCGAAAATATTGCCTTTTGGGTATGCAACAGAACTGATAATTTGATTATAAAGAATTTATAATGATAATAGGGATATGAACACCACTTGATTTTAGTAATTTTTGTCTCGTCAACATCAAATCCATTGCCAATAACAGCATCAGATACGCCGTGGTGATGACAAAAGTTCCCTTTTTATTTGTACAAAACAACAGAAATAACGTCAACGAAAAAATCATTTAAAAATACTGTGTTAAAATGATATGGGCTACGTATAATTCATTCAAACTTGTAGATCTTTCAAAAATACACAATAGAGTACTTTGCTAATATTTTACATTTGCTTTATCAAAACAGCATGAAAAGATATCAATTAATAGGACTTAAACACCTTAATTGCTTGAAGGTGGAATACACTCCGAGATTATATACTGAGCGACTTTAAAAACGCAATTCTTAAAAATGTCACTTAAATGCAAATATTAGTGAATAGATTCAAACTTAAATATACTTAATTTGTTACTTTAACAAGTGACCTTTAGTCCAACATCAATATTATTTTGAAACATTCTCTTGTATTCCCAAATGCGGGAACACTTTTAAGCATACCCACGAAAGTTGAAATTTCTCCATAGCCCTACTGCTTGAACGATATTTTCTTTTCAAATGAAACAAAAGCCAAACAAATTTCAGAGTTTGGTTGAATGAATCAAGGGGTCAAACAAATCATGAAAACCGCGTTTAAGCACGTTTGGTGCAAAGACAAGACCAAAACGTCGTCTTTTTGACCAGAAATGTCGCCACTTACATGCTTTTCCATTCCGTTCGTAGAACCACAAACGTTGTTCATGTGAATGCGGTTTTGGCAAACTTAGTCTGTTCACGCTTTTAACCCCTTATCAGACAACTCGTTTAGAATTGAGATGCCATTTAAAGCGTGTTTACGGCATGATACTAACGTCATTTTAACACGTTAAGTCTTCTGAAAATCCTTTATGGCAAGGTCCTACCATGCAGATGTTTAAATATTGAACGAATTAATCAATATTTTTTTAGTCTAATCGAGGTTAACGACGTTCCGATTCTAAGGAACACTTTCCCTTTTGACGTACCCAATTAAAAGTACATTCTTTGCAAAGCGAGTGAGTTGATTTCGCTTCTTTTAACGGTTTTTGAAATGTCTATTGTTTATTACCCTCCACACCTTGATTTGTTAAACCAATCAACCATGAAAAGTGCAATGACAAAGAAAGAGTGAACTGTAGATTGCTATGCCGAAACTAACCAAAGCGTCAAATCAAATTAAGATAAAATCGATTCAACAGGATTTTTTTTGTATGATTTCAGCTAAATTTAGTTAAACCAAATCTTCTTTTCTGTACTCAAATTTCAAATTTACTTTGTTGCGTTTTTAAAGTCGCTCAGTGTATATATGAAGGAAACAAGGCTTTGTCTAAAGGAGCTGGTACACCACAGCGCATTCACCAAAATTTCTTGACCGAATATGGAGCGTAGGCGTATCATTAGTGTATGTCACCTTCAATTTCACGTATGAGTAGTGGATACGTATGTAAGCCCCGGTTGTTTCTGCGCTAATTTTTCTAACACTGTGTCCGCCTAATAAAATGCACAATTTTATTACATACCCATCCGCCTTATATACATCCGAGGTCTGTAAAGAGACTTATGACGTGAGTCGAACACTTTTAACGAACAGGCCATCTATACAATAAGTTATTCTAGAGTCAAGAGCAAGGCTGTTTAAATCAAGTTTTAATAAGGCCCTTTTTTCCGGTAGAATCCATTTGGACGAGAAACTGTCCTTATGATGGTAAAAACATTTCGTGCAAGTTCGAAACAAAACCATTGAAAACTTTGGAATCTATACAGCGGTAACGATAATATTTTAATCTAATTTTCACTAAGTACTTTTTGACAGGATACGCAAGGAGCCCTTTTTACGAAAGGAACGTTTCTCTTAACATGGCCTACAATTCTACGAAGGGTTAAAAAGAATCCATTGTAAAATATGTTCTCTGTGTTGAGAAAAGGAATCTATATGTATTTTGAGTGAATTTTCTATGAAAAATTTCCTTTTGCAGTGAGATTTGAAGGAACATCCATGACAAACTCCATTGAAATCGGCCGCATGGTTTTGGCGAAGAAGATTTTCTAAAGATTTTAAAGTTAAAATTATATCCCCGCCCCGCTCCGTCAATATTTCAGAGTCAAACGATTTTTTTAAACAATTATAAACAAGGTCACCAAAGGAATATTTCTGCCAAGTTTCGTGAAAATCTGCCCATTGTTTCAGGATTAGAAGATGCCCAAAGAAGAAGTTTACGCACACACGGAGGAACGCACGGACGGACAGACGCACGACAATTATATCGCCATTACAAAAGTTAAACCTTCGGCCAGTGGGGATTAAAGACCGATGGAACACAGCGAAAAGAGCATGTTGAAGCATTCGGAACACCACTCGGCCAATCTCACGATCAACCTCGGATGTACAAAGATGGACTATTTTCAAAAATTACGGAAAAAGCTTGGAAAAACTTGATGACGTCAGTTAAAATGGCGTTAGCCCTCGAAACTTTGAGTGAAAACATTCGACGTCGCCAACGTTGTCACTGACGTGAAACCCTAGTATCCTTATATAAATAACTTTTGATTCTTAAATAACGGCTAAAAATCTTAATTTTTGAGAATGATTGTCATTCTCAACAATTAAGATTTTTTCAGCCGTTATTTACAGTAAAATTTATAAATCTAAAGATAGCACCAGTTCGCTAGTTTTTCTTGCACTGTTTCCGCCTAACAAAATGTACAATTTCGTTACATACCCATCCGCCTTACATACATCCGAGGTATTTTGTAGTTTACGGAAATGGCCGAGTGATGTTCCGAATACTTGTTGAAGGTGAAGTTCATATATCTAGATTTCTCTCCTCTTGATTGTAGTCGGTCTCGAAATTCTTTTCTGAAGGAGAAGGCCTTGAATTACAGTACAAATGATAATTACTGTCGATATTTTATATACTAATGGACAAAAGTCTTGTCTGATTTCACGAATATGCAAATGAGGCAAAATATTTTTATGAGAATAAGAATATGAATGGATTTACCATTATTGTAAAGTAGGCGGTTAAACCTTCCAATCTACAGTGATTTTGTAAAACTTCGATCTACGGTTTAAGAAATAACCGACGTAATAACAAGCACGTTAGGTTGTCAAATTACGACGCGGTCTAATTTAAACGAGGGTAAATTAATGAATAGAAATTATCCATACATGTACACAGTATCCCTCTTACTGACATCGCGCATAGATTTTTTTCAAAAAATGAAAGATTTCAACATATCGTTGTTACAACTGTTTTGACTTACGTCATTAAAAACGCGACCTGATGAATCCTTAAATTCAGAAAAAAAAGATGAAATGCTTCATAAACAACGCATAATTTATTGAATGTGTGTTTCGTTAACCCAAAAATGACAGAAAACGTTTTATTTCGTGATTTAACAACACACCCACCAAAAATAAAACATTTGCTAAAAATTAAAATGACCTTCCTGAAAGGCAACCGATTTTCTATGAACTCTTTTAGTGTTTTTCTTTTGGATCATCAATACAGAAAGGCTCTTGTGCAAAATATAACAATGCTATGTCGAATGCAGCGTGAAAAAAATAAAACGTCATAAACGTCGTTTGAATAAAATCAACGTCATTTGTGATCAAATGTTGGTGAATACAATCCCCATGTCGTTAGGATAGGGCCGGTATTGACGTATGGGGACGTATGTCAGCGTTCAAGAAACGTTAACGAATTACGATTTCTGATTAACTAACGGGCAAAGTGTACCAGCGTTTGTCTCCTTTTGGCTTCAACATGATGTTGTTAGTATTCCTCCAAAAATACATCGATTTTGGTAAGAAACTGGGGCCCGTTTTACTAAGCATCTTACGACAAAAATGATCGTAAGCCAAAATCACAAATCGTACCTGGTGTATTCATTCATTGTTAGATTCTGCCTTGCAATATATCACCGGAATCGTCTTTAGAAGACGATTCCAATGAATTGATGCATGGCGGAATTCCATATTTAGTTACTTATCTATGAGCAACTTTAATTTTAGACTTTCGCAAAAAACGATCGTAAGATGTTTAGTAAAACGGGCCCCTGGGAAACAAGGTACACCTTCCTACACCTTGACGTAACTGTTGAAGAAATTGACGCCATGACGTCGCTTCGACTGAAAAGGGATAAATAAGCAGGGACGTTTTACCAAATACAAGCCTAGGGCCTGTTTTACTTAACATCTTACGATTATTATTCTTTTTGCGTAAGTCAAAAGTTTAAGTTGCTTATACAGTAGTAACTGAATATGGAATTCTGTCATGCAATATCTCGTTAAAATCGTCTTCTAGAGACAGTTCCAATGGGGTATTGCAAGACAGAATCTAACTATGAATGAAAACACCAGGTACGATTTGTGTTTTTTACTTACGATTAATTTGTTCGTAAGAAGGCCCCTAGTGACAAAATATTGCATGGGGGACATTTCACGTCAATCGAGCATGAAAATCGAAAAATTAGACCTTTAATATCGAATCTTGATGGCTTCCATTTTTTTTTAATGCTTACGGTATACCTTTTAGAAATTTCAGTAGAAATTAGCCCCACTACCGGCATTCTCACATCAGAACCTGTAAAATTAACAAAAGAATATGTCCGTTCTATTTTGTTCATTCCATCTTATTTGATTCTTTCTAAGCAGAGGCCATTAAGGTAGTGGAACCGTAATAGTTTCGCAACATTTGAAACTCATGATCTTTCAAAATGTTGACCGAAATTTCCTAATGAAAATTATAAGGAAACCTTGGTGAACGCTGTCAAAGTTCATCACTTCCGAAACATTGCGGATTTATTATGGGTCCACTACCTTAAACTTTAAACGTCAGGACGTTGTCCAGTAATCTCGTTAAAATATCGCGCTTTAAAAGAATTTATCCCAAAATGATCACAATCAGCCTTAGTTTGGCATAATAATAATAGAAAAATCGTTTCTGGTTTTCGTTTAAGATCGACTAACCTTTCAATTTGTTAGAAACAAAAGCTATATTTTCTCTCGATATTTCGTTTATAGTATAATATAGCTTTTTGGTTCACTCAACGAAAGACAACCCGATCTTAAACTTAAACAAACAATTTTCGTCTGTGTATTCGCCGACGCAACGTTGGCTGAATAGAAAAAAAAAAAACTCACATAGAGATCTACTCGTCTAAATACGAATATATAGAGATTTAAATTTATTTAAACGTATATCGTTATCAAATTTTAAGTAGAATATATTATCTTTATTTGCTTTTTTATTACATTTTGGGACATTAAGCATCGATTAAAAATCCAGATTAATTGCAACAATAACAAACTTTGTGTGCATGTTTGCTAAATGACTTGTCATATTCAAATTAAGTTATCTCTTATATCAAAAACCAATAGTTAATCATAAAGGTAGTGGACCCGTAATAGTTCTGCAAAGTCTCAGAAGTAATGAGCTTTAACAGTGTTAACCGAGGTTTCCTAATGATTTTCATTAGGAAACCTCGGTTAACATTGTGAAAGAATATGTGGTCCGAAATATTGCGGAACTATTACGGGTCCACTACCTTAAGTCGCAGATAGTTACATCGTGAATTTGACACTATCCTCGATCAAAAGCATTCCAAAACACTCGCTCTGCGCTCCATCATCCAATCCAAACACACAGTCACACTTATTAAAATCGCTCATGATCGCTCAAAAACGCCCCAAAATCGTTCAAGTCGACAACCACTTCATTCAAATCGATCAAATTATTCCACGATATTAGCTGATATGGACTATAAAATGGTTATGAAATTGGCACGATGGTTTGGGAGTAAAAGTAAGTAAAAATAAGCCCCGCCCTACCACGCCCTTATTTTGGGTCAATAAAAATTTCTTGAACAATAATGGTAAAGGCACACTCAAGGAGCATTTATGCCAAGTTTCTTTGAAATCGGCCCAATGCATAGGAAGATTTTTTTTAAAGATTTTAAAGTGAAAATCACCACCGCCCTGCCACGTCCATAATTTAGGATCAATGAAATTTCTGAGACAACTGTGGAAGAGGGTCATCCAAGGAACATTTCTGCAAAGTTTGCTAAAAATTGGCCCATTTGTTTGGGAGGAGAATATTTTCAAAGAAAATATTACGCAGTTACGCACGATGGACACAACACCATGACCATAGCTCGCTGGCCTTGGGCCAGTCGAGCTAAAAATTATTCACTTGTCAATTTCACGATGTTATTTATCGTATTCATTATGCAAACTTTAGTCAACTCAATAACAGACGATACGTTACAGTTAAAGCTACAGAGTTTAGATTTACTTAGAATGTTACAAAATAACTATACTTAATAGCTTACAACTTACAAAATGTTGAAAATATATAACATCTAACAGAAATTCCTTTTCATACACAAAGATTTGAGACCATTAATACACAAAAACTAAATAAAAAAGACCTCATACATTTGCACATGTATTGTCGGAATGTTTAGTTGGAGTGTCATAATTTGGCTACCCTTACTCAAAAAGAATGGTTTTAAGAAACACTTAGACCGCCTAGGGGCTACATGGTCGGCTACAAACGCTTGATAATGCAAAAAATATAAGTCGAAGGGAAGAAAATTTTGTTAGTTATTCGGGCAATGGTTTGAAATCGTTTCAAAACACACAGGACCATCTTGAGCTTTCATATGTATTGGGTTCTAATTCTTATTTTGCATCATTCCAGATTCTTTGAAGCGTACAAAGGTCTTTTCAATCAAAATCCAAACCGCACAAGAGAATGCTCAATGAATGGGAGATTACAAAAGTTAATATAAAAATATCTATAGCTTCGTCATAATAAAGTAAAGCCAAAGACAATTCGGAATATCACTCGACCATTTTCGTAAACTGCAACGGACCTCGGATGTATATATGAGGTGGATGGGTATTTAACGAAACGGTGCATTTTATTAGCCGGAAATAGTTTAAAGAAAACTAGTGCTTCAATCGCAGGCGCGTTCTTTTGATTTTTATTTTAAGAGAACCTATAGACGAAGCACTTTCTAAAATTAATTTCATAATTTCTAATTAATTTCATTAGAATTTTAAGATATTTAGATAAGGTAACGAAGATTTCTGGAATTTTACTTAAACGAGTAGAACAGGCGATGTCGAATGCTTTCACTATAATCTGGAGGGCGTACGTCATCGGGCTTTTCCAAGTTTTTCCCGTACTTTCAAAAATAGTCCGTCAAAGTACATCCGTGGTTGATCAATAGATTTGCCGAGTGGTGTTACAAATGACCAAAGACATAAAAACTTATATTTTTCATCGGCCGATTAATGCAAATTTAAACTCAAACGCAATGAAAACGTACCATCTCAAAACATTGCACACACCCTTATAAACAATAAGTTTTTCAATCGCCTTTTTTATTTTATATTATTTTTTCACCTATAAGCAAACATGTAGGTAATGTCTATCTTCTCATTGACCATTAGACACCGTTATTAATGTGTTAGCCTCTGAAAGGCCCTTTAAGCTAATCACATAAAGCCGTCGGCGTAATGAAGTCTTATTTCTTGGCCAGGGATGATGAAGAAATGGCATGGTTGATTAAACGTGACGTCCTGATACATCGATTGTCACCAATACAATACTGTCTTACAAAAATATAAAAGACGTCGCCGAATAGTCGGTAGAGTTTAACTTACAGATAAAACTTATTGACGCGTCGCCGATCTCGGGAAAAAAAAAAGCTATTGAGTCGACCGTTAATCCGCCCAGTACAAATTGGCGACTAGCCTTCGAACTTGTCACCGATTCTACCAAAAGTCTTCGGCGAGGCATTGCCGACGCGTCTGACCGTAACTTTAGATATTGACAAGTTTTGGGGTCAAATGAGGCTAAACATAAGAACTATTTATTGTTTAGTCAAGATAAGCTGCCAGATAGATTATGATTTTTTTAGATATCTCAAACTTTTTTCATTTCTGTTGTACTTCTTTTCTTATTCACTATTCCCAAAACATGACAAACTAGGTTTTTATGGTATTCATTTTTCTGATTTACCTGGTTAAAAAGTGCCTTATACACGACTCCATTTCTATGGGATATTGATTATTTTAATAGAGAACTTGGATTGAGTTGTTTCTGTGCAATGCGGTCGTCATCAAAACCATAAAACCAAGAGAAATGAAATAACTGCGTCAAATAGGTTACAGCGTAGGCAAATAAAGTATTGTCGAAATAAATGATTGCATGCATTTGATTCACTTGCGCTTCTTTATGAATAACGAGTGTTTTAATTCCATTGGGATCAGCGTTCCCTAGCACGTGTCGACTCCGCTACATGTTGGGCTTAATTGAACCGCATATTATTGTTGCATATAAAATAGACAAGGATGGGAGGGGGAAGGGTTAAGGGCTCCACCTAACTGAATGGTCCTTATTCTTAAGTTTTTAAATAAGACCTCCACATGGAAAAACAGTCACGTTTTCGTTAAGATTATATAAACATTTACAAAGTATTTTTAGAAATGCTGCAGGGTATCAACATAAAATCACTGATATGCCCAAATAAGGAAGGCAGGATTGGAAAAATCACTATTTATGCAGCACCTTCCATCGAGGGGCGTCATTTCCAGCATCTCACAGAACAAGTTAAAATCGAGGTAAGGTACAGCGTTTCTTGATTAAATTTGTGGGGTTTATTTTTCAGATAGTTAATTTAAATACAATGTAGATTCGTTTCACTATTAAAGAAGTTACAGTTTGTATCATTATAATTAATAATTTCGTAATCGTGGTTGTTATTATTGCTATCACTTTTGCAATGTTATTATTTTACATTTTAATGGACATATTCGCTTAGTAATATATACCCATTCGTCCACAATTACATGGACACATTGAAAATTAATAAGGTAACTATTGATCTCAGTCCTTAAGGACGACAATCTTTCTTTTTTCTATCATTTACAAGAAAAAGGAAAAAAACGATGGTAATTTAAAAAAGCTTAGAATTAGCTTAAAGTGAAAAACAGACATATTCGTCAAGGTCTTCTAAACATTTTGAACGGTTTGAAAGTGTCTTACTGGTATCACTTGAATAACAACCAATGAATGAATGCGGTGTTATATCATTTGGCAATTCCACCAGTCTAGAAATGAAAATATCAAGTGATAATCCACCAGAAAATCTCGATAAGTTACGGAAAAAAAATGTTTCTTGGATGAATTTACTTTATTCATTGTAATTTTTCATTGTAAATAATAATACGCAAAAGAAATCAATAAACAAGAGCTACATATAGAGGGGGTATTTAGGATTTTAGATCATATTATTTTGATTATAATTGCACAAACCCTTTTTCGTTGGTACTCATTTCAATTGTTTCGTCGAGCCGATTTCATGGTCTTCCATCCAGAAATAAAAGATCTATTACTGATTTTACCCCTCTCTTATCTGGACTCCTGATCATTTAACCGAATGCAATCTAATAAATAAAACATATTGAAATGTTTTGCTTACAAAGTGTAACAAGCAGAGAGAATTTTCAATGCTTGTAGTTTTGATGATCAAAGTTTAGTTCGAATTCTAAAATCGGTAAGCTTCCTTTGATTTTTTTTTTTTTTTTTTTTTACATTTCTCTTTGACGTCAAAATTATGTTGTTATTAACATATTAATGCCATGTCGCAACTAACACAGGTGATGAGAGAACAGAGAAGCTCAAGATTGGTTCATTTCATAGGCGTAACTAGGATTTTAAAAATCAAATGCACTCAGCAGGCGACCAAAAAATCAAATTACTGAAAGTACTGAAGGTGGACGTTTCTTGTGGCATCGGGGTTAAAATAACTAGACGAAAAATGAAACTATCCGTGTAAATATACGGTAAATGTAAAATGTTTCGACCCAAGTTTGACAAGTTTCAATGTTGATACAAGTTTAAAGGAATTACCGCCCTTTTTGTTAAGCCTTTGTTTACGGTTCATCAGACGAATGGAATATATGGAATGTGTCATTAACACTTGTTGTTTTTTAAGAAATATAAGTGATCCGTCACGCAAATAGGGACCACCGAAAAAGAATATGAAAAAAAGATTGGTTCAAGGACCGATCAACCAGAGGTCGCATTTTCAAAAATCTTTTTCGCAATACTCAGATCGTTCCTTTTTGAATGGCGGATCACATATATAATCAGGGCCCCTTTTCACATGAACTGTTTACGTAATAGTTATAGTTCATTTCTGACAATTTACGCGATATAACCTAAGCGAACCAGGCCATATAAATTTTCAATTAGATTTAGTTTGCAATAAGACGTTAGTAGAAAACATTCATAGTGTATTGAAAAGCTGTAGTTACCAAGTTTTGGTTCCCAAGCGACACGTCATAGTTACACGGACACGTTTGCGTTCGATATTCGACAGCTATCAATGGCCTATCATGCTTCGAATCACTTTCTTTTTGCAAATATTTGTATTCCTAGAATCCTTTAAGTAGGTATTTCTTATTTTTCTACAATTATTTTTCATAGGAACATTTCATTGCATTTTGTTGATTGGGACCTTTGTAGAACTACTAAATTATAATGTCGCTCTAAAGATCCAAAGTATTCATTTTAAATAAGAAATTGAAGTTTTATATCGTTCAACCCTGTCGTCCTCTTCTTTTTTATGTCAATGTGAAACTGTGGAGTACGCTGAAGCTTGATTCGAGCAAACTCGTCGAAGTCATTCCCCGACGGCGGCACTCATTCTTTCCGACTATTTGTCTATCACCATGTGGTTGATAATCGAAGACCTATGTGAGATAGCAGCTGGAGGCTAGGAAAGGATGTGATGGTTGTTCTGGTGAGAGAAATACCAGGAATCCATTGTTAGGTGCTTCAGCCGCGGCGATATATCTGAAAAAAAATGTTGAAAGCGGATTAAAACTCCATTCAACCAATCGTCGATATCATTCTTACTGTTATATAAGTGTAGATTACTATTGTATCAGAATCGGTGAAATATCAGTTTAATCTTCTCTTGATATGTAGACAATTTATTCAAGAATGTTCTCCTCCTTTTAATGCTGACATACATATGTTTTATTTGGCATAAAATAGTTTACAACATATTTGTAGCCACATTAATGAATAATTGTGCAAACGCATAACTTCAAAAGAACAATCACAAAACAGTTTTATAAATACTCGATTATGAGTTAAGGGTCTTTCGGAATTTTTTCAAGATTATGACGCCATTGTCTGGTTTTGAATGTAGTCCCCGCCCATTAATGACCTAAAATGACGCAGTTCACTTGTTCGAGCTGATCATCAGGTTATGGGATATATCTTTTGAATTTCAAACGAAATAACGGTCTTTCATAGAAGGAAAAAATAGGGCGATCGGTAATCTATATACATTCTAAAGCAAGAGGTCTAGAATGGCCCTTAACCGCTCACCTGAAATTTATTGGTCCAGTGGAACCCATCCAAGTAACTTTCTGACAAAGTTTCATTCACATTTGCCAAATTGTTGAGGAGATGTTTTTCCAAATATCTAAAGTAAAAATGGACCCTGCCCACCCACTTTTTACTGAGGCCACTCAAAAGCCCCCCCCCCACACACACACACACCTACCATGCCCATATCTATGGGCCAATCAAAATTTTGCAAACTACTTTTGAGGAGGGTCATTAAAGGATTATTCAGGTGAAGTTTCATTGAAATCGATTGAGTGGTTCTTGAGGTTATGGTGTTTAAAGATTTTGGGCTCAAAATAAGCCCCATCCTGCCATACCCATATTTATGGGCCAATCAAAATTTCGCGAACAATTTTGAAAAGAGTCACCCAATGATCATTCTGGTAAAATTTCATTGAAATCGGTCCTGTGGTTCCGGAGAAGATGTCGTTAAAAGATTTTGGGCTCAAAAAAAGCCCCATCAGACCACGCTCATATTTATGGGCCAATCAAAATTTCGCGAACAATTTTTGACAAGGAACACCCAAGGATCATTCTGGTAAAGTTTCATTGAAATCAGCCCAATGGTACAGGAGGAGATGTCGTTCCAAGATTTTCGGTTCAAAAAAGCCCCGCCCTACCACGCCCTTATTTATGGGTCAATCAAAATTTCACGAACATTTTTCGAAAAGAGTCACCCACGGAATATTGTGGTAAAATTTCATTGAAATCGACTTAGTGGTTCAGGAGGAGATGTCTTTAAAAGATTTTGGGCTCAAAATAAGCCTCGCCCTGCCACGCCCATATTTATGGACCAATCAAAATTTCACAAACAATATTTGGAAAGGGCCACCCAAGGAACATTCTAATAAAGTTTTTTTAAGATTGTTGACGACGGACGACGCACGACGCAAGACGCACGACGCAAGACGGACCAAGGATCACACTAAAAGCTCCCCTTGAGCACGTTATGCTCAGGTGAGCTAAAAAATCTAAGTTTAAAAGAAGTTTAAAGAAACTTATAATGTGCTAGTTATCGTTAATGATAAATTAGTAACTTTTATGTTCCCATCCTTAATAGCACCAAACGCCAATATTAATAAGGATCAAATGAAATATCCCAAATACTATCATCGAAATTGTATATCTCAAAAGCTAGGCCTATAAGATCGCATTCTCGGAAACTAGTCTTGTGTGAGTTACAGACAGAGATATGTCATGCTATGTCATTTTTTAAATGTCGTAACAACAACTTATTTATTGAGCGGCATGGTTGAATTGCAGGACACTGTTTTGCTTGTGTTGATTCCTCAGATGTTTTCCACGGAGATTGGTTAATGTTTGAAAATGTTTGAAAAGAGAAAACGAATTTTTCACTCAAAAAGAAAATCGAAAGTCTTTCCTTAATGTGTTTTAAAAGATATTCAGCGGGATTTTTCATCTTCTCCAACGAATACACCTTTGGTTATACATTTTTTTTGACGGTGAAAAAACTAAGGTATATAGCGCCACACAAATGCGTCGCTGCATCTCAAGCTCTAATTCCATTATTTAATTAGATAACAGAAATGTTTATATACTACCCGCTGTCTCTAAGCCACTTAGTTTTTGCCCTCTTCACTCTGCGGAAAACCCAACAGGCGAATCACCGACTTGTCGTTTAATAACATTCTCGCGCGAAAATTTAAAACGAACTGGGATTGGCAGCTGATTTCGCATTTCAAAGGGGTCTTTGAATAATCTACAAATTGTAAAGAAATCTTGTATAATGCCATCTTTAAGACGCATAGTTGTCTGACGGAAACAAGTCTTGAACCCGACAAGGAACTACTTTTTGAAAGCTATGAACATCTGACCGGATATTTCTAAAGCAAAAAAGTCCACCAAAAACGTTAAGTAGTATTGCTAATTTTCTTTGAAAATTGGTTGGATTCCGAAATGTTGCTTCGCATGCCATTGATGTTTTACTATTTATGTGTCCTGTTTAGTTTCTACTAATGTTTAGTTGCGGAGCTCGCAAACGAACCCCTTCACGAAAACAAGAGTTAGAATGTTTCGAGTCCACATTCTAGTAGTTTTGTTTACTAATGGAAACGTCAGTTAAATTAAGAATGAGCAACCCTGCGTTCAGCAAACATTGTAAAAAGCGTGCCTCGTTTTGAAAGTTTGAAGTAAGTCAACGTGCAAAACGGGAAACCATTTCTCAACCGTTCGGCGAACGTTTACATCTTTAACGCATGGCTGATGTTTCAAGGATTTAGCAATTTAAAGACTTTGGTAGAGCTTCACCCAAAGAAAATCCCTGCCAAGTTTCATATTGATTGGCACAGTAGTTTAGGAGGAGTAGACATTTTCTAAGATTTTCGGCCATTTTGGGCTATATTTCAGCCTTTTTGTTACCATAGAAACTAGAGTTTTTTTTATAAAATTAAATTCATTTAACAACTTTAGAAAAGCTTTACCCAATGATTATTTTGCTTAGGTTCAGCTTGTTTCACCAAGTGGTTTAGGAGAGGAGGAATCTTTTCTAAGATTTTCAGCCAATTTTCAGTCTTTCCGTTACCATGGAAACCAGAGTTTTTGCTGAAATTAAATTCTTTTAACAACTTTGGTAGAGCTTCACCGAAGGAATATCACTGCCAAGTTTCACTTTGATTGGCCAGGTGGTTTAGGAAGAGAAGATTTTTCTCGGCAGTTTTTGGTTGAGTTTTAGAATTTCCGTTACCATGGAAACCAGAGTTTTTGATGAAATTAATTTTTTCTAACAACTTTGGTAGAGCTTCACCAAGAAAACATCCCTGCCAAATTTTAACTTAATTGAGCTAATTGTTAAGGGAGAAAAGACTTTTCCTAAGATTTTCGGCAATTTTTGGCCTTTCTGTTACCATGGCAACCAAAACATGTATTTCTCTTTTCATGTACAGATGAGTTTAATTAATTTTAAACGAGAGCAGTTATTTTCTCCAACGCCTATTTCAGGTTTTCTCTTATAAAAGAGAATGGATTTATTTAAAGTCATCACAAGTCTTGGCTTCTTGTGTATCACCAGCAAGTTTCTTTCTGAGGCGACAGGTCCCAGTAAGTATATTCTGTTTTATTGCTGTTTATCAATAAGAATTTCACAATCTTTGTCGCAAGAAACGCTCGCAGCTAAGACATTTTCAGAATGCAGCTACATGAACTATAGGCATTCCGGTAATTTTCTATCCCCGATTACCCACTCTCGGTCCATTCCATAGACCACGTTTATATTCATCGCAGCATTATGTCGTCGGTATTTTGAGTGGATAATCAAGGTTTAAGAACTTTTGATAAAATTTTAAAGAAAAAAAAGTTTCGCTAGAAAAATATCCCAGTGGCCATGAACTGAATATAAAACATGCTTTACGAATGGGCTCTGGGGATTGTAGTAGTTTCATATTTTATTTAAGTTACACACACTACACAATCTAAGCAATGTGTGGAGCGAGTTTTGGGTGAAATTTTTTTGATTTAATTAAGATAAAAAGTACTACCAAGTCATACAAGGGACTTACGAGTCCTTAAATATTACCCTAGAATAGATTACCAGTATATAACAATATATGAGTACAATTAATATAATTGTAAAATTGACATTCACTTCGTCAATTTCACAGTGTTCTTAGCTGATGTGAAATTTTTGCATTCATACAATTTTGCATTGTCCCAATAGCAAACGTCAAAACATTAAGTCATAAGCCAATCAACGATTTAACGTGTGTATATAACAGAAATCTTTTGCACATCTAAGACGCAAATATAGTTCTTGATCTAATCTTTAAGCAGTCCTGAATGAAAATTAAGAATTCTTTTATTAGGCGTTTATCTGTATACAAATATTTCAGCCTTTGGTTAAACGACAAATCAATTGAGTTTGCAATTATTTAACTATATGGTTATAAAATTAAAGTCTGATATGAGAGTATATGAGACATAAAAACAAAAAGTGAAACTCATCCTCAGCTTTTAATTAGATTTACACATATGATATAGTCTATCGGCTAGTTTGAGTTGTCTAAATCGGCCTGTTTCAACCATTTAAGGTAATGTTTCAGTTTGTAGTTGGGCAATCATTGATCGTAATTGTTTTGAAAGATTCGTCGTATTATTTAGCTAAATTCGTCACTATTACAAGTTCACACTACGGGAATATTATTTTTTTGATGAATTATTTAACGACCACTTTCTGATGATTCATATCGCGATCTCTAAGATGCAAAGAATCTTTTATCGTGTAAAAGTGAAATATACACTGCACTTATTTGTCTTAAACCACGAGGAAAAACATGTTTCCCTAATTTTCAGAAAACAGCAAATATCCCCATTAAGACTATTTTTGAACCTGTTCCCAAAAGGCAAAAAGCCGTTGCCAAAGTAACCACAAAGGCACCCTGCGTCAGCAGAGCCACCCCGTATTTTATTTATGAAAGGTAAAGGTAATATATGAAAAAATAAGTCTTCAAAATTACAAGAAAGTAGATAAACCCCAATACACCATGCGTCAAAAAAAATAACATAGTGGTTGTAAGACAGAAAAAATAGAAAGCTTGAGGCAGAAAACTATTCTTTCTCTTACTCGGTTTGAACTTAGGTTCTTTTGAATAAGAGACGGATGTCTTAAACCTCTACACAACAGGTCTGAGTACTATACATGCCCTCAGTAAACACATATGTATAAATCTTAATGCTAATTGGCGGAATTCGTCGATCATCGGTGATTTTCCGAATTCACTCACGGAAAATAAACAGACTCTCATGTAAAATTAGCCAAGGAATAACATGGTTTTCACAACAGTAGTCAGACTTATTTTCCCTATATATGCGTAATTATTTTCCCTATAAATACGTTATTTCGATTATGAAGTCAAGTCTTAATTCCAACAGTCATAACTAATTTGTTTGTAGCTATTTACAAAATTCTGAATTAAAGCGTCCAATGAGTACCCACACATAGTTTAGTTATGGAATAGTTCCGAGCAATTACTTTAAACAAACAGTGTTATTGTATCTGAACACTATCCTTTTGGTTGATCATAGTCCCATTTAAATATTTTCTTTGTAAGTTCATCACCCGGCGTATTAACAAATCAATCGTCAAGTTTGTCGAGCATCTTTTGAACATTTACTTCAATTTCGCTTAATATAACTATGCCATCTGCATAAAGTTAAATGCACACATTTTCGCCATTTATAGGTAAACCCAAATCTAAACTTCTTAACTCGAGTGCCAAATCGTTCAAATATTAAGGGAATAGTGTTGGCGATAAAGTGTTGCCTTATTCTACAGAACATTCTTTGTCAAAATAATCGGAGAAAATCCTGTTTATACAAAGTCTTGCTTTTATGACGTTAATATGCGTTTTAGAATTTGTCACTTATCCCAGCTGCTAGTAGCTTCGCTAATACAGTCTCGATCCACGCGATCAAGTGATTTCATCATATCATCAAAAACAGGCGACAGTCTGCAGTCCGTTTGCTTTCCGATTTCGAATAATGGAGCATAAGGCAAAGAGATGGTCCGTGCACGAGCGAAGTTTTCGAAATCCATTTTGTTCTTCTGATAAAAAGTCATAGTCATGGAAATACTTCGTAAGCCTTTCGTTGAGAACGCTAGAAAATAATTTACTAATCACCGGAAGTAAACTTATCCCGCAAAAATTGTAAAGGATCTGGGGATCATTGTAAAAGTCTTCGTTGAAATTCGCACCTTCACTTGCATGAGCCTTATTATATAAGCTTTGGAAGTCACGTTTCCACCTTTTTAATACGTTTGACTTATCAGTAGTTAAATTACCATGTTCTTCTATTGTCTCAAATGGTATTTTGCTTTTACGATTTGGTCCTAGAGCTTTTACATAGTCACAGAACTGTTTGGGGTTCTAATGTTGCCTGTTTCTGTTTATTGTACGCACGCTTTTGCCGTTTCACTTCTCTATCAAAACACTTTTATTGTTTTTATGGTTTACAAAATAAATGTAACTCGTCAAGGAAATGGGGACCGTCTGGAAACCAAAACTAAATACATATGCTGGAAATAAAGTTTTGTCTAGCAGAGTTCAACCAAAGGGCGATTTTGAAAATAATTATTTTTGAAGGTAAGGTTTAATTCTATTTCAGAGAATCAGCCAAATTCGAGAAGTTGCGACCCAAGTCAGTCAGTGTAGTCTGACTACGATCGACACTTAAGGCATTATATAGATGTTCTATTTTACAGATGAATTACATAATCAAATATTTTTATTGCTAGAAACGAAAAGGAAAAATTAAGGTGTATGATAGAAATCAAACACGTTCTCTGTTTAAATGGATTTAGAATCCTGTACATATATGTATGTTACAGATTGTATTACATCTTGCGCGGAAAAACCTACAGGATTTTATCAATCATGTAAAGGATGTGACGTATACGTCTCGTGCGTTTGGGGAGTTATGTACGACAACCGACCTTGTCCGGTTGGCCTGAGGTGGGACGACCACATGAAAAGTTGCAGGCGTAAGTCATCAACTTGTGGAGAAGTGCCGATAGGTAAGTTTATCAAACTGTAAATATATGACCTTTTTTCAAGAAAAGCTGTCTAAAAGATGTCCCTTGGTATTTTCAGGGCCCAAGGTTAAAAAACTTTTCTCAGGCTCAGGCTCAATCTTTTCGAATTTTAAATTAAAATAAATGTATGAAAATAAAAGATAATTTTATTAAGTTGTTATTTATAACAACTTATTGATTTCATCTTTTATGTGAATACATTAAAATGAGTAATAAAACAGAATTGCGGCTTTAATCTCAAATTGAAATTTGAGAAAATTTTGAATTGAGCCTTAGAAAAGTTTTATAACCTTGGGCCCAGGTCTTATACCTATGAAATTTTTAAACATTAAAGTTAAGACTTATCTAAATTCTTCCAAGACAATTATCAATTCCCACAACCGAGTTAGAATTTTTTTCATACAATACAACCAGTACGTATTATATATATCTTACCTCTATTAGCTTGTTTTCGTCGATGTTTCTAACTGAAATGCAAGTTTCTAAAAATAACAGCATTTTGTCATTGTTCTATAAATATCTATGCGATATCATAAAAATATCAAATGGGATGATATCGTACGGATATTTGTATAATTAAAACGTAGGATATGATACTTTTTCTTGAAGATAAACTCTTAAAGAGTAAAGTTTCTCTGAATTCAGCGTAGGGGAGACCGGGGCAAAGTGTTACATTTTTTAAACAATTGACATATTTTCCTACACCTTATCTCTTTTTGAATTTTTTCAATACATGTATCGAAAATTTAACGAATTTCGAACTAAAAATACTTTAATTACATAATTTCATCATACTATATAAATTTTATACGAAGTCAAAAACATCGGTAAATGTAACACATTGCCCCCGGCTTTTGGGACAAAGTGTTACACTTACTGGAGCAAAGTGTTACATGGTATGACAGTCGCCATGAAAAGGACTTCTATTTGCTTTTTCAATACCGGGATAAACATGAAAGGCTTTTTGGCCAATTATTATTCCAAATCAGACAGCAAGTTTCGCACATACTGACTTTGACACCCATGACAAAAAAGTGCCGTTCTTGCGCCTTACCACATGTTTCAAGATGTTTCCTTAATTTTAAGATACTCAGACCATATCCTGAAGTATTTCTTTTTTTTTCTTTTTCACCAAGAACATAAACCATTAAGCTCGTATTGTATGGTCATTTGAATAAGATCAAAGGGTACTTGTGACTACTGGGAGCTACTGTAGCTTCGAACAAGTCTTCAACAACAGAACTTGATAATGGCTAAATTGCATTAAGTTTTCCCATTAAGTCGCTTAAAATCTATATTTATGGAATTATATAAAAAAATATCTATATTTACTACAAACATTTAGTAATTAGCCCATTGGGCCGCCAAATCCTCATTTCAGCATGCCCGAATATATAGCGCACAAAGCATTTTGAGGAAAGGTGGTTACTCTTGCAACAGGAAAGGGGCAGGTTCAGAAAGTGGCATTTTTGGCCCTGTCACAAATTTTAATAAAAATGTGCTCATGAGTTTGTTTTTGATCTATGATATGTAAAATGCATGTCGAAAACATGATAGTTCTATCTTGCGTTGCCATGGCAACCATAAACCTTGGATCTACAAATTTATTCTTTTTCATCTTTTTTCACCCATATTTGATATAATACAGATTAAGGTATGTATAAAATGTCTGCAAAACTTTTAAAAGGCTATAAAAAATGTATTTTAACATCAAAACATGATGAAACATATTACCATGGAAACACAACCAATTTTAATAAAATAATATCAGAATTATGTAAAAAAAAAATGCGGCATATTTGACAATTTTCCATTGAATGAAAAAAAACTTCAATTTCGATTTTTGAATTCATATATATTTATATAATTCCATTTATTAGATGTTAGATAGATAATTCTATTATTCTAAGAAAAGAAAATATGTTATCATGGCAACCTCTTACAGGTTAATCAAGAGTTAAAAGCGATTCACCTTTCATTTTTTCAGTAGGAAATTGGCATGACATGTCCTTGATTTTAAGAAAAACTTAGAGAAAATGGTGGGTCTAAAATAACAGATTAGGTAAAATATATCAAATTACATCTGGTTGCCATGGAAAATGAATTGAGATAGTAAAAGAAAAAAACTAATTTCAGGAGTTTTTGAAGTCGAATACATCAGTTTTGCAAGAAACTCGACTGTCGCAAAGCGGACTTATTCCCCCAACAAGCACATTGTCAAAATGCAAGTGCTAATAGTATAGGAGGTGTTTGTAACAAATATTTAGGTCATATTCAGCATTTGCATGAAGCTTCATGATTCTAGGTTGCTTGGTTCTTGAGTAAGAGTCCAGAAACGAAAAGTGAACAAAAAAGACAGTGACCTTGATCTTTGACCTATGTTACCCAAAAATATTAGGGAACTTCCTTAGGCCATACGCAACATTTGAATAAAGTCTCATCATTCTAGGTCGTTTGGTTTTTGCGTTAGACTTCAGAAATTAAAATTGAACAAAAATTGACTGTGACCTTGACCTTTGACCTATGTGACCTTGACCTTTGACCTATGTGACCCTCGAAACAATAGGGCACTTCCTTGGGTCATAAGCAGAATGTGCATAAAGTTGTATGATTTTAGGTCGCTTGGTTCTCGAGTAAGAGTCGGGAAATGAAAATTTAACAAAGACTGACTGTGACCTTGACCTTTGACCCATATCACCAAAAAACAATAGGGCACTTTCTTTGGTCATAAGCAACAGTTGTATAAAGTTTCATGATTGTAGGACACTTGGTTCTTGAGTTTGAGTCTGGAAACGAAATTGAACAAAAATTGCCTGTGACCTTGACTTTTGACCTATATAACCTCAAAACAATAGGGCACTTCCTTGGGTCATAAGCCACATTTGTATAAAGTTTCATGATTGTTGGTCACTTGGTTCTTGACTTAGTATCCGGAAACGAAAAGATCTACAGATGGATGGACAAACATGGTGAAACCAATATACCCACCTCTACTTCGTAGGTTGGGGGTATAAAAATATATCAAAGTCATAACAAGAGGACTATTACGTGTATTGCCCTATATTGCTCACAAATGCATCCTGATTCCTGTCGTATTTAAATGAATAACCTTTAAACACAATGAAATATCAACTAATTGCTCATTTAATAAACTGGTGCCTCAGAATGAAACCATAATCAGTAGGGTCCTTCCTTATACAATGACAAACAACCTAAGCAAGGTTAAGTAAAATTGATCCAAAATTATAAGAAGGAAATCGTCTTTAAGGCTCCTTTTGTTGTAAAATATGTCAGAGTGCCACCACAAACAACATTTCGTCTTCACAAACATTCTGAGAAAGTTTGAGAAATATTGAGCCAAAGTAGTGACCTCTGGTGCTAAAACAATATTTGGCCTTACCCCTTGGTGTCACCTTGACCTTTGTGATCAAGACACGATATTCACAAACAACTTTTTTACGGACAATCTTGCAAACTTATGTGAAAATCCATCCATAGATGGGAGAGTAAAAGACCAAAAATCAATATTATACCCCAATTTTGACCATTGCCCTCTTACTGTGACCTTGCCCTTTGAAACCAAAACACGAGGTTCAGAGAAAACAAAACATGATATTCACAAATATTTTTTTTTTATGGACAATTTTGCCAGCTAATGTGAAATCCATCCATAGATGGAAGGGTAAACGACCAAAAATCAATATCATACCCCAATTTTGACCTTTGACTTCTTGCTGTGACCTTGACCTTTGAAACCAAAACATGAGGTTCAGAGAAAAAAAAGCAGGATATTCATTAATATTTTTTATGGACAATTTTGCCAACTTATATGAAAATCCATCAATAGATGGGAGAGTAAAAGACCAAAAATCAATATTATACCCCAATTTTGACCTTTGACCGCTTACTGTGACATTGCCCTTTGAAACCAAAACACGAGGTTCAGTGAAAACAAAACATGATATTCACAAATATTTTTTTATGGACAATTTGCCAACTAATGTGAAAATCCATCCATAGATGGAAGGGTAAACGACCAAAAATCAATATTATACCCCAATTTTGACATTTGACTTCTTGCTGTGACCTTGACCCTTGAAACCAAATCACGAGGTTCAGAAAAAACAAAACGTCTTATTCCTATGAACAATTTTGCCAACGTATGTGGAAATCCATTGTCAAATGCCAGTGATATTGTCCAAAAATGAATATCATATCCGAATTTTGACCTTTGACCTCTGAGAACCAAAAATTGCTTGTTAGTTTTAGTTTTTAAAAATTGTAAGAATTGCACTATAGATGAAATAAAGTTGGTTGTAAAGTGGCGCCCGTGGTTTTACTGGGTCTAAAGTTGTAATTTTCATCTTTTTTCTAGGAATTTGCATAATTTGCACGTGTTTCTCTTCCATTTTCTACAAGAAGGTGACGCTTGACATTCACTTCGATGCCAGTATTTTGAAGTTCAATCTCCACTTGCATGTATGATACATCAATATCAATAATTGAATCAAATTAAAAAATCAAGAATTTTAGGGCCAAATTCTGTAGTTAGTGAACCTGCTCCTTTATCTTTTTCGTACACCGGTTTCTATTTCATATAATTACATGTTAAAAAATTACAGAAACGTTAAAACTGCGTCTGAAGCTCATTTGTAATTCTTTTCAGTCTAAATCTTGTAATCTGGGATTTGAATAATGGTGTTAAACATAATGTGGGCAAAATGTTACACTGTAACACTTTGCCCCATGTCCTGTGTAACACTTTGCCCCAATCGCAGCTTTTCGGAGAATACACTCATGCAAAGAAAAGAAAGGTAAATGATACAATAGTTTGTACACAAAAGTCGCTTCTGGATCAGAGGATCCCAAAAATACATATCTTTTCTATTTAGTGTACTTCTATATCATACAAGGCGGATATTTACAAAGATGGTAAGAATTTACTTTTGTGTCACAAAAATCGTTTTCTGGTTCTTCTTAAGTGGGCATTCCTATTTGATTCTCTAACATACAGCAAAACATGCATAATCAAAAAACCCTTTTCTAAGAAATAATACCTGGTTCATAAATGATGTCAAAAAGAAAATATTTCAAATGTAACACTTTGCCCCTTGTAACACTCTGCCCCGGTCTACCCTACTCTTAAAATATGGGAGGGAAATGTTATGGACTTGCAAAACGTTTTCGCCAAAATGTGTTGTTAGTTTTTGTCTTTACACTGATCGAGCCGAGTCTCTCTTTTTTTTAATTAATTGTGCGCTAAAAGGGTTAGCAACTAGTGAAAATTTACACACATGGTGTTTTGAGGTTTCTACACAGAAAACTCGTCTCTCTGAATTTAACATTAGTAACAATTATGGTATAAACATTTGTGATAAAGGGTAAAAGGATAGTTTACACCTTCAATAGTTTGAGCTTCATCATTGAAGTTGTAATGGGTTCCTGAATACAGGGTATGATATTACATGGAGGAAATTGTATGAGTGGTCAATGAAGACCGAATTTATCAAACGAGCCATCTATAAACAGATAAAAACGAGACTGCGCCGAGTAATAAATTCGGTATTTTATGAGCACAAATTTTATATTCTATCTATAATATGAACCGAAATTTTGCGAAAAATCGTTAAAAATTCTTGAAATTCAACATATCATTTTTTTCCGCGAAACTTATCATAACGCCGTTTAAAACTGACGTCACAATATATAGATTATGACGTCATTTTCGCGTTGCAATTCGCTATGAGCTCATTTGCATAGTTATTCCACTGGTGTAATAACACCCGTGTAACATCAAAAATATTCAACGAGGTTATTTCACTCCCGCGACGTAGATTATATTATTACGACTAGTATAAAAGTAAATGTTACCCCCAAAACGGAAAGTCGTTTCATGTAGAAAGAGTAGAGTTTCTCTGATAGAATCTTATAACACCGTTGGTGCGAGCTATTGCAATCTAGCGTTAAAGGAAATATCTAACCACAAGGTCCTGAGGTTCCGCGATTGTAAGAGTAAAGTAACAACAACGACTGTATACTGCAATTTATATTTTGTGTTCATGTAACATAATGCGAATTAAAAGGGAGATAATTATTTTCAAAAGAGTTGAATGTTTATTGATGAACAGAAATGTGGTGAGAAATGTGGACAAAAAGGTGTCGTCTCAAAAGGAACTTGCGGATATTCGGGTAATTCGGGCTCACAAATCATAAGCATACTTTGTTTATTTGTTTGAATGCGGTCGCTTACGCCGCTTTTATCAATCTTTCAGTCATATCGTGGTGGCTTGAGCACCTAACAATGGGTTTCCATGTCGAAGATCGAACCCAGGACCGTAAAATTGACAGTCTGACGAGCTGAATAAGCAAACCTTTTCGAACAATAAGTTTTGCTCTTGTGATCCAAACAATATCAACGATACGTTACGAGAAATAAATATGAACTTTGTGTTACAGACTTGAATTGTGTCTCCATTTCAAAAGTATACAAACTTTAATCAACTTGAAACTTCTTGTTTGGAAAGATCCCATTGAGGATAATTGCAGTAGACAAGGACAACACAATGCCTGCTTAATTTTAAAGTAATTACTCTCTGTTGTTTTTAAAGTGTTAGATTCTGTCCTTTGAATTACTCCAATAGTATGTAGGCTTCAAAAATCTTGTTTGGATTGATCTCTTGAAGTAGAGGTACAGGGTAAAATGAGCAATAATTCTTGTTTGCATAAGAGGCAGAATTCATTCCTAAGAAGCGCAGTGCATAGGAACCTCCAATCTAGCCGGCTTCAGTTTACTATCAAGCTTGTATAGGCGGGCGATACCCACGTCTGACATGGCTCTTGTTATCCAACTAACAATATCGCGAAATAGACACGGTGAATGTTTTTTGGAACGAATTCGGAATAAATTTCAAAGAATGCGATGATTGAGTTTTGAATGAATTTAAAAAGAGGTAATCCAATATTGCTAATTCTGTTCAAGATGAACAATATTTATCATATTTATTACCTCCCTTTAATAAAATATACATTTTCAAATAAATAAAGTCAGTGAAATCATGGATTTTTCTAGCAATTTAAATCTAGGACTCAGTTGTTGATATCATATCTGTTAGTGATTTTGGAAAGTTTTTGAATGGTTATAGTGAGTGTTATAGTCAATGAATGAATGGAGCGCTGAGTGAGCCATTAGGAATGGTTTTGATGGGAATGAGTGTCAATTTCACGATGTTCTTGACTGTATTTACTTCACAGATACAGATAACTGTGTTTCGTCTTGCAAGGGGAAAGCAGATGGAGATTATCAGTCATGTTTCGGTTGCAAAGAGTATGCCACCTGCAGTAACGGAATATTGTACGATAGGCGGCCGTGTCCTCTACTCGACTTGGTCTGGGACGACAACGTAAAACGTTGTGAGCGCAGGTCAACGACTTGTCCTAATGGCGAGTTTAACCCTTTGATGTTTAATCCCTGCTTTTTACGTGCCTGTGATTTTATGATTGAGAAAACATTGTGAAAAAAGAAGAAATTGCTTCTGACAAGCAATTTCTTCTCTTTTCACACTATTTTCTACCCTACTGAATGCTTATTTTTCAAATTAAATCGACTTTGAATTTTCGTCTGCAAAACCTTTGAATTTGGCAGGTCTAAAATTTTGTAAAACAGGAAATGATTAACTGGTCTGATTTGAAGTGACCATTCCTGCGTTCGGGATGACAAAACAGTACAAACAGTTTGTCAACTAAACCTCGCTTTGCACGTACACTTGTGTGCAAAGCGGGGTACAACCAGAACGTGCAGATATTGATGGACACAAAAAAATAAGATAATTTCTTTGTCAAATGATAAAGTGACACAAGAACTTAGGAGGAGGTTACTAAGAAAATATAGAAGTCGAAGTAATCAAATAGATATGAAATGCATAATATATTTATGAAAAAAAGATAGGAAAGAACTAGAAGAAAAAACAATCTTAACTGTGTTAATAAGAAACATTTGATATGTTGACTCAAGGATGGTATACAAATGTGTTTTAATCACAAGTCACAATAGCGCATTCGTGTTATACATTTGATGGATAGCCCTATTTCTAGCTCACCTGAGCACGAACTTTTAAGGTAAGATTTTGTGATAGTTCATTGTCCGTCGTGTGTCGAGCATCATTCGTCGTGCCCTGTAAGTCGTCCTTAATTTGTTTTAATCTTTCCTGATATGTTTGGTCAAATGAAACTTTGCAGAAAGTCAAGTTTTACCACATTTGTTCAAATAACTGCACTCCATCCTTAACTCTGATTGCCATGGCAACAGAAATGTAGACAATTAGAAACTCTTTAAAAATCTTTTTGTCTATAACTAGAGAGCAGCTTTCGTTTTTATATCATCATCTAGTTGACCATTATCATTTTTTTCTCCTTTTATTCCTTTTGAGTCAAAGCTCGGTTCCTTTTGGGCAAATCTTTTTTTAAACAAAGTCTAAACATCGAAATAATATTTAAAAATCCTCTTATCTGAAATCTGAAATCGGGGTGCAGTCTTCTTTCATATTTGATATTTAATATCATCAAGACTGTTCATATCTGTTTAATTTGCCCTGCATTCAGGATCACAAAACGGTGCAAACAGTTTTCCAGTTATACCCCTTTTGCACGTGTGCTTGTCATGCAAAGCGGGGTATAATTGGAAAACTGTTTGCACCTTTTGCTCATCTAGACACACCCCTTTCACTTGGAAAGATGGAAGAAAATTTCATATAATCCTCTTCTCCGAAACTAAAGGGCAGACGTCAGCTTTTATATTTATTATGTAACATCATCTTGTGGACCTCTGTCAAGTTTTTTCATATCGATCGCCATGGGTGAAATTTTGGCGCAATGAAAAGGTTTAAAGGTATCCTTCCTTGAAACTTAAATACAGAAAGCTTTCATAATTGGTATGCAACATTACTAAGTAGATCTTCGCAAAGTATTGTCACATCGTACCTTTGTAGTTAAATTTTAGCCCTGTTATTGCACATCCCATTTTATAAAGAAACATTAAAGCAATGAGCTTTTGTATTTGGTATGTTATGATATCTATAAGAAATTTACCAAGTGATTTATTTTGTGCCCCTTTGGTCAAATGTGGGCTCATCACATAGCCTGGGCGCATCCCATATAAAATAGAAACAAAAAAGGACAGACAGCTTCCATACTGATTTTTGGTATGTGACGTCGCCTGATGGTCTCTACCAAAAAGCTTCAAATTATTGCTTTATATTGGAAATACGCCCTTTATTGTTGGATCTCATATTTAATGTAGAAACAAAGAAGAAAAAAAAAGAAACTCTTTTGACAAACCACATGGCATAAGGCCTTGATATTTGGCATCACCTCGAACGTAAGTGTAATAATTTTCGGTCATTTTTAGCTCCACTGGCCGAAGGCCAGCGAGCTATTGTCATGGCGGTGTGTCCGTCGTGCGTCCGTCCGTCCGTGCATGCGTTAACTTTTTCTTTAAACATCTATTCCTCCCAAACAAATGGGCGGATTTTCATGAAACTTGGTAGAAATGTTTCTTGGGCGACCCTCTTCTAAAATTGTTAAAGAAATTTTGATTGACCCCCAAATATGGGCGTGGCAATTTTTCACTTTGAAATCTTTAAAAATCTTCTCCTCCCAAACCATTGGGCCAATTTCAATGAAACTTAGCATGGATGTTCCTTGGGTGACCCTCTACTTAAATTGTTCAAGAAATTTTGATTGACCCCTAAATATGGGCGTGGCAGGGCGGGGCTTAATTTGAGCCCGAAATCCTTGAACGACTTCTCCTCCTGAACCACTTGGCTGATTTCAACCAAACTTTACCAGAATGTCACTGTGGTTACCAATATCAAAGATTGTTACTGAAATTTTGATAGGCCCCCAAATATGGGCGTGGTAGGGCGGGGCTTTTTTTTGAGCCTGAAATCTTTAAACGACATCTCCTCCTGAACCATCGGGCCGATTTCAATAAAACTTTACCAGAATATTCCTTGGGTGACCCTCTTTCAAAGTTGTTTAAGAAATTTGGATTGGCCCCCAAATATGGGCGTGTTAGGGTGGGGCTTATTTTGAGCCCGAAATCTTTGAACAACTTTTCCTCCCAAACCACTGGGCCGATTTCAATGAAACTTTACTAGAATATTCCTTAGGAGACCCTTTCCAAAAGTTGCCCACAAAATTTTGACTGACCCATAAGTGTGGGCGTGGCAGGGTCAGGCTTATTTTGAGCCCGAAATCTTTGAATGACATCTCCTCCTGAATCACTGGGTTGATTTCAATGAAACTTAACCAGAATGTTCCTTTTGTGACCCTTTCAAAAATTGTTGGCGAAATTTTGACTGGCCTTTAACTATTGGCATGACAGGGTGTGGCTTATTTTGAGCCCGAAATCTTTGAAATATATCTCCTGATGAACAAGTGGCCGATTTCAATGAAACTTGATAATTTTGGTCTAATGTGGGCCATACCCTGTTAATTATTATAAAATAGGTCTAAAAATATTTGAAAGTGTTGTTATAATTCAAAGAAAGCTTCATTTAATGTAAGTCTAAAGATGTTAAAGCCAGTGGAGCGATACAGGCCCTCTTGGGCCTCTTATTTAAGAGCCACGTGCGAAATGACGCGCTTTCATGGCAGCGCCCGTAATTTTCCCCGAGGTATATTCTGTAGAATTGCCTAGGGTTTCCGATTGATTTGGCGTAGACTTCAACAAATTGTTGGATCTCGCATTTAACATACAAACAAATGTCACTGTTCAATTTGAATAAACGTATGCACTTTTTATGGTGCTTATCATGTTTTTTTTGTTTGTTTGTTTTTCGGACTGATTTCAAAAATAATTTCACATGATTTTGAAACTTGATTAGGACCCAGTGCTGTGTTCAGAGTGAAAGATTTGTTTACCTATCTTCCAGACTAAGGTCACGAAACAAGGACAAATGACCAAAATGCCTTCTCCATACCTTGTCTCCCATACTTTGGGTTGGAGGTGTTCATTCAATAAGAATCTCTTTTTCTAACTGTGCTTTGCTTAATACATTTTAAGGAATAAAGTGTGCGCAAAGTAGTCTCCTAAGAAATCTGTCTTATTACGGAGATGTTTGCTTCATGATATAAAATCATAAAAGATGAAGAGAATTTTTTTTAAATTCATTGAGGTATGAAATTAAAAGCCTAATCACACTCATGTATGAATTCGCTTGGATTATGCTTTTAATTTCATACCTCAATGAAACCATCAATAACTCTCCTCATCTTTAAAATTAAGGAATTGAACTCAGGGCCTGTTTTACTAAACATCTAACGATCATTTTTGCGTAAGTCAAAAATTAAATTGCTGCTACAGGAATTTTGCAATGCACCATCTCAATGGAATCGTCTTTTAAAGACGATTCTATTGAGATATTATAAGGCAGAGTCTAACGATGAATGAAAACACAAGGTACGATTTTTTATTTTGAATTACGACAATTTTTTTCGTAAGACATTTAGTAAATCGGGCCCTGGTTCTCCAGAGGGTTTCCCGTGGTAAAAAGTATGAATTCTATCATGACCCCATTGAAAAACAGTTACAGTTAAGAACATCGTGAAATGGACTCTAATTCCGATCAAAGTCGTTCACTCAGCGCTCCACTCATTCATTCCAAACACTCACTCAAAACCATTCCAAACGCTCCAACGAACTGAAAAAGTTAGAATCAACAACGTCATTCAAAGAAAAAAAACCTATTAAAGCTGGAAAGAAATCGCGATATCACTAATATCATACAAATTGTAAGCGTCTAAAAGTTCTTGAAGAAATGGAAAGCTATTTATAGAACTTTTTAGCATGTTTTATTAACGGGAGATTCTAAATATCGCTAATTTTGTTCATCCTGAACAAAATTTGCGATATTGAATTACTTCCCATTAAATTCACTCAAAACACACTCCATACACTCATTCAATTTCATTTTACAATCATTCCAAAATCATTCACCTAAGAGCCAAGTCTTTTTTACGATGTTGTTAACTGTAGTGTCGACCCCTGAAGACAAGGGAAGCTATGATGGGAAAAAATCATTCAACACTATATTCTTCACCAATAGGGGCTTCCATCCAATTGCTTCCATTTAAGAAATATTCTTATAACCTTAGCCGTGTTTACATAATAAAGCAGGCCGTTATTGCCTTTAAAATCAGCGAAAAGAAACGATATTTCAACACAATTCATTATTCATTGATAAAAAGCAAATAATTCGCAGTATTTTGAATATTTTAATTCTATTATCATCGAGACATTATATCTGAGAGTCTTGACTTGTTAATTGTTTAGCCCGATTTACGATATCTCACGAATTTTCTTTTCAGTAACGTGTAAAGACTGTTGTGTAGGTGGTGATCTCAACATAAATCTGAATTCGTTTAATCCACTTTCAGGTTAGTATCACCTGCCCTTCGTTCAGAATGAAAACGTTAGCGAAGCGCTTTCGAAATGATACATCGCTTTGCACGTATGTGCTCGTGTAAAGCGGGGTATCATCTCAAAGCGCCAGTGAAACGCTTTTACATCCTGAACACAGGGCAGGCTTCCAAGTCGAACCTTAAAAAAGACTTTTATTTTGTTAGAATCCTTTAAAACCTTTACTTTGCTTAAAAAAAACTTAATTCGATGAGCAAGCCTTTTAATTTATTATATCAAGTATTTTCAGTAAGCATTTAATCCACATTTTGTCTTTAAGTTTCTGTATTCGTCTTACAACTATAGGTATACAAAAAAAACTTAAAAAAAAAACAATTTGATGATAAATTCAGAAATAAAAAGATGTTCATGTTTTTATCATTTAGATTTCAACCAATTACGGTAGATTTAATATTGTGACCCGGATTTTCTCGATTTCATAATTAATTGCAATATTTACTAGTTGTTTCGTCAGTGATGGTGAATGCATCGATAATTTCTGATTGTTAAGAGTGTGTCGTGACGTCAACTTGTAAGGTTTTTAAAATACCCCGAAGGTGCTAGATTTGTTTGTATGAGGTTAAACGCGCTTTCAACCATCTTTCACTTATATAACGGCAACTTGACACGTCAAATTGGATTCCCGATATTTCTCACAACGATACTACAATTACATCCTTTCCTAGCCTCCATCTGCCATCCCGTATAGGTCTATCATTATTAACCCATGGTGGAAGACAAATGAATGCCAACGTCGGGAATCTAACCCGAGACCTTTTTTAGTGAAAGTCCTACGCGCTATCAACTGCACTATGACGGCATATTAGGGGTCTAGAAGGAACAAGAGGTGTTTGTTAAACACCAATGCCCCCGCAACTGCTATTTTTTCGGAACAGTGGTTTGATAAAAGAACATAGAAATCCTAAATTTAAGTCTTTTCCTTTTCGAAAACTGCTCCTTCATACTAATTTTCAAAAGTAAGAGTCTTACCATTCAAAAGTTATTCCTAATTTGAAAGTTTTAAAGTCATCAATGAATGACCTTCACTAAATGACCTTAACCATGATCAATGGCATTGACTTTGTTATGTATGTACACGTCTTGCATTAGCAATGCATATGTGAATTACCATGCCTCTATGAATAACCATTCAAAAGTTATGGCAAAAGAGAGTTTTAATTTCACAAAATTTGACCTTGAAAATGACCCTGGCCCCAACATATGACCTTAATGATGGCGCCTTCTGAAAGTTCTTGTTCCAAGCAATCAGCATGTGAAATATGATGGCTTTATCACTTACCAATCAAAAGTTTTGGCCAATGTTAAAAATCTTATGTTGAAAAATAGAGACCTTGAAAAAATTGACATTGACCTTGACAGATGACATTGACTTAAGTATTCACAGAAAGGTCTCGTCACAAGCGAATGTGAAATATCAAGGCTTTATCACCTTCCAATAAAAAAAATACTGCCATTGTTAAAGCAATATTTTTTTACGAATTTTATGAAAAATTACCTTGACTCATGATCTTGAGCTTGGTTTCAACAGAAAGGCCTTGTCACAAGCAAGACAGGTGTGAAATTACTGGGTTTATCACTTTCACGAACTTCACCTTGAGAATGACCTTGACCTATTACCATGAGCTTTGTTAAAACAGAAACGCCTTGTCCCAAGCAATGTGCATATTTAGTTTCAAGGCTCTATCACATACCAATCAAAAGTTATGGCCAATGTTAAAGTTTTTGTGTTGAAAATAGTAACCTTGAAAAAATGACATTGACCTTGACAGGCGATCTTGATTTTAGTATTTATAGAAAGGTCTTGTCACAAGCAATGCACGTATGAAATATCTAGGCTCTATCACTTACCAATCCAAAGTTATGGCGAATGTTAAAGTTTTATTTTTTCACCAGTTTGACCTTGAGAAATGATTTTGACCTTGACATATGACCTTGAGCTTGGTATCAACAGAAAGTTTTACGTCGGACAAACGGAAAAACAGAGTAACAGGCAAATAGACTAGCCAAAAACAATCCCCCCACCCCTGATCTATCGATGCGCGGGCATAAGAATATTTATAAAGACTTCAAAAAGAAAATATTCTAAAGTGAATATAAGCCCTGTCTTGCCACGCCCATGTTTGGGGGGGCCATTAAAATCCTTGAACAATCAAAATAAAGAATCACCAATGGAACATTCCAGCAAAAGTGTCATAGAAAGCGGCCCAATGGTTTGAGCGAAGAATTCTAAAGATTTTTAAAGTGAAAATAGCCACGCCCATAGCGTGGGGTAAATCAAAATTTCTTGAACAATCCTAGTAAAGGGTCACACAAACTCATGTCATACTTTATTGAAATCGACCGGTTGGTTTGGGAGGATACAATATTTATAGTGAAAATAAGCGGCGCCAAAATTTGGGGTCAATCAAAATTTCTTGAACAAAGTTAGTAAAGGGTCACAAAAAGGAAAATTTATGCCACTTTTTATTGAATTCGGCGGAATGTTTTGGGTGGAGAAGATTTTTTTAAAGTGAAAATAAGCTCCACCCTGTCACGCCTATATTTTTGGTTCAATCATTTTTTTACAAGAGGGTCACCCAATGAACATTTCTGCGATGGTTCGTTAAAAACCGCCGATTGGTTTAGGCAGAGATGATGTTTAAGAAAGAGTTTTTGCATGCACGCACGGACGCACGACGGACACACCGTGATGACAACGGCTCGCTGGCCTTTAGCCAGTGCAGTTAAAATGCTTTTTTTTTTACTTTGCTTTCGTTAATTCCCTCAGAGCATTTACAATTTCACTAATTCTATCGTACCACTTGGTCATTTCTTCGAAATTCATTGTGTACACATAAGTGCTATATCGTCATCTCAGTCTTGACCATACTAAGTAAGAACATTTATTATTTCCACTTTTACATTGTCACATAATTCGTTATTATGTTCATACCCATGTATGTCATGTATAATGCTTTGTATTTCGACGATAAACCATCATGTGTTCAAGACGTTATTCTTAATAATACATCTGTTCTGTTCTGAACTGTTAATTGTAATTTTCCTGGACCCTTTAAAATAGGTGTGGTCTGGTAAAAACTTAGGTTAGCTTTTTCGGGTCATATAAGCTCTCTTTCATAAGCCACGTGAATTATTTAATGAAAAAACTTTCATCCAAATGCTTAAAATTTTGAGATACCAATCCAAGGCGTAACTAGGATCTTGAAATTTATACGCACATTGAAGGCGATTACCAAATGATTATATGATAAAGGCGTTATGTGGACTGTGACAAATGTTGAATGGCCTTCGTCTGTCCCTTTTTATGATTTGAGCGTTAGTGAATAATCAAAGCACCGTAACTACAGCTTCATAAGCCCTAGTTTCGATGTTAAGAGTATTAATCAAAGATATTTTTTCGAAAGTGCATTTATTTCTTTTACTAACTTGCGTAATATGCGTTATGGTAGCTACGCCCTTGGCAATGAGAGATGCAGATGGGACTATTTAAAGATTGTCGATAGCGAGATTTTGTTTTCCTCGTTTTATACTAGCCCATAGATATTTTGTACTATTTTAATAGATGCGGTTTCGGGAAGCCTACCAGGAGTCGAATTCCTGCTGAATGTAACATCACCCAATGACAATACCGCATGTAGTCGATCTGCGGTTATAAGTGTAAGTATAAAACTAGTATAGTCTTAGTCTGCCCGCCTTGTTTTAATCAACCATGTTAATTTTTGTAATCCGTCAAGCAATAAGAGAAAGTGTTATGGTCCGTTTGACTTCTATATGGACCAACATTTCGCAGAAAATCTCAGAAATGGGTTAATAAAACGTATATTTTTCTTAACATATCATATTTTCCATCTAATACCATGAAGAATTTTGTTTTTCAGAATTTTTGAATGTAAAATAATGATTTTGTCCGTCCGTCTACATGTTAACTTCTAGCCTTTCATACCTTCTTGTGACTGTATAAAACGGAAAACGGAACAGCGACTTGCCCAACCAAAAATAGTTCTGATTTGCATAGGGGTCGAGTCAAATGTGTATGATTTTAAGTTAGTCGTTTTGGTATAAAATCGAGTATTTTTATAAATTCATTTTTTTCGAAGATTTCTAATTCCTTGGGATATCAAATCTGGGTGTATTTTCTCTTTGTTTGACAACCGTTTTGCGTTTTTGTCCCCCCCCCATGAGAAATCCTAAATTTTTTGTAGTTTTTAATTAAAATCTTCTTTAGTTTTTATGTACACGCATGTAGCCCCGTGGAGATTGGCCTTCTGTATACCCCCGCTGGTCTATTTTCAGGGATAGTATTTACACGTTAATAATTACGGTGGTAAAGGGGTTAGTAATTTCTAAGCATGAAAAGATAAAATGAAACAAACATTCGATAGGGTAGTGTACTCTGAAAGTTGACACCATCCAAATCTTCATAAAACTTGGTCACAATGTTTGTCAGGTCGGAATGATGAACCCAATTGAAAATGGAGAGGTCTCTTTTATGGAGTAATTTTCATGAAACTTGGGCGAAATGTTTGTCATGTCACAAGGATGCACCCTTTTGAAAATGGGAGGTATCCAAGCGGTATTAGGTGAACAGGGGCCTTAATGACAATTTTCTCGTTCACACTCTAAAGGCCCTATAAATGGCCCAATCTTCATGAAACTTGGTCAAAATGTTTGTCAGGTCGCAAGAATTCACCCTATTAAAAATGAAGAGGCCATATATGGCCCAATGTTCATGAAACATGGTGAAAATGTTTGTCAGGTCACTAGGATGCATCCTATTGAAAATGGAAAGGATCCATGCCATATCACTGCACGGGAAAATGGGCCTTGATGGCGATTTTGTTTACACTCTTGGGGCTATAGTTATTGTCCAATCTTTATGAAACTTAGTCAAAATGTTTGTCAGGTCACAAGGATACATCCTATTGAAAAATGGGACGGAGCCATACTATATATCACCGTGAATGAGACCCAAATGACAATTTTCTTGTTTATGCTATAGGGGCCATACTTATGGTCCAATCTTCGTGAAACTTGATCAATATTTTGTCAGGTCACAAGGATGCATCCTAATGAAAATGGGAAGGATCCATGCCATATCACGGGAAAATTGGCCTCTATGACATTTTTTTCTTGTGTACTCTGTAGATGGCACAAATATAGTACAATTTTTCATGAAACTTTGTCAAAATGTTTAAACGGAGAGGATCCATTTAAAATCACGGGAAAATGCACTGAAATGACAACTGACTTGTTCACACTCTAGAAGGCTACATTTTGGTTCATATAGATTGGTCATGTTGTTTATCTGCCTAAGTCCCATACAGGGATTATAAGACCATAATAAGACTAAAATAATGACTTTGCCGGATATTTGATCTTAAAAATGTCATTTTAATAGGCATTTCGATTTCCAGAGGAGTCAAAGAGACGAAGGTGAGCGATTTAGGACCATTATGGTCCTCTTCGGTTTTCTTTTCTTTTTTTTTTTTTTTTTTTTTTTCTTTGCTTACGTATGTACATTTTTTAAGTAATTTATTTTGAGTTTGCATATATTAGTCATGCATCAAATTAAAACATTAATAATAATGATAATAAAGTCTTTATTTCAAAGGCAACTCAGTTAAGTTAATGACCCAGTTTTCCCCGTGGGCCTCAACAAAAATTTACATGAGTTAAATTCAAACCACGGTATTTGAAAACGCGGGAAAATTTTGAAAAGCCTGACGTGAGGACGGATTGTTTGTTGGAATGGGTTTTTACGCCGCTTTCAACAGTCTTTTAGTTATATCGGAGCGGCTGGGGCACAATGGATTCCTGGTTTTTCACACACCAGTACTGCCTCCACATCCTCTCCTAGCGTCCAGCTTCTATCTCACATTATTCTACGATTATCGACCCATAAGTGAAAGACGAATAGTCAGAAAGGATGAGTGCCGTTATAATGTTAGATCCTACGTGATAAATTCGGTTTCGAAAGCAGTGTATTTTACGCCACGACACATGACGTTTTGAGGGTTCGATGCAAGACTGTAGTAAGTGTATATACAACTTACTACAGTCTTGCACCGAACCCTCGGAACTTTGTCTGTGTAGTCAAAGTATGAAAAAAATGCCAATGGCATTGACTTTCTTTGCTTTTTCAGTACACTCTGAGTACATGACGACAAAAAACTTGCTGGTACAAATGTATCCATGTAAAACTTGTCGAAAGTCTGTTTACAAAAATTCAAATATCATGGTTTACATAAACAACAAAACCATGAAAATAACAAAGGTCAACATAAGAAAATATAATACAAATAGCTTAATTGATACAGCAGATCTACACATAATTCCATAATTCAATGCAGTCACGATGATTGGTTTCAATCAATCTCATTAAAATCAGATCCACCATATTGCCTACCGCTACGCCCCTGCCTACGTAACGGAGAGATAGCGTAGTGGTTTCGTAGAGATGATTTTTATAAGATTGGGTTTTAATAAACAAAGCCATTCTTTTCCTATTTGGCTTTCAATAATCAAAATTACACCAACTTCGATTATCTTTCATTTTCTTTTGGACCAGTTCAAAATACATTAGCAATTTTGCTTATTTATGCTGAGCGACTTCATAATCACTTATACCATGGTTTATTTGACCCAAATTTGACCTCTTTTGAAATAATGCTTAAATAACGATTACCGACATATTTGATCAATCTACAAGGTATATATTACATTCAATATCATTTGTCATTCATTCCTATGAAAGCCCATGTTAAGACGAGTAGGAATAATCAGAGTTGTATCCATCTAAATAGCAGGGGTCAGATTCAGGTCAATGAAACTACGCTATACCCAAAATTATCCCTAAAGTGGAAATATAAATACCCAGAGTCGGACTTAAACATTACTATTTTGTTACGTAAACATGCAACCTTTCATCGGACATTGATATCATTTTGAAACAATTTCTGGTATTCCACTTATGGAGACACTTTTAATCATACCCTTCGAAATTGAAACTATCAGATGGAATAACGATTAAGTCGAAACATACGCCAACTTCTTTGATACGACAATAGCTTATTTTAGATTGTTGCGTTTTCAAAGTCGCTTAGACGTCGCGCACGCTAATGCTTAACATTTTGTAACGTCGATTTTGCCATTTAGACGTTATTACATCATATTTTTCTGAAGCGCTTCTTGTTTATCGCTTGTAAATTTTGTCATGCGTATTTGATTTTTTAAAATTGCTATATAAGTAATATTCCGAATAAGAACGAATAAACTTTTTTTCTGCTGGAGGCATTTTTACTATCAATCGGCTTTAATCTTTTTTTATCTTGGAACGCTGAAAAAAGCACAGCGCGCAATGAAAAAAACGTGAGCCGTTGAAAATGATACGTTTTTGAAAAGTATGTCCACACAGACAAATCTAAATATTTTTGATATTTTTAAACGTAACTGTACGAAAACATTTCCATGTGATTGTACGAAAAAATAATATTTCAAAAATGTAGAATGATTTATGATAATCATTTTGATTATAAAATGTGGCAATGAAGCATTTAAAAAAGCGGCTATAAAATTCGCGTATGTAAGAAATTGTGTCCACACATTTTTTCTTTGTTGTACATGACGTATTATTATTTTTAACCACATTAACGAAAACTAGAAAAAAATAATATTTTTATTTTTAAATTTCACAAAAAATCATTTATTATTGATAAAGTTATTGAGTAAACTTTACCATTTTTCACGCCAATTTTTCGTTAAAATTTGACATTTTACAACTTTTGAATTTTAAAATAAATCCCTATTTATAATTTGTTATTTTACTGACGGTAATTTTAGTTCACATACTAACATGATATCACCTCTTGCGCAAATCTTAAGATTCCCAACATTTTTATGAACTATTTAATGCATTTTAAGGATTTTAAAGAAATCTACCCACACAAAATGTGTTACGTTTTACAGACGTAATTTAAGAGTTTTGGTGACAAAGAAACTTAATTAAACGGGAATTTTATTTTCCTCTATTCACCTAACAAATATACATTTTAAGTATGTTTTCTTGTGTTTCATTTGGTATAAAATACATACAAATTGACCAACAAGTTTAGAAAATATGGCAGGTGAAACTTAACGGGAAACGTTCAATTTCAAATGTTAAGCATTACCGTGCGCGATGTCTAAGTGTACACCATGAAGTTTGTATTTTCCCACAATGTTGAGTATGCGGCATAAATGTCATTGATTCGGTATGTTAGGGGTATTCTTTGTTTCATGACTGGTCATTAAAGGAAGTAATTAGCGTGTTCTAGCATTTGCCGCTCACAGCTCCTAAATATCTGTTAAGACTTTTCGCCATAGATTTGTGAGAAAACCTATTTATCAAATTAGCAGCAAAAATCACGTGCTATTTCAGTTTTGGTTTTCTGCGTATTTATTCAACTGGCAGGGAGTGGCTTAGTCGTGACGTAATTTGACGAGTTTACTTTTCAAAACTTTGCATTCTTTATTGTTAACGCATGCAAATAACTGTAATTAATCTAAGGTTTCACGTGCTTAGAGAGAGTGAACGCATTTCATCGTTTGGTTACCAAAGTCTCGTAACTTTAGCTTGATTAAGCTGACGTTACGAGAATTTGGTTACCATTTTACGATTTAATGATTCGAGTTATTTATGTCGACTCTGTAGAAGTAAGTTGCTTGAAATAACAGCTGATTTACCTTAACCTTAAATGCAATTACCCGTTACTTAGGCCAGGGCATTAATTATGGATTATACTCTCTTGGTATTTAGTAAATATTATTTGATACATTTAAGATGTATTTTTTATTGTCAGGTTGATTTCGAGAAACTGAAAAAGAACACTCCTTGCGGTGTCAACGAGTGCTTTGGTTCCCCTCCGTTTTGTGGTCAAAGACTGTTGAAGATTGAGATGCAGCTAACGAATGGATTCAGGGAACCAGGAAAGAGAATGTTCGTTGTCGGTGATAGTATAACTAACGATGGCTTCGGTAAGAGTAATCAAAAGCGTATCACATCTTACGAAAATGAACCAGTACATGGATCTGTTTTACTATACATCTTACGATCACTTTTTGCGTAAGTCAAAAATTAAAGTTGCTTCTTCAGTATAAATTAAATGTGGAATACTGCCAAGCATAATCTCATTGGAATTGTCCTTAGAAAACGATTCAAATGAAATATTCCAATGTAGAATATAACAATGATTGAAAACACTAGGAACGATCTGTAATTTTGACTTACAGTTATCATTATTTTTTTAAAAGAAATTTCGTACAAGGGGCGCTGTAAGTAATAATGCTAATAACATAACTGCCAAGTTTCAAGTCAATCGGATATAACGACAGTAAATGTAAAAGTTTTTTTGTAAATAAGGGTTTTTACAAGAAGGTACATTCCATGACAATGAATAAGTTCGGAGAAAAAAACGCGAGGGCCTGGGACGCTCTACTGGTTTTCATTTTTCCCTAAATCTTATCTTAGATTTCAGATTGTCTTAGCTCCCAGAGAATTCAACTAGATCTATATTTGTTGACTTAATCACAAAACCAAAATTGCACTACGTGAAATTCATCAAGACCGTCTTTCAAATGTTTTCTGTTTGTCTTGACCCATTTTCAAAAGTGACGATTCCTAAGAAGTACAACCATCCTTTGAAAGTGTCAAGAGAATGCGAAATATTTGTGGACTTTAATGCTAGAACAAGATTGCACTAAGTGAAACCCATATGGTTCTTTTTCCTGTGTTTACTGAGAGGTTGTACGCCACCATTTTTTGAAAGCGACGATCCCTTTGACCTAACAATCATCATGTGGAAGTTGCATAAGAAGCAAATAATATTCATGTTTATCGCCTAATCCAGATAGCAAAATATAAAATTTCATAATACCCCCTTTTTGTGTTTTCTTGCGGATCATTTTCAAAAGCGAATATCATTTAGATACTACAATCATCTGGTTTCAATAGAACCGAATTATATTTGTTGAACTTTTCACAAAACCAAATTTGCACTAAGTCAAATTCAACAAGGTCCCTTTTCCGTGTTTCTGTTCGTGTGGCCATATTTCCAATCCCTTTGACCCCACAATATATAATTACACCCTCCTTTGCACAAGTTGTCCCGTCGCATTCGGAACATCGCTCGGACTTTTCCGTAAACTGAAAAGTACTCTATTCCGTAGAATCGCCGAGGGTTCCCGATTGGTCCCGTCGGTCCGACAATCCGTCCGTAGACCTTTTTTGGCCCGATCACAACTCAAAAAGTAAGCAAGCTAGAATCATGAAGCTTCAAGGGTATATAGATTTCGTTGAGAAGAAGTGCAGTAAATAAGAGCTGTCACTCCACTCTGAATATTTAGTAAAAGTCTACTTACTTTTGTATCCGCCATAAGACACATTACTCTCATCCGCAGCACTATGGGTAGATCTATTAAGATTTCACAATTTAGAATTTTATAAAACGACCTACGTAGCGAGAGTAAACAACCTCGATTAATACTTTTAACATTAAACGGGTGTTACAACACTAGTGGAATAACTATGCAAACGAGCCTAGAGCAGATAGCGACGTCATTTTGTAACTGTGAAAATGACGTCATTATCAGTTTGATGACGTAAGATATGAACGGCGTTATATGTTACGCGGAAAAATGAAATAGATTAAGTACGATGTTCAAAAATTTTGTCGATGTATCACTAATGATTGGGTCATATTATACACAGAATATCAAATTTGTGGCAATTAAATACAGAATTTATTAAACGAGTCATCTTAAACTGATAAAACCTCGAAGTAACCTCGTTTTTATCTTTTATAGATGACTCGTGTAATGAATTCCGTATTTCATGCCCCCTTAAATTCAATATCCTTCATTTCTTATACGCAGGAGGTGATAGCAACACTCAACTAAACGATGCCGAGGTAGACTCAATACACCCAAACGTTTACATATACCCTCGTGACCTATGCCCGAATGCGATTCCAAACAAACCTCTCTTTGAAGTCAATGATGTAACATCAGACCATTTTACTAAAGTCAACCTGTACATCGGTAACCGATACCTACGAATAATCAGTGAAGCTCCTAATCAACCCAACAAGGAATATCGAGTCTGCGACGACTGCTTGTTCGCTCTGGATGGACAGCCTGATTCTGGTGGAAAGAACGAGCGACTCTTCGTAGCATTTAATAATATAATCCAACAACCTGTGCAGAATAACAGAAAGGGTAATGGCGTATGTAATGCAAAAATCACATGGGCTTGTAATTTCTTCTAGGCTTACCATTCACAGAGAATAAAAGACATAGACAGACAGAAAAGAGAGGGAGAAAGAGAGAGAGAGAGAGAGAGAGAGAGAGAGAGAGAGAGAGAGAGAGAGAGAAAGAGAGAGAGGGAGAGAGAGAGAGGGAGAGGGTGGAAGAGACAGACATAAAGAAAGAGAGAGAGAGAGAGGGGGTGAGAAAAAGAGAGAAAGTGAGAGAGAAAGAAAGAGAAAGAAATAACGAAAGAAAGATGTACAGGAAGAAAGACAGACAGATTTATTGATAGAAACTTAATCAGAGAAAAATTTTGACTCAGATTCACACTGATATACATGAACAATCATACGGACATTCAAAATATTTGAAGAGTATTTAGACGAATAGACTTCAGTAAACTAAAGTAAGCGAACAAGAGAGAAATAGAGACAGACAAACATACAGACAAACAGACAGAGAGAAAGAGAGAATGCAGACTTCGCAATTTTGGATAAAAGCAGTAATAAGTCAGAAGGGGCCCGATGATTTGAGTTAAAGAGCAGGCAGACAGACAGGTGGGGTGAAAGCACGGGATAGTTTGAGATTCTGCGTAATTTGAATAAATGTATCGAGAACATTTTTTGATCCTTAAATCTGACTATAAATAACAGAGAAAAAGAAAAGAACATAGTCAGTTTTGATATTTATTAATTCAACCGATTGTTAATTACTTCTTTATTTAAGAGGACTTGTTTAACTTCTGGCGAATGTGTATACATTCATGAACAAAATGTAATAAATCTGAGTACAATTATCATTCAAAATATTATTTACATAGTTTCTTTTTATTTCTAAACCATATTTTACTTACAATAAAAAATGTATATTTTTGGGTTGAATTACATAGATTCAGTGACGTGCAAATAGTGTATGGTATGCAGTTAACCCTTTCCTGTTTTACATTATTTTGGACAAGTCCAAATTCAAAGGTTTTGCAGACGAAAATTTAAAATTGGTTTAATTTGAAAAATAACCATTCAGCAATTTCTTCTTTTTTCACAATGTTTTCTCAATCATAAAATCACGGGCACGTAAAAAGCAGGGATTAAATAGCAAAGGGTTAAATTTCAAGTGTAGTGCACTTGCGACATCAATCCGGTGTTCGACATTGGATTCCAATGTCGATCGGCGTTAAGAAATGAGCATGTGCGTGACATTTGCAAGATTTTCAAGTGTGCGTGATGGGAAAACACTGCGCTTCCTGGAAGGCCACATAGTATACTGAAAATATTCTAAAATTGTGAACAGGGAGAACGAGTCCCAAGCTACCAGTTTATTGTTTAGTGAAGACTCGAGTGATCAGACTATGTGGCTGCACAGCCTGATCTGAGTCTACATATTACACATATTTGAAATTGGTGGAAATGTCACACAAAGGCTCAAATGCAATCATGTATCGAACAAGCTAGTGGACACCAGTGTATTTAGATAATACAAATGGTATATAGATAATACAAATGGTTATTGAATTTGAAGGAAATATACATAAGACTTTAGAAAATGCCCTGTATAAATTCTGGAAGTACATGTACTGAAAAGTCGCGGATATTTGATTTAGCTATACATTTTTTTCCAAACTCTATGCGATCTTTAAGATTTATTTCAGTTCTTTAATATTTCTTACTATTTGTTTATACGTTTAAAAATATTATCGCGCGTGTCCTTCTATCTTTCATCATTTAATACCAATGAAATAAAGCCAAATACTTAGATTACAAACATTCGTTTCAACTTATTTTACGTACAGCGTCGAAATTCGTTAAAGGGGTCATTTTGTGACATTTTTGAAAACATCAGTTCCTGAACGCCGTGGGTAAATATGACACCTTATATATTAAATTAGTCGGTAGGGTATTTCTCCAATTTCTTATTCACATTCTCATATTTCTAAAAACAAAGTTGATTATTATCACTGGGAATGCTCGCTCATCAAATCGATTGACGATATTGTGGATAACGTTTGCACTTAACTTAGAAGAGTACAAAATATCAACTAAAAAAGAAAGAAAAGAGTAGCGCGGGACGTCGAAAAAATAGTCGTTGTTTCAATTTCGCAACGGATTATCAATTAGATCTACGTCATTCAAAGAACTAGAGCTGCTTGAGCAGCTGATTAGCTCCACAAGCCTGAATCTACGCATAGGGGTCCGAATTAACCCCCCACCACCGTATAGACTAATGATATATCGTTTATATTATTAGTCTATACGGTGGTGGTGGGGTATTTCGAGCCCCTATGAATCTACGGATATGTATTGACAAAATTTAAGTGAGTGAATGAATGTAATTTCAAGTTAATAAGTGTTTTTAAGTGTCAGATGCTAAAATATTTCTACAAAGAAAATTTCAAGATCAAATTAATGAATAACTTATTGAAAAATGACCTCCGCCGGTTAAATACATCTTTTATCCAATCACAACAATTTTGAGCAGTCTGATAATGGGTCATCGAAGGATCATTCGAGCGAAATTTGATTCATATCCATCAGTTTGGTTCTGAAAAACTAATTTCCAAAGTTACCATAAAATAACACATAGAGAAATGATATCCGCCTAAAGGAAAAGACATATTTTGCATCCAATCGCAATAATTTTCGGTAGACTTATAAATGGCCACTGAAGGATCATTCCAGTAAATTGATTGATATCCACCTGCCAGATTCCGAGAAAATGATTTTCAAAGTTACCAGAAGCGTAGTCATACTTAGTTGCATGTTTAAAAAAATCAGCGGTCATATCCATACGAAAAATTACAGACAGTTTCATCAAAATCTGATAAATGATTAAAAAGATATTGCAATTTTCTCATAACCTTTTTATACCCCATCGTATTTGAAAACTAAATGCCAAGAAAAACGACGTGATGCTTTACATAGCCTTGCTTCAACATTTATTGAAATGTTTTCAAAGTTTTAATGCAATCGACATGCGTTGAAGTGAGAAATGGAAACATAGAAATAGAACGGCCGTAGCAAATTGCGTTGTACTTAAGTTTTGTGTCAAAATTGGAATGACACCTACGGATATATGCATGTTTATACTGAGAGAAAGTGTTCAGAAAATGTTTATGACTTATGCACGTTTGACATTTTAAATTTTGATTAAATTTAATTACATAAAGGCCGAAACAAACAAGGGATCGCCAGTATAGTTAGGTTTTTATCTGACCGGCGGAAATCGGTGGTTGAAATTTCCGAAAAGGTCGGGCTCACCCTCGACATCGTACATATGATGGGTTTATAAAAAGGCATAATTTAATGTAATAAGTCAAAAATAGGGTTTCCTATCGCCCATTTAAGATGGTAAGGTACTTGGGAAACTCCCTCCATAAAAACGCCAACACGGAAGCTCGAGTTACTATCAGGATGAGGCACCTGGCAATGAAAGATATTGATGGCTAATAGTTTTCTTTGATATGTGAGTTTAAGCCATGCAAACTTTAGTCCGGGAGCCTGTTTTACTAAACATCTTAATGTCATTCTTTTCGCAAGTCAAAAGTTAAAGTTGCTATTATAGTAGTAACAAAATATGATATTCTGGCATACAACATCTCATTATAATCGTCTTCTAAAGACGATTCCAATGAGATATTGCAAGGCAGAATCCAACAATGAATGAAAACACCAGGTACGATTTCTGTTTTTCACTTACGATTATTTATTTCGTTAGAAGTTTAGTAAAACGGTATCCAAGTCTGGCCACTATTGAATTTGAAATTTATTGATAGCTAAAGTCAGAGCTACGAGAGTTACGTTACCGATAACGAGATGAGATATGCTGCTCGCTCTGTTTTTAGAGGATTCGAGTGGGAATGATATCGATCAATATTCTACAGCCTGGCGGAGAGTCACAAGAAGTCTGTTCAGTGCGAGAGATATTTCCTTGAGGAGGAGCGACAAAAAAAAACAAAAAAAAACAAAAAAAAACCCGCAACTCGATTGCGTCCATGTTGACCTTGCGTTCGGTTTTTACATCATCGATTATGTCAGAGTGTTCCGTACAACGTTCTAGGTGTTCCGCTGGAGGTATATGTTTTCGTGTACATTGTATATAATTGATTTTCCTACTATTGCGTTTAGAAGACTTTAGTCTTTTCTAAATTAACGATGAACTAGCAAGCACAGTCCGGGATTTTTTCCGAATGTACCTCGTACTATCAAACCATAACGGATTGACTTTTTTAACGCACTTAAGGGTACAGAAGTAGCTATTTTTTTTAAAAGTGGCACGAGTTTTTGATGTTATGTCTATGTATTAAAACTAACACTTTTGTAAAGCATTTTTTCTTGACAATAGTATATAATTCCAATTTTGCATTCTTAACCTAGATCTTAACTTTAATGTCACAAGAAATTCTTATTTCCGAAATGAGATTCCATAACTATGCGGCAAAAGCTGTAGATGAGTGGAAATGACTGCAACTTTGCTAGTTAAGGTTGATTCCGACAACGTGTTGTGAATAGAACACGTAGTGGACATCAAACTGGTTAGCAAAGATGAAATGCCTGTTGTATGCTTAGTTAAAGTAGATAATAAGCCGTAAGACTTTGCTTTAAAATCACAAAGATTATCTTTGTAATACGTCGGGCGAAAAGGGACAACCTTGATAGTATGTTGAGTACCGATCATAATCGGACTGCACAGGCTGACCATGTCGAAACTTTTGACATTTTGGTGTTGTTGTTTTTTAAAAACTAGAATGATTATTCTACCTTCCTATATATAGAGGATATTGAATGAGTGGTCATTCAATACCAAATTTATTAAACGAGTCATTTATAAACAGATAAAAACGAGACTGCGCCGAGTTTTTATCGGTTTAAGATGGCGAGTTTAATACATTCGGTATTTTATGAGCACAAATTTGATATTTTATTTATAATATGAACCGAAATTTTGCGAAAAATCGTCAAAATTCTTGAAATTCAACATATCAATTTTCCGCGAAACTTATAACGCCGTTTAAAACTAATGTCACAATACATTTGTATATAGATTATGACGTCATTTTCGCGGTTACAAAATAGCGTTGCCATTCGCTTTGAGCTCATTTACATAGTTATTCCACTAGTGTAATAACACCCGTGTATTATCAAAAATATTCAACGAGGTTATTTCACTCCAGCGACGTAGATCATATTATAAAACTATTTTTGTATTACGAACTCAGATCAACCTGTACTGGGTCCAATATCTTTTTGTCATATTTATCTTGCGGCGTTCCAAACAAGTCCGTTTATATTCGGATCTAAATATATTGCAAGGGCGTAACTCCCATTATGAAATTTACGCAAGTTCGTAAAAGAAATAATTCTCTGTTGAAAAATATCGTTGTCGAATTATCATAACATTGAAACAACAGAATATTTAAGCTGTAGTTACGATGTTTTGATTATTCACTTCGCTTAAATCATAAAAAGGGAGTTGACGGAGGGCATACATCTTTTAGTCACAGTTCTCATATCGCCTTTATCATACCTATGTTTTTTTTTAGTTGTCGCCTTCTGAAGGCGTATAAATTTCAAAGTCCTAGATACGCCTATTTATTGAACTTTTGGTGCACTGCAAATGAGGTGATGTATTTTAAGTGTCTGTCACACTAGACGGAGACTGCGATGCGCTTCCATGGCGATCAAGTTTTTTTTTAGATCGCAGTGGGCTTGTCGGAAATTATTCATTTTTTTTCTGTGGAAAAAATACTCTGCGATGATACGGCGTTCATGGCAATGCCGCAGCGCAGCGCTCCTACCACGCTCTTGTGGCGATTGTACTGCGCTTCTACGGCGATGAATGACATTTCTATTGCGATTCACTGCGGTCCTACGGCGCTTTTACTGTGCTGAAGGAAATGCACTGGCGATTGCATTGCGCTCGCGTGGCAAGTCTAATGCGATCTCGCGTGGCGAGTCAAATAACTAGAACTGTCGCAAAGCGGAGTGATACCCCCCACCAAGGCATTGTCCTACCAGGGCTATTTCCGAGTATAAGTGCTTTCAGTACATAATCTATTTGCAAAAGGATAGCAAACATTGAGTAAAAATTAAAATTTCAAGGGAGATAAATTGGCACTCACTAAACCACTATGCAATATTGAAGATAAAATGCTTCTGATAATATAAAAGTACTAATTGACACTTTCAAAGGGGGAATAATTAAGGAACTAATAATAGTAGGGTAATAAAAAATTTCACCTATACTAGTTTTACACAAAAAATTTACATTGTCTATAAATATGTAACAACAATAATGTAGGAAAAATGCTCAGGGGAAAATAACATATCAATGCACATGTTTGCATTACCAGCTATATTTTTTATCAATTTCACTTCGCTTAATAGACTATATGGTTCAGGAGGAAAGCTCCGGATAATTAAGAACTAAGTGAAATTGACAAATTCAAGGGGAGATAATTTAACAACAAACCAAAGCAGGGATTTCAAAATTGCAGGTGTACAACTTCGAAAAAATACACACTATGAATTAATTTCAAGTAAGTACATGCAATATTGAAGGAGAAATACCCTGGACAACAATAATTTAGTGAAATTTGCACGATCAAGGGTAAGTAATTCGGCAATTATTGAGAGTAGGGACTTCAAAATTACATATTCACAACTACGACATAAGCAGATACACATCATGTATTAATTTCAAGTCAATACACGCAGTAGTGTAGGAAAATGCTCCGAACAATAATAATTTAGTGAAAATTACATTTCAAGGGGAGGTAATTAAGCAACCAGTGCGAGTAGAGGCTTCAAAATTGCAGATGCACAACTTCATATGCAGATACATATTATGTATAAATTTCAAAGCTGTAATTCTAATAGCCTCTGAGAAAATTTCTAGACAAAATTGTGTCTACGGGCAGACAGACGGACGACCATGGCGAATCCAGTATACCCCCTCTATTTCGTAGGTTGGGGTATTATGATAATAATAATAAGAAGAAGGAGAAAGCCTTTATTTAACAGGCAACACAGTTGGGTTAGCCAAGTCTTCCCCGTGAGCCTCTAATGCGATGCGCAGGCACTTGCTATTTTTCCAGGCATTATGACGTGAAGTCCCAAGTTGTATTGCTATACAGGAAACAGTTGGCAAAATTGTTATCCAAATTATAATCAAATATGATGGGAACTTTAAAGAGAACTCGTTGAATAACTCGCACACATATTTCCCGCCAAATGTCTCGTGTCCACCGTAGCTCGTTGGGTGGTTAAAAAACCTTGGGTGACACTCTTCTTGGTCCAATGAAAATCAAAGCACTGAAAGTACTGATGGTGAACGTTTCTGATGGCATTCTAGAGTGAAACATTGTTTATTGAATTCGCTGAGAATTATACACGTAAAAAACAAGGGAAAGTGACTCGACAATATATCGGCAATTCTCACTGTAAATCCTAATGTCCTATTTGTTCTCAAATATTACGATATAATAGAAAGAAATATTGAGAGAGAAAGAGAGAGAGAGAGAGAGAAAGAAAGATAGAGAGAGAGAAGGAGAGAGAGAGAGAGAGAGAGAGAGAGAGAGAGAGAGAGAGAGAGAGAGAGAGAGAGAGAGAGAGAGAGAGAGAGAGAGAGAGAGAGAGAGAGAGAGAGAGAGAGAGAGAGAGAGAAGGCATAACATATAACATGAAATTATAGTGTCTAGATTAATCATTTCTAGTAGTATTTATGCTCTTTCAGAGTCCATTATGTAACACAGGTCACTTATGTAACGCATGTCATTCAGAGAGGTCAATCTGTCATACAGTTCCGCAATCAACTTTGGCGTCACTTATGTAGCAAGTCCGGAATATTTGGAGTCATTTACGGAATACTGATGGGGTCATTTCCGCGATATACCTGTCACTTATTTAGACCTCTAGGGTGGTTATCTTATTATATATATATATATATATGTATATGTATATATATATATATATATATATATATATATATATATATATATATATATATATATATATATATATATATATATATATATCATGTTCTGTGCTATAAACGAGTCGAAACTGTACAACATACATCATTAAGTATTAAGAGTATAAACTATTTCACTATGAATTCTCTAAACCGTTGCAAACTTAATCTTTTTGGAGATGTTTATGTTACTGTATGCGACTATAAAAATCAGACATACGTACATATAAGATACTTTGAAGATGGAAGAATTCCCACCAAAAAGGGTGTATGTATGCCCCTTCAACGTTGGAAAAGGTTTGTTTATCTTAATATCTACACAGTGGTTTTTTTGCTGTTGTTATGTGATTGTTTTATTTCCAGTTTGAGTAAAATAAACACGCGATTCTATTGGTCTAAGATTGAGTGATTACGAATTTGATTTTAAGTTACGTATGCGTTAAACTATGTTTTTTTGACATCAACTATTGTTTCAAAATCATCTGTATATCCATTTACAGGTTCCTTCAAATTATACCCGATGTTTTGTCTAATCGTGAAAGTAAAGAATGTATGACGCAGCATCTTGGAGGAAACCAGTTCGTTAGCATAACCGAAGGGCTTAACGGCGTCGATATTAGAGACTTTTGGTTACCCGAGGGTGAACTAGAAGTGAAACCTACACGGAGGGGCGTCTTCTTCAAGAACGATGACTTTAAAATTCTCTCAGATTTAGTAGACACTATAAATACATTTATACCAGAACTGGATCATACAGCCGTTTGTATTGAGGAGCACCACAACCAAGAGGGCATGTTACGTTGTGTTGAATGCAATCCAAACGAATATCACTTGATTTAATAAATAGAATTGTCCGTATATAAGTGTTTACTGTAAAAAAGTAAAAAATAAAAATGACTTCATTTTATATTGTTTTGTTTTCTTTAATAAGGACTTCATAACTTAAGATATGGCCACTGGAACAAAATGTGTGTGTGTGTGTGTGTGTGTGTGTGTGTGTGTGTGTGTGTGTGTGTGTGTGTGTGTGTGTGTGTGTGTGTGTGTGTGTGTGTGTGTGTGTGTGTGTGTGTGTGTGTGTGTGACCATATCTTTACTACGAAATGAGAGAGAAAACACTTAGAAACGTGTAGTCTGACCACGGTATAATTTAACAACAACACTTTTAAGTGAGGGATGTTTAAATCATGTCTTGTTAGAGAAAGGGTTACAATAAACCTTTCTCAAACAAACCATGAATTAGATGTCCCTAAAAGGAAAAGTTTGGGAAAATAAAATCGAGAATAAACAAACAGTAAACAATTTTTTTTTACAATATCTACTAAATAACGTAACGTTTTGTAGATTTTACACTTTTTTACACTATTTGTAAGTTTTCTTTTTAAAGATTATAGGGAGTCTGTTCTTTAGATAGAGATATTACACCAATTAACGCATTGACAGTCTTTCAATCACCGAAATGGTTGTTGTCTCTCTTGTATATCTTCTGTAAAAAGTTGGTCGAAATTTTAAGTGCGTACTTCGAGTGATAAAACCGGTAAACAGCAGTAACCTGAAAAAAGTAAAGTATCAAATATTTAATGTTTTTGGTTTTAAACAACAGCTTACACCGCAAGCGTTTTAAACAATTTTTTTCTTAGATCGTAAATAACGTATATGTGCACGTACAGGGTACGTAAGGTTATAGATGTGTAGGTTTATTTTCAAAGATGATCGAACAGTAGCGGCTATTTTTTTTTCAAATTGATTTAATGATTTCCCCACTTACAAAATGTCTACCGAGTTTTTAATAATAACAAATAAATGAATAAAAGACATAATTACCGTAAAATAAACCTCACTTATCAATATATAACATCGACGAGCGTCTCTGCTAGCAATTGTTTCTGTCAAGACTTGTAAATCATCTGTTTATAAGTTTGCCAGAAGTTTTGTCTTCCTTTCGAGAGATAATAACGAAGAGACCAGTAAATCTTTATTGACAGCTTTTATTAATCTGAAATATACAAAAAGCGAATGTCTATTTTAAATAATTGAATTTTAAACAACAGAAGTCACATAACTCTAACGTTATATGAATTAAATGAATTTTTTACCAATCTTGTAATTATATCACGGCGACTGGTGTACCTAAACATGGACTCTATGTCTACGATAATCAACTCGTTAGTGTTTGAATGAGTACGGTCTTTAGGTTTTTTTTTATTCATGTAGTACGATATGAGTAATGATCCCACAAAATGAGACAAAATTGATGTATTTAATTTTAACAACTTCTTAAATGTAAACGTTACTGACAAAAACCACTCAAAATGAAAATATAAAACAAAATAAATACTTACATATCGTGCTGTTTCTTTTGTCCTTGATACGCAAGACACGGTGGTCGGGAGATAAATTTTTTTAAACAATGTAAATATTTTTCATTTTCAATTCGTATGCGAGTAAGATGACAAATTATTTACCGCTAGTCAACCAAGTAGATTTTTTCAAATACAAATTTATATATATATATATATATTTAATTACAAAAGCAAGATTTATTTTGAACAATACAATGGCTTTTTTTTTATTTTTTAGGAATAATAGGTGACCCTGTTTTATTCACGCAAATGCAATATGTTGATTTAAAATCTATTTCTTTGTAAATAGATTCCAAATGGTATTTGGAAATGATGACCAAGCAAGTAGTTAGATTTCTAAATGTAACGTCATGATCTTCAGTTTCAAACATGCTACAAAACTGTAAAATATGTCCAAATTCATGGACAAAAGTACCAATGCATTCTTCTAAATAAGTCATGTTATTTAAATTTAAAATAATTTTTGCAACGTCACCACTTTTTTCTGCTAGGCCATAAACGTCCGAAGCCGAAACATTTTCATCTTTAACGTATAAAATTTTTAGAGTTTTAATTGATGTTTCTCTCTTTTGTAGATAGAAAATTAAATATTTAGTCAAAGTATTTATACAATGAATTATTAAAGCTAGATTAAATTTGGAACATAATAATGTGTCACCTTTTGCGTCATCCGTGTTTTCTATAATGTCAGCTTCCAATTTTGCATTATAATCGTAATGTACATACGCAAACTGACAAAAAGAAACCTTTTTTTCATGATTTTCAATTTCAAAAATATGAAAAATATCTACATTTCTAAAATTATTATCTCCCTTACCGGTAGATTCCAAATGCTCGACGGCCGTGCTCATGTCCGATTCAAACACATAGTGATCCATGGTTAAGTTTGCAAAGTTGTGATATCTCATACGTTTCGATCTGGTTTTAAACTTAACGGCACAACGTGTATTTGACATGGTTTTTTTTACTATTTCCTGGTTATACGTAAGTCAATTTTTAATGATGTCCGCCTATGTAGTATAAATACCGACCAAACTTTTGACAGGATATCACCAATCGAAGATTTACCAATGAGTGAAAATCATGGACAACGATCAAGTAAGTTTAATTTATTTTGTTAATGATTTCGTTTAAATATATTGCTTTATTCGTATCGAATTTAACATTCGGGTCGTTTTTATTTATATATTTTTTTTTGATAATTGACTATGTACTTTTATCTTCTATATGAATCGGAATTTTCTTAAAAAGAAACAGTGTCAAAGGCATTAATTAATAAAATTTTAACACTTTTCTTAACAAGACTTGGGATTTGACGTCTCTTAAAGAAACGGTTTTGAAATATAACGGCAAAAGAAAAATACTAATAATTAGTATTTTCTTCCTTGGCCTCCATATTTCTACGCTTCACTTATATAAATAAATCTTTATATCGAATGGTTTTGTAGAAATTTTTCAAATGGTACCGGTTGTAAATAATATTATTTGGAATCGTGATACTTTTTTATTTCAAACAAAACATGGGTTTTAATCGTCTCTATATTAAGTTTCCGTTTGTCTCGATTTTTTATGTGTTTAACTATTTTTATCATCTACAATTTCGAAGAGTCTACAATTGATTGAGGAAAAAGGCTTATGATTGTTAGACATCCCGTTTTTTACATGTTTACAATTACAGTCGTGCGAATTTCTAATGACGTGTACTCTAAATACATCAACGTGGTGACTTTCTAAAACACTGGATCCAAAAGGATTCAAGAACCGTATAATGATTAGATATGAGATAAATACTTTATTTAATAAGTCTTATGATTTGGTAAAATAATAACCCCGATCGCTTTTGAAACAATGTTTCTTCTTCAGGAGTTTAGTTCAAACTGAGTTTCAATTACTTTGTTATCTTCGCTAGTCAATAAACTATTATTAGTAAAACTTTGACCTAAATAGTTCTCGTGACCTAAAAAATAGTAACTTTTGATCTTAATAATTTGAAGCATAACACATGTTGCGGATTTGACTTGAATGTTACCGCTATCAACAAACATGGAAAGTAGAAAACGTACGACCTGAATAGTTTACGCGACCTTTTTTAACTGATTTGTCCGATTGACATAGAAACTTTTAAATTTGACCTGAATTTCATCATCATAACTACGCTAGTCAAACATCCTTAAGTGTTTTAGTATAAATAAATATTAATGAACCTTTTTATCCGAGACATAGAATATTGTATTGAACTATTAGATGTGTTGTCATGTCTTGAGATCATCATTGGAAAATCACATGCGATTGTTTCAGAATATAATTTTCGACTTATTATATCAGATAATTTATTCACCTCTTTATAATGAAAATACCATGACCTTATTTTACTCGAATTTTCTGAGAGACCAGAAAACTCTTAGATATGTCCTGAATTTAACCAGTCTATTTCCGCTAGTCAATCATCGTTGAATGTTTAAGTTTATGTAAATATCATTGAACTTTATTTTTTATCTGAGACATAGGATATTGCCTTAAACTGTTTTTAAGTGTATGTCAGAATATCATAATTAAAAACCACATGCGATTGTTTCAGGTTGTAATTTTCGACTTATATCAGACAAACTATTCAACCTCTTAGAATGAAAATACCATGACTTTAATTGATCTGAGTGATCTGAAAACTCTAAAACTTGCCCTTAATTAAATAAATTAGTTCATAAAATATCTGAAGTAAACAGCAAATATATAAAACAGATTTTATCTAAAATTTTGCAATCTGAATCAGATATAATATTTAGTTTTCAAATTGAATAGATATCACTAATAACAAAATTGTATTTCTGAGAGAAAGTTCTTAAGTGCATTTTTTTAATCCGATTTGTTTGAGTGACCTTGAACCTCTCAAATATGACCTGAATTTAACAACCTATAACCGCTAGACAACCATCATTGGGTATTACAGTATATAGATATATATATTTTAGAACCTCTATACCTGAGACTTTGAATATGGTATTAATTTGTTGGATGTGATACATTAGGATTGCGTCCTAATATAATTGAAAAACACATGCGATTGTTTCAAAATATAATTTTCGAATAATAGGATGTTATATCAGACAAGCTATTTAATTTTAGGTAATAAAATACTATGAACTTATTGAACCCGAAATTTCTGAAAGACCTACAAACTTTAAAATTTAACCTGAATTTTAATGTTCGCTAGTCAAACATCGTAAAGTGTTAAATAATCATCGAACTTCTATACCTGATACAAAGAATATTGTATTATTTTGTTAGATAGGTTAACATGCGGATTTTGTACTAATATTATCATTGAAAAATACATACAAATGTTTCAGAATATTATATCAGGCAGGTTTTTTCAACTTTTGGTTATAAAATACCATAAGTCATCTTATTTATTCTGGTTTTCACTACTATTATTGTTCAAATCGTTAATAATGTCATTAAAACTTACATAAACTTTAAAGGTAGTGAAAACCCTTATACGTAATAGTTAGCTAGAGTATGAGTGTTTTATCATTGCAGCCTATTCATGAAGATCATTGGTTCATAGAAGAGCAGCTTGATTTGATTTTACAAGCACTTGGCGACTCCGATGCCTTTCAATCTTCAGTAGACGATGACTTAGAGTTGGCACTACAGTACATTCAAGAGCAACTCTATCATGATGAAACGAACAGAGTACGACAAATAGGTGGTGGAACGGTTTCTCAACCAGGGACTTTAAATGCTGTTGATTCACCGCAACCGGGACCTTCAAACGCTGTTAGTTCACCCCAACCGGGACCTTCAAACGATGTCATTTTGCCAAAGCCTGGGCCTTCGAACGTTGCTGGTCAGTTTCGAACTCCCACAGATCTCCGTTATACTATTCGTAAAAAATCTGAGAGAATCTACGCCAAAAATTTTGCGATCGATAAATGTTACCAGGTGAAAATCGATGAGGAACAGCACGGTAAGAGGTTGTTGGATATACGACAAGGTTTACATCACTTGTTCGATAATGTACTTGATCAGGCGCGCAACCACCTGGCTGATAATGACTTGGGGAGAGTTGTTGTACACCATTACGGTCTACAAGATCCAATAATTGTCCCTCTACAACCATGGGCTTCTTTAAATGCTGACACTGTTATGGGAACTATCGAAAAGGTACTAAACAGTAAACAAAGTCTAACAACGGATGAAAGTTTCGAAATCTCTGTAGGATCTATAGACTTACCAAAAGGAGGCGCCAGAAGGAAAATTACTAATATTACAGGGAACAAGAACAATTCCTTACATTTGAAGACCTCCATCGTCCCTATATACAATGACGATCAACTCTGTATGGCGAGGGCAATTACTATTGCTTGGGCTAAATTACGTTTATGTAGGTCTGAAGAATGGGAGATAGTTACAAGAAACCGCCGGGGTAAAAGTAATGTTGATTTGATCTTACAGCATGGAATAGTACCAAGGACGTTCTACAAAAACCTCCTAAAGAAGAACAGGAACGAGCAGAAGAAACTCGCCATTGCCGTAACAGTTCTTGCAGGTGTACCCTTAGACCGTCCCGCTAGTCTTCAGGACATAGTTGCCTTTGAGAACGTCTTGAATGTTAGAGTAATGGTAGTTTCTGCTAGACTTGGGAATAAATTCATCACAAGTCCACGCACAGATTCTCGTCCATGTATTTACATTTATTTACAAGGGGACGATCATTTCCATGCCATAAATAGTATAACTGGCTTTTTTTCCACCAACTATTTCTGCGACAGATGTCTTAGACATTACAGTAATCGCGAATATCATCAGTGCGAAAGCAGCTGTATTATTTGTAAATGTGATGACTGTCCAAGAACTGAATCAACTATTGTCTGTGACAACTGTAACATGACTTGCAGGTCCTACGAATGTTTCAAACGGCACAAGGAAACACGCACCAACCCAAAAAGAAGGAAGGAAAGCAAAGAAAGACAAATGTCACCTTGTGAGAAATGGTGGAAATGCTTATCGTGTTTTAGTGTAATCAACACCCAAAAAAGAAATATCGTAGAGCACCAATGCGGTGAGTACCTATGCAAGTCATGCGAACGTTATGTACAAGACGACCATTTATGTTACATACGGGCCATCCCATTTGATGAAGATAACGATTCAAAGTTCATCTTTTTTGACTTTGAGTGTACCCAAGATCAGACGATGGAATGTGAAAAAGGTTACCAACCATCCAGAATACCACGCTGCTCCTTATGTAAACCAAGAGTTCCATGTAAGACATGCGCTATATGTCAAAACTGTTCCAAGACGACTTGTGGAAAGAATGTACATAAACCGAATTTCGTAGTGGCCCACACAGTATGCAAGGACTGTATCGATGAGCCGTTGAATCCTGACTCCTTATGTAATAATTGCGGGACAAGATGTGAGGAGTGCAATACTGTCGAGCTTGAAAAAGATGAGGGCCCTTGCCCTGGTACCTGCGGTTTCCGTGAAATTGTATTTGAGGGTGAAGACACAGTCTTTCAGTTTGGGCAATGGCTCTTTTCTGATCAACATAGGTACTTTAAAGCAGTCGCGCATAATATGAAAAGTTACGATGGCTATTTTTTGTTAGAATACCTAATTGACCAGTCTATGAGGCCAGACAAAATTATTTATACTGGTTCGAAAATTATGTATATGTCTGTTGAAGGGGGTCTAAAAATAAAAGTTATCGATAGCCTCAATTTTCTACCTATGAAATTGTCAGAATTACCCAAAACCTTTGGATTGAAGGAGTTGAAAAAGGGCTGGTTTCCCCATTTATTCAACACCCGAGAGAACCAAAACTATATAGGCTCATATCCAAGTATTGAATACTATGGAAGTAGTTTTATGAAAGAGAAAGAAAGAGACGAGTTCCTCAAATGGCACGGATCCAAACAGGGTGAGACGTTTAATTTCAGAGAAGAAATACTGTCATACTGTCGTAGTGATGTCGATATATTACGCCAGTCTTGTCTAACATTTCGCAAACTTCTAATGTCTTCGACAGGAAAACAAATTGAATGGATAAATGACGAAGGAAAAACTGAAATGAAATGGACTGGTGCTGTAGACCCATTCAAATCGATTACAATAGCGTCAGTATGCATGAACGTGTACAGAACAAAGTTTTTGGAGGAGGAGTGGAAAGTGAAATTGAATAGTGAAGACGAATGGGTACCTGCAAAACGGTATGATGGAGAAGACTATGTATTTATCGATGAATCCTGGGTTGCTATGGATAAGCTGGAACAGAAGAAAGTGACTGATAGACAATTTGTTCGCACTCCTATCGCCAAAGTAGCATCTAGAAGACGTCACGATCAATACAGCAAAGCATCTATACAATGGCTTGAATGGTTAATGAGAAAAGAAAACATACGTATACAGCATGCTCTTAATGGCGGGGAAATAACTCTGATAGGTACTCGATACAGACTGGACGGATATTGTCGAGAAACAAACACGGCTTACGAATACCACGGATGTGTTTTTCACGGATGTATGCAGTGTTTTCCAATAAACAGAGAAGAGACGTCACATCCACTAACAGGCCAGTCTGTAAAGGAATTGTTTGCTTTAACACAGAAGAAGAGACACTATATACAAAGTTTGGGTATGAAGTACGTCTGTAAATGGGAGCATGAATTTCAAAAAGATTGTCAAACCAATATAGAGTTAAAGCGCTTTTTAGAAACCTTGGACATCGTTGATAGACTCGATCCACGTGACAGCTTTTTCGGAGGTCGCACAAACGCTAGTCAGTTATACTACAAGGCGAAAAAAAACGAACAAATTAGATACGTTGACTTTACCAGTCTTTATCCCTGGGTTAATAAGTACTGCAAATACCCTGTAGGACACCCTACCATAATAAATTCAGAGTTTAGGGAAATTGAAAACTACTTTGGAATTGCGAAGGTCAAAATTTTACCACCAAGAGGTTTGTACCATCCCGTTTTACCGTACAGATCAAATGGAAAACTCTCTTTTCCGCTTTGTAAAACTTGCGTTGAAAATGAAAACCAAAACCCGTGTGTATGCTCGAGTGAAGAAAGGGCTATTTCAGGTACTTGGTGTACTCCCGAGATTCAAACAGCTGTCCGTTTAGGCTACAAAATCTTAAAAATATATGAGGTATATCACTGGGATGACACGACCGAATACGACCCAATAAATCGATCTGGTGGTCTCTTTGCCAAATACATAAACACCTTTTTTAAAATTCAAGCAGGAAGCAAGCGGACCCCCCGACTGGGTAAAAACTCAAACAGACATGGAAACCTACATTATGCAATATTTTGAAAATGAAGGTGTTCTGCTGGACAGTAGTAGCATCGAAAAAAACCCAGGCTTAAGAGCTCTTGCCAAGCTTTGTTTAAACAGCTTTTGGGGAAAATTTGGACAACGCTTGAATCTTAGACAAACGTCATTTTTTAACGAGAAAGAAGCGGACGAATTTTTCAAAATCTTCACAGATGCTATGAAAGAACCGTACAACTTTCACGTTGTAGCTCCAGATACTATTCAGTTGGAGTGGGCTTACAAAAATGACTGTATTCCGGAAGACAACAAAACAAATGTATATTTGGCAACATTTACCACGTGCTGGGCGCGTCTAAAACTTTACAGCGTTTTAGAAAAATTAGGTAGACGCGTCATGTATTACGACACCGACAGCGTCATATACATCAGTAAAGACGGACAGTATGACCCTCCCCTAGGCGATTACCTCGGTCAGTTGACGAATGAGCTTACCGATGGTTCTCATATTGTAGAGTTTGTCTCGGGAGGTCCGAAAAACTACTCATACAAGACGAGCAAAAATAAGGAAACTTGTAAAGTTAGAGGCTTTACTTTAAACTTTACAAATCACCAACTTATTAATTTTAAAAGCGTAAAAGCTTTAGTAACCAAACAAACAACAAATATCTTCAACAATAAATACAAAGCATATAGGAATAGGGTTAGAAGGATGTTATACTTCAGGAAGAAGACGAAAATGTGTCAAGATAAAATCACAAAAAAGAACGTGAACAGTTCGAAAGGAAAGTTAGATAAAAAAACGAAGACGAAAATGGATCAAATTATAATTAAGAATGAAAATAAGATATGTAGGAGTAAGAATAAACGAAAGATCTATAATAGGGATGAGTCAAAAGCATACCAAATGGTCTATACAAAAAGAAGAAGAATAGCTAATTTTGACACAGTACCTTACGGCTATTAGACTTGAGGAAAGAGTTTATTCGTTCATCTGTACGGTAAAACAGGATGGTTTTACGTCTCTTTTAACTATCTCTTTCATAGCGCGACGACTTGAGCATCAAACACTAGATACCTTGAATTTCAGACACCGATGCTACCTGTCCCGTTATAATCTCCAACTAATCTCCGTCATAAAAGAATGTAAGAATAAAACAGTTTTGTTCATTTACTCTACTCACAAGATTGTAAGAATATGACTGAAGTACATACTCCAGAGAGGGAAACTTTTATTGAATTGCCAAAACCTGATGAAGATAATGGATCTCATAGTGAAAGGTGGCATTTATTAGGAACTAAAGTTCCACAAGCGGAAATTGTATATTTTTCCCAGATGATAATTGTATATATCATAATAATTACTTCTATTATCAACTTGTCCCTTCAAAACGGTTCAACAGAATTGTGGATAAGTCTTCTGAGTAGTTGTATCGGATACGCTTTGCCCAACCCGAAACTGAAGAAATAATGAAGTCATCTCTACCATTTGAACCATGTTCTAGTTTATGTATCAGTGGACAGACAGGGAGCGGTAAAACGCAGTGGGTATACAAGTTTTTGAAAAATATAGGTGGTATGTACACAAAAGACCCTCCATCACAAATACTATATTGTTACGGAATACATCAGGATGTATTTGATATCATGGAACGGACTATTCCATATTTCTATACTAAAGAAGGCCTTCCAAACACTGAGGAGTTGGACGACTTCACTCGTGATCGAAAGCATAAGCTTATCATAATAGATGACTTGATGCACGAAGTCATGGGAAATAAAGAGATGGAGTTATTGTTCACCCAAGGTTGTCACCATAGAAAAATATCAGTGATACTGATTACGCAAAACTTGTATCCCGGAGGTAAACATGCCAGAACTATAGCTCTCAATACGTGGTATATGGTTCTGATGAAGAATGTAAGAGACGTATCCCAAGTTGCTATTCTAGGCCGTCAACTCTACCCAGGAAAATCTAAAGGTTTTGTAAAAGCGTATGAAGATGCCTTAAGTGAGAAACATGGTTATTTTGTGGTAGACAGGAGCCCCCAGGCTAATGACAAATACCGCTTAAGAACACGTATTTTTCCCGAAGAAGACCCCTTAGTTTATAAATTGACGTAAGAAGTAGATATAAAAAACGTGTAAGAGGAACTATGGTTGAACTCATCAAACAGCAGCGCAACTTTTTATATTTACTAACAGAGACAACAAAGAATCAAAGAAAAGCACTATTGAATACAGCTACAAAGCTCCAACTGAAAATTCTATCTCAAATTGCCTACAACATTTTGAGGTCAACGATTATTCTAAAGCCAGCTGAAAAATTGCGTCTAAAAAGACATCGACGGTTTATTTATTTGCTCGGGAATAAAAAGACTGGATTTGAAGAAAAAAAGGAAATCTATCGTAGACAATCAAAGGACTGTTTATAATATAGTGAAAATTGCATTGGTTTATCTAAATCCTTTGTTAGAATAATGGAGAAGTTTATATTGGTTCTGTACGAAAAGTATCAACGGATGTTAAAGAACAATACATTTAAAGGGTCTGGAAGCGAAGAAGGTTCGGAAACAGTCTCACTTCCACCGCCAGGAGAACGTAACAGAAAGAAACCCCGATTAGCTCACAGAAATGGTGTAAAATCTTTAAAAGGTCCAACTGAAGAGAAGTTTAGAAAAGGGAAATTCAAATCAATGACTGATAAAGACAGTGTTAAATTCATAAATTGGTTATCATAAAAAATAAAGACAATATTCTTTTATTTTCGCACATATTTATTTCTGTCTATTTATGAATATATATTTGTACATGTATGAATACAATGAGTAAAATATAGTTCAGAGTTTGTCTTTATTTATGATATTTGTAACATATCTATCATTCCATGGTCTATTATTTACATTAAAAGGTTTGAAAATGTTCTCAAAAGTCATTCCTTCACATTTAGTCATGATATAATACACACAATAGAGTCCACAAACATTTGATTTAGGGCCTTGTATAGGATCGCACAACATCCAATATTCATTATTCAAAACGATTTCAAAGTTGTAGTCACTCGGTCTTTTGCCTAGAGAATCAAAAAATTCGTAAGGACCTTGTCTGGGAAAATAAAAAGTAACCCAATGTTTTCCGGGTCCCTCGCTCGTATCTGTGTTGGAGATCACAAAATATCCCTTTTTTACGCGTATTTTGTCAGCTGTACACACCATTACTGGATACCCACGCAATATTTCTTCAAGTTCAAAGTTATTCATTTCACGAACACGGCTCTAGTTTTGTCAATATTAAGTGCCTCGGGAAAGGTAGCGTACATAATCAATGTAACGCTTTCTGGTAATGCCCGTGTAAACTTAAGCTCAAGACGGCAATGACCCCTCCTTTTCGTGTTGAATGAATAGTACGGATCGATATTAAGTGCGTACAAACAGTAACCATTCTTATAATCTTTTAATGATATATTCAAATCGTTTCTGTAGAGCGTTAATGTTCTGTAACAATCCGTAAACTGTTCCAACTCAAAATTAGGCTGCATCGGTTGTGAAGGTAAGGATTGTCCATCTACATAGAGTCCTACAAAACCACAATTATAATGTTTAAAGTTGAACGGGTTTTGTCCGTAATCCCCATTAAATGCGGCGCTCGGAACCAGTCCTACGATCAATTTACTAGGTACTTGACCTTGAAATATGTCGTCCGCGCTGTAACTAAATTGCCCAGAGGCAATAGACGCCGTTTTGATCTCTGTACGTAAGTAAGGATACATAGCCGGGACGTCTTGGATAAGTTTCTCGTGCGCTATCAATACACTACTTGTTAGTCTTTGAATGCAGAGCTTGAAATAAGCATCGACAATTCTTACACGAAAATCAGGACTGAGAGCGTCAGTGATGAGTCTAAAGGGTTCTCGCGCTGGATGTAATTTTATTCCGACCGAGACTCCGTTTATAAGTAGTTTTGACTGTTGAAACAAGTCAATATGTAATGGTCCTTCCATCTCCACAATCTTGCTATTTTTTGTACAAATGTACCTTGCAAAAAGGCCGTTATTGCTTCCAGTTTTGGCGTCATTAGTTCCAACATCCCCGGCATCTTTATAGAAAAGTTGTGTACGCAGTAAGTTCTCTTGTAGCTCTCGATTGGATTGTAAAACCGTGTCGATGTAAGCTTTGTAGGGATAATTGATTCCTGTGTGGGATAAAGGTGTTTGCTGTAAAGAAACATCCACTTGACTGAATATGGTATGGAATGGCAGATTTATCAGACTTACTAATTCACCATCCGCTGTTATTGACCCATCGCCTTTGACAATTTGTAATTTTAAATTCAATACGCTTCTTTTCAGATCAATATACGCCGAGGTCTGTCCTGGTATATTAAACTCGAGAGATGACGTATTTGTAACTTGATTTACTGGGCGGTATACGATCCATTCTCTAGACTGTAACGAAGAATCGGTAGGAGGGGAAACGAATAACAATAATTCTTCTTGGTGGTAATCTTCCATAATTAGAGTTGTAGATCGGAATTAGTAAAGTAAGATTTCCGTTTCTTAGGTGGTTGGTAGGTGTAGACTGTGGTGTTCTTGCGTTTTTTTAACCCCTTCTTAAGTTTTTCGGTCTGTTCAACCTTCTTACGTTCAACTTCCGATTTTGCCATTTCAACAGCTTGGGCTGTAGGTGTTACCAGTTTCACTGAAGGTTGCTGTTTCATTTCCGTCATTTTTCTGAGATGATTACCACTACCAACGATGTATCGACCCCTATGGTCGGGTTTAACATAACCGTCCCTTAAATCTTTGAAATGTTGGTACCATTTTTCTGGATCGTCTCTATAAGGAACCCATTTCTGTTGTTTATAATCATAAACTTCTATGGAGCCCATCGTTTTTTGAAATGTAACACACAGTGAAAATCGTTGGAATTGAATTCAATCGGGTTTAAATCACCATCTCTCAAATACAAATGTATAGAGTTGAAGTAATTGACAACAACTGGTACGTATATTGGTCGTCTATATTCGATGTACAGGAGCTTCTTGTACTTCGCCCCTACTTCAATATTTCTGAAAACGGGTAGTAATGTATTTCTTAAGTAAGTTTGTTGAATCAAGTCGGAACATAGGTATAGTCTTTTACTTCTGGGCATATAATCGCAAGTAAGAGTAATTTCTGTCACAGCACAGGTCCAATTTTCTCTCAACGTATACGATTTAGGAAATTGAATGTAAAAGTCTGCTGGGTTATTGTTCTTACGTATGTTCGTGGAATCACTACTGTTAAGATAAAGGTAGAAGTCTGTCATTTTTTCATAGTAGTGATGGCTTCTACTTCTTTCAAGTTCCTATTTAATCTAGTTTGATGTTGATAAGAAGAGGAATTCTTACCAAAGTATAAAGTATGGTGACGTCAAAACATATCTTGTTTCCTTGTCAGTGAATTTTTGCCAGGAGCTAAGGGTCGTAACAAACCTCGCATTCTCTCGATTATGTAAATGTCGGTCTGTTTTATAGCTTCCATTCGACTATTTGATCTTATTGATGTTTTCTCTTTCTTAATCTTTGAGATAGAGAATATAGCTGTGTTTGGGGTATGCTTGTGTCGGGATCATGGTTTCCCATTTTTTCCATTTCACTCGTGTAGAGTTCCAGTTCAAGAAATGTTGGATAGACCACATCATCAATTTGGGCGGGTTTTGTTATACCCGTAATCACCACTTTACCAGTATGAAAACAACAAAAGTTAACTCCATCGCTTTTGAAATTCAAGGCTGGAAAAATCTCTGGTTCATACAAAACATTTTTCTCGCGACCTAAAGCAAACAAATCTAGTCCCCCACTTAAAGTGTGACAAGCGGACACTGTAAGAATTCGCACTTTAGGCACTCTAACTTTGAATCCGTGACGTTGAATCTGTCTCGCGTATCGTCGTAATCTTCGTCGTCCTTCTTCAAAAGTTGTAGCTTTCCCATTACAATTGATAATACCGTTAGAAAACACCAAACAATTACCACCAATGTTCTTGTGTTGCCCTATTAAGCTTGGAAATCTATTAGGATTATAACGAACGTTTGCTATACGATTACATAAATTCCTCAAGTCAATATTGTAACCAAGATTGGCACTGCAAACGACGTTGTTAATAATCATTTTGCAAGAGAAAAAGAAATCTACAAGAGTTAAATCGACTATAGACACTATTTAAGAGTACTGCGTCACTTCCTTTTTGAGGATCCAACTATCATATTTCTTGGGCCAGTGTAACCAACGTACTAATACTTCTGGTTGCTTGTTACGCACCCTTTCTTTTAATATCCTTTCGATGTGATATTCTGTATTTTCATCAACAGTGACAGATTGCAGTTCTTGTTCATAAAACGTACCACCTATTTCTTCTTCTTGGTCCCAGTCAAATAAAGTATATACTGGTATATTTTCTCTCCTGAAACGATTTTTTATTCTAAATATTTCACCAGTCCATTTCTGAGAGTATTCCCGATCAAAGAGACTCCTTATGTGTGACACGCGTACTGTCTGACCTATTTTCAATTTGTATTTTCTTTTAAGAATTTTACGTGATGATTCTTTGCTTCTCAGAAGGTACTGTTGAAGTCTACTTTCTCCTTCATTTTTCTTAGTAACATCTACGGGTCTTTCTCCTAGACTTCTATGTATGGTGTGATTGTAATTATGAACCATTTGTTGAAGAACATTAACGTATGTTTGCGTTCTCTGCTTCAACATGTATCTAAATAGTCTGTGTTTTAAATTTTTTATTAAAATTTCGGAGTAATTGGCCTTTGTCTCTGTGTTCTGGGCGTAAAAATGATGAATCCCATTGTTTTTTAGGTATTTATTGACCTCTCTGCTCCTAAATTCCATACCTTTGTCTGTTCTCACCGTATTAGGTTTTCTCTTGTTTGATAAGATTTTTTCTAAAGCTTGGACAACAGCAACTCCTCTTTTAGTCTTGATTGGTTGACAATAAGCAAAACGAGAAAAAATGTCTACGGTCACTAATACGTATTTGTAACCGTTATTGTGTTCAGATAAGTCAACCATATCCATCAGGTCCATATCCCACTGACTGTCTATTCCTTCTACAATGACACGAGATCGCAAAAATTTCCGTCTGGCTCCTCGGGTAAGAGAATAGGAAGGTTGACTTTGTAACCATTTCCTAATTCTCTGCCTACCAATTCTAAATTTTCCATCAGACTTCACTAGCTGATATAATTTTTCTGGTCCAGAAAAGCTAGCAGAGGTTTTGGGATCGAAATATAATTTAGACAAATATTGTTTCCAGTCAGCCATATTTGTTCAAAGCATGTATAGAAATACATAGAAATATTCTTACAAATATTACGAAAAAAGGTAAAGGGTTCTACAATTATTCAAGTCACAGACACTTATGTAAACGTCTCCTGTTAAAATACAGAATTCATGGCAAAATAGTACACATAATATGTTCTTTGATAAATCGTACATTACAGAAAACATAATCAGTCGAAAAATAATTTCCGTTGAGGGTCTAAATAACTAAAAAGTGACTGACATATCGCGGAAACGACCCCATCACTATTACGTAAATGACTCCCAAATATTCCGGACTTGCTACATAAGTGACGCCAAAGTTGATTGCGGAACTGTGACAGATTGACCTCTCTGAATGACATGCGTTACATAAGTGACCTGTGTTACATAATGGACTCTGAAAGAGCATAAATACTACTATTTCTTAACTCGAATAAAGTCAGACAGTTTATTCTATTTCAACACGCAGAACCCATATTTTACCAAACCAGCAGCTGTCTTATTACATTTTTACCATGAAACGTAATCTTCTTTGAAACTTTAACGAACTGAATGGGATCCCCCTTTCCCCCGAATTAAAAGACTGGTGTTTCTCTCACTAATGGCGCGCATCAGTAAGAGACAAAACGTAAATAAATGTCAATTGGGGTGTTTTCATTTCACAGCATTATCGTTTGTCTTCAACCAAAACGCTGTAATAACAGGGTTTTTATCATTTTCGGTAAGATGTAGAGTTTCGTTAAAGAATATTTATCTGATACCATTGTGTAACAAAGAATAAAAGAAAAGACTATGAGATTTATGTTGGTAGGTATTTTGTACAGGTAATTTATTGTCCGGACAATGTCCTAGTTTAAATTCGCTTGCTTATACCAATTAGTGGTAAGAGGGTAGAAGGAGAAGGCTATGTAAGAGTGTAGGCAAATAATAGTTCTACTACTAATACTTCTATAGAAATACCCGAAATCAATCAATTGTATCTGCAGATTATATAATCATACATCTTATCTGAATGTTATTTGAATGGTGCAAATATTCATTTAAAGAACTTCAAATATGAACACTACTTTAAAAAAATACGACTTTGTTTTTGTGCTTCGCCTAGGGTAATCACGTGATCAATGTGGTAGTCAAGCGTCACGGGAAAAGGAGCCAAATGAAAATAAATGAAACAGTTAATTAGAAAATCCTCGTTAACACTCTTAAGTCCACATCTTCCTTCCGATTGACTTAAAACCTGCTCAAATGACTGTACGTTCACAAGGATCGTTCCTTTAAAAAATGGGCCAGATCCGTCAAGCGTCGTGGAGAAAAGGGCTTAATTAGAATTTAATCAGAAATTCCACGTAAACGCTCTAAAGTCCACTGTTTTCATCCAATTGCCTTTAAAATTGCTCAGAATGATTGTATCATCACAGTGATTGCTTCTTTTTAAAATGTTTCTGATTGAATGAGCGTCACAAAAAAGAAGCCAACGTTTGAATTTAATTATTAAGAATTCATTGTTAACATTTCTTCATATATGCATGGAAGTTAATGAAAAAAAATCACTCAGTTTTCTACACCATGTGACCATGAGCATATTAATTTGGTCTGGTGATTTTATACTGCGTTATTCAAAAGGGGCCTTAATGTTAACTTCTTGTTAACAAAACTCCTCTTTTATTAATGGATACATTCACGTAAAAACATTCACATTATATTCCATTTCAAGTGACCGTGTGCATTTGTGACTTTTAAGTAATATGTCGCGTCATGATAAAAGGGGCCTTTATGTACATTCTTTGTTAACATAACTCCTTCATTTATACATGGAAGATAATGAAAATTCTACTTTGTATTTTACATCATGTGACCATGCGCATATTGATGTGGTCTGGTGATTTTATATTGCATCCTAGAAAAAGGGGCCTCAATGAAAACTTCTTGTCAACAAAACCCCTGTTTTATTAATGGATGCATTCATGTGAAACTTTCACTGAATATTCAAGTACATTCTTTGTTAACACAACTCCTTCATTTATACATAGATTTTCATAAAAACTTAACAGAATATTTCCTTGACAACTCCTCCTTCATTTATGGACATGAAACTTTTTCTTGTTATATCTTGAATAGTACTTTAAAGACAAGGGCTTTTTAAAGAGTCAGTAGAGCGGTCTCAGACCCTCATGGACCTCTTTTGTTCCCTTCTTTTTTATACTGTTTTCGTTGACTGTAAAGTACAGAGTTCTTTCCGGGTATTGCGATGCCTTTTTTTTTTTTTTTTTTTTTTTTTTTAGAAACTATGAAATATGTAACGGCAAAAATGGGACTAGTAGAATGTATAGAGTAAGATCAGTCTGTACAGATCTGATCTAAGGCTACATTACCTACTTTTTACTTAAATATTGTGTAGAAATCTTGAGCCTCTTGGGCCTCTTGTTTAAAATTTTCGGTTGTTTTTCGCTCTGGTGTTTCTCTGAGCAGACGATAGGTAATGTCTCGCTTCAATGTCTTCCAGGTCATTTGTTATCCTGTGTAAAATGGTAAGCTGGGCATTGGTCCTTGTAGAAGCAGCCGCGAGAGCTCTCCATCCCATGAAGTTGAGCATTGAAATTACACTGCTGGTCAAATACCTGTGTTTTAAAATGGATCAAGCATATCAAATATATCGTCCCAAAAAAAGCCAACTCTAGTCTAGGATTACTAAAAAGAGATCTAGAGAAAGTACCAGAATCACGCAAACGGTATGTACAACTGGTAAGATCTATCATCGAATATGGAGCAACAATCTGGAACCCCTTCCAAAAATCAGACATAGACAAGTTCGAGAAAATCCAAAGCAAAACTGTACGAACTATCAAACATGACCAAAGAACTATAAAGCCAGGAACAATCCACCGCATCAAAGGAGAATGGAACCCAAAGGAGACCCTAGAAAAAAGATGAAAAATATATGACTTGTTTTAATGTACAATGTGGTTGAAGGGTTTAACCGTCCCTGTCAGCATTGAAATCTCTCACATTTCAAAGGCTAAAAAGGTCAACCAGAACAAAGAGATACACTAATCACATCGGCATAAATATTGTCGAAATTCATTTTTGCATTTTTTACAATACAGAAGTTTAGTCATACCCACAGACAAAAATACCACAACAAAAGCACTCATTCATTGTAAACACCACTATCCAGTGGAATCATCTGATAAATGCAACAGTGCATGCAGGCTCGTATGCAGCCTTTTAAACGGCCCTCAAAAACTAGAGCCAATAATATGCCAACGTGCACTTCCGTTCACGGTATAAAAGCATTTTAAAGGATTCTACAAGGTACACATACAGATACAAATACAAATACAAATATTTTATTGGTCTAAAATCCAATGATAGGACTGTCACCACAAATACAAAACAGATCATACAATAAATACAGATTAGCAAATGACATGAATTAAATGTAGTAGAGAGTCGCTGTTAAAACAAAAGGAACATCAAGGTCCCATCGACATTTTCATAAAAACATATTGGTGAGAAAGTAGCATTAAATTCATAAATGTAGCGAATAGCATGGCTTAAATAGTCATAAAGAATCACCTTATACAGCTAAAAAAAAAGCACTTATTACTAGATATGAAAGGTTTTGTCTTATCTTTATACTTATTTTTTTTTTTTTTTTTTTTTTCAAATATCCCTTCGTTGTGTTTTTTCGACCCCCCCCCCCCCCATTTATAAATTTTCAATTGAGAAGGGAGAGAGGTAGCACCGAGTACGTTAAGCGGGAATCTCAAACGCATGCTTCATGGCAGATTGACTATGAAAATTGGATGGTTTAATGAAAACAGTCTATGGTAGATCTAGTTTACTTGAAAATGTTTTATGTAAGCTGTTTTATTGTTGTTTCAGTTATTTTTAACAAGGTTTGATGCCAATTGGCAAAGAAAAGATGTAAATGAACCACCAACTGGAACCTGAGGCTGACGCTTTAATTTTCGTGGGAAAATTCAATCAAAATTTGGTAAAAGTAAGAAAACAAAACCCAATTGCCTTACATATATAGCCAATTCTGATTTATTATACCACTACCTATGAAGTAGAGGAGGCTATAGTGGACTTGACATGGCAGTCCTTCTCAGGGTCTGTTCGTAGACACAATTTTATCCAGAAGTTTCAGTTATTCTTTTATAGCTACAGCCTTGAAACTTATGCATAATGTGTATCTGCATATCGTTGGTGTTCTGCTAAAACCTTGTAACTGCATCTTGTTTAAATGATATGAAGTTGTGCACCTGTAATTTTGTAGCTCCTAGCCGCCGTCATAGCGCGTCGGACTGTCAATCTAGAGGTCCCTGGTTCGATCCCCGACGGCGGCACTCATTCTTTCCGACTATTTGTCTCTCACAAATGGGTTGATAATCGTAGACCTATGTGAGATAGTAGCTGGAGGCTAGGAAAGAATGTGGTGGTTGTACTGGTGAGAGAAATACCAGGAAACCATTGTTAGGTGCTCCAGCCGCCGCGATATAACTGAAATAATGTTGAAAGCGGCGTTAAACTCCATTCAATCAATCAATTTTGTAGCTCCTACTCTCATTATTGCTGAATTATCTCCCCTTGAACACGTAATTTTCACTTGATTATTGTTGTTCAGAGCATTAAACCTACACTATTGCATGTATTGACTTGAATTTCATGCATTATGAGTATCTGCTTATAAAGTTGTGCACATGCAATTTTGGAGCTCCTACTCTAAATAATTTTTGGATTATCTCCCCTTGATTGTGCAAATTTCACTAAATTATTGCTGTCTGGAGAATTTTTTCCTACACTATTGCATGTACCTAATTGAAATTTATGCATGTGTCTGCATTCAAAGTTCACCTGCAATTTCGAAGTCTTTACTATGATTTGTTGCTGAATTATCTCCTCATTTGTCCTCATTTTTTTCATTTTCACATATTTTTTAGTTATCTGGAGCTTTTCTTCTGAACTAATTTTGTTGTTGATTGTATAATCCTCCTCTTGTTAGGAGCACCGTTCCAGGAACGTATAAATCCAAACAAACGAATTAAACTGTAACTTCTCGAACACAAAAAACAGAGTTTATTATTTACGAAGGGTTGACACGGTCGCCATTACAGTTCGGGTTTTGCAATGCTAGCTTAATATGTATTTTATAGTAAAAGTCTCTAGAGATTTTCTCGACAGTGGACGTATGCTTAAGCATCCCTGGGACAATTCTCAGCACAGATTCAGCACAAAGAAGAACCTTCATTATGATGGGCCAGGAGTTGAAATGTTGTGACCATACCACCTCACCCAGTGTGCTCGTGATGTGGCTTTTTAGGAGGTGTATGTACCTTTTACGAATGTAGTAGAAAGCTGGACAACGTGCAGTAAGGTGCAAAAGGTCTTCTTCTTCAAGAAAGCAATGCTGGCAAATAGGGTCTACTGTACCACTAGAGAATTTGTGAAGAGTTTGTTGGAGATTGTATGTACCAGTCAGGAATCTGGCCTTCACCGCAGCTTTCCTTACATCAGATACTACAAAGTCTACACATGACCATACGAGATGAGTTTTACCAAGTGCAAGACTACTGGTTGGCAGATATTTCAGCGTGGACTTGTTTTTTACATCACTGATGAGTTGCTTGGTCCAGTGATCATTTACAGCTTTGTTGAAGGTTCTTTTCCATTGTATTTTTGTTTGAGTGCAGCATACCAGTTGTGTGATTGTAGGAAGTTGATATAGATCCAGGATGGTTTTCAGCTCATGGAAGAAACTTTTGCTGTTGTCCAAAGAACAGGCTAGTTGCCTTAGCACGAAGCTCTGGAGTGTCTGGTTTTCGCAGGTGAAAATGTTGAATGCTAGACTCAGTTTCCGTTTGTGTAGCTCAGCCTCTACCGGTAAAGCACCCAAAAGTAGTAATACTGCGAAGTTGGCCGTTCTCTTAGGAAGAGACTGTATGTTCTTCAGAGTTTGAATATGGTATTTCGATAGCATCTGTAGCTGGGAGTTGGTAATTGGGAGTACTTCTAAGCCGTATAGTAAGCGTGGTAAAACATAGGCTTTGTAGATGATGAAGGAGGTTTTAGGGTCAAGCCCGTTACAACCATGGAGGCCCGTATTCATTAATGAGTAACTGGTTCGCCTGGCGCGAGAGATACTTTCACTAATATTTATTGAAGTTTCACCTTTTCCAGATCGAATTAGTCCAAGGTGCTCTGCTTGTTTCGACTGACTAAGCTCTGTATCGTACATGGTAATTTTATGGTCTGTACGGGAGCCTTTGAGGGAGAGATCTATCAGCTTCGTCTTTGTTGGGTGAATTTTGTATCTATTTCGATGAGCATACGTTGTGGAAACATCCATCATGGTCTGTAACTCGTTGGTTGTCGAAGCTAGAAGGGCAACATCGTCTGCGCATGTTGGACTGCCAATGTAGTTAGTTCCTAGTTTTAGCCCTAACCGTCTATTGTGAAGGGTGCTGAGAAGATTGTCTATATAAATTTTGTAAAGATGGGTGGACAAGATACCTCCCTGACGAACACCCTGTTTGATAGGAAAACTTTCACTGAGAACGCCAGCCCATTTGACTTTCGAGGTGATATTGTTGTATAGCTCTTTGATGATCAGCCATAGAGTGCCATCAACTAATACATTTACTGACACGAAATTTAAACACAAATTACACAATGTAGCTTGTAATGTAAGATTGTGCTTCTTAAGATTTTAGGACCCTGCTGAAATTACTTCCTGAATTATCTCCCCTTGATCTTGTAAATGTTGATATTTTGTTATTACCTGGAACATTTTTTCAAAATTATTGCTACTACATGTACTACTTTGATATTTATAGACAATGAAATTTTCACTGTAAACTAGTGAATTAAGTGATTTTTTATGACCTTATTTATATTAGCTGTTTTATTATCTCCCCTTGAATGTGTCAATTTGTACATTATTAGATCACCTGAGCACGAAGTGCTCAAGGTGAGCTATTGTGATTGTAGAATGTCCGTCGTCCCTCGTCAGTCGTCAATTTCTTTAAACATCTTCTCCTCCTAAACCAGTTGGCCAATCTTGATGAAACTTGGCAGTGATGTTCCTTGGGTCAAGCTCTACCAAAGTTGTTCAAATAATTGAAATCCACCCTTAACTTTCCCTTTACCCTTAACAAAAAGGGTGAAAATATGAAAATCTTTAAAAATCTTCTTCTCTGAAACAGAAGGCAGACAGCTTTAATATTTGGTATGTAGCTCTAGTGGACCTCTACCAAGTTTGTTCATATCAACCCTTGGGTCATATTTGGGCTTTGCACAAGTGCATCCCTTTATCCTTATGAGCACGAAGGGTAAAAAAAAGAAAATCTTCAAAAATCTTCTTCTATGAAGCCAGAAGGTTGACAGCTTTCATGTTTGGTATGTAGCATCATCTAGTGGACCTCTACCAAGTTTGTTCATATCAAGACCCTGGGGTCAAATTTGGGGTCCACCCGGGTGCATCCCTTTTTACATAGAATCAAAGAGCAAAAAGGCATATCTTTCTTGCTCTACGCTGAAAACATTCCATTGTATTGATTTAAGGCAATTATCTTCTTTTTGACATCTGCCTATCCAATTTATGTGATGACTCAGGGGTCAAAGAGACTCAGGTGAGCAATCCAGGACCATCTTGGTCCTCTTGTTTTTATTATCAGGAGCAATTTACCTACAACATTATACATAGTGGTTTCCAAATTAACTCCCTTGAACATTTAAATTTTACTCAATTTTTGTTATCATATTGCAAATGGGTCATGTAATGAAAGCACTTTTAGTGGGAAATAGCCTTGGTAGGACAATGTCCTGGTGGGGGTATCTGAGTTTGCTTTGCTACAATTCTTGTTTTAGTTTGACAGTGACAACAACAGCTGCACTTATCTCTTCAGACTATAGTAAAGTTGCCAAAAGCCAATATATCCCCCAATTGGTCTGTCTATTTTTCCTTGGATTCCCGAAACTCAACAATTACCCTGGGAAACATAATATCAGTAAATGAGTAATATTTTTTAAGTACATAATGCATTTTCACAGGAGATAAAAGAAAACACATGCTGGACTCTGAGAGTTTACGACATATTTCAGGGACGTAGCCAGGCCATTCATATTATTGAAGCATGAGAAGGGGGAGAGCACGAGAGGGGTTTGAGGGTCTCCCCTGAGGAAATTTTGAAAAATTGATGCGATTTGGTGGCATCTTGTGATATCTGAATAGGCAATTTAATGTATGTATACTATATCTAGTTTTTATCCTGAAAGCTAGAAAAGAAATTGTTCAAGTCGGTAAATATCTAAATCAATGATTATAATTATGAGCTTTCATATTTGGTATGTAGCATCATCTAGTGGACCTCTACCAAGATTGTTCATATCAAGACCCTAGGATCATATTTGGGCTCCACCCAGGCGCAATCATTTTTACATAGAATCAAAGTGCGAAAGTCTTCTAAAATCTTCTTTAATCGAAACCAGAGGGCACACTACTTTCATTTTAGGATTATAGCATCATCTAGTGGGCCCCTACCAAGTTTGTTCATATCAAGTCCCTTGGGTCGTATTTGGGCTTCACCTGGGCGCATCCCATTCAGTTCATCTGAGCTCGAAGGGTAAAAAAATGAAAATCTTCAAAAATCTTCTTCTCTGAAACCAGAAGGTTGACAGCTTTCATATTTGGTATGGAGCATCATCTTATGAACCTCTTCCAAGTTTGTTCATATCAAGACCCTGGGGTCAAATTTGGGGTCCACCCGGGTGCATCCCTTTTTACATAGAATCAAAGAGCAAAAAGGCATATCTTTCTTGCTCTACGCTGAAAACATTCAATCGTATTGATTTAAGGCAATTATCTTCTTTTTGACATCTGCCTATCCAATTAATGTGATGACTCAGGGGTCAAAGAGACTCTGGTGAGCAATCCAGGACCATCTTGGTCCTCTTGTTTTTATTATCAGGAGCAATTTACCTACAACATTATACATAGTGGTTTCCAAATTAACTCCCTTGAACATTTAAATTTTACTCAATTTTTGTTATCATATTGCAAATGGGTCATGTAATGAAAGCACTTTTAGTGGGAAATAGCCTTGGTAGGACAATGTCCTGGTGGGGGAGTTCGCTTTGCTACGATTCTAGTTTTAGTTTGACAGTGACAACAACAGCTGCACTTATCTCTTCAGACTATAGTAAAGTTGCCAAAAGCCAATATATCCCCCAATTGGTCTGTCTATTTTTCCTTGGATTCCCGAAACTCAACAATTACCCTGGGAAACATAATATCAGTAAATGAGTAATATTTTTTAAGTACATAATGCATTTTCACAGAAGATAAAAGAAAACACATGCTGGACTCTGAGAGTTTTACGACATATTTCAGGGACGTAGCCAGGCCATTCATATTATTGAAGCATGAGAAGGGGGAGAGCACGAGAGGGGTTTGAGGGTCTCCCCCGAAGAAATTTTGAAAAATTGATGCGATTTGATGGCATCTTGTGATATCTGAATAGGCAATTTAATGTATGTATACTATATCTAGTTTTTATCCTGAAAGCTAGAAATTAAATCGTTCAAGTCGGTAAATATCTAAATCAATGATCATAATTATGAGGTCAGTGAGCATCATTTAATTATGGAAAACACACTAAATGTCCGCCGTCCGTCTGTCTGTCTATACTTTCTTAAGACATCTCCTAAACCAATGAGATCTATGTGTGAAGCTCTTCAAAACTTGATGAAAGAATTGAATTCCACAAATGAAAACTTTGATTTCTATGGTAACCGACTTAAAGGCCCAAAAATCAAGAAAATCTTAAAAAAGGTCTGCCTCCTGAACAACAAGATCGATCAAGATAAAAGTTTGCGAACATTTTTATGAAAGTTGTTAAGAGTCCATCTAAAACTCTGTTTTGTCTGTATTTATCTTTTAGTGTTTTTTTAACATTATTTCTCGATCAGCGATCTATTTATAGGACGACCAAGGTCCTCTTTTTCATTTAAAAGTTCTCGCATTACAGTTTTGATACCATAATTCTATTATACTTTGTAATAAATGATTTTAAAAGAATTTAGATCTATTCCCTTTGAAGCCCAAAATTTGTATAATGTTTAAGTAGGGGCCTAAAGTTTGTCATAAAATCGTGGGATGTTGGTCAAATGGTAGCAGGATGTGTTCAGGATGAAGGTTTTCCAGATGAAACCCTGCTTTGTATGTACTGAGACTCAAGCGTATCCTGACTGCAGGGCCTGTTTTTGCGTTTAACTTAAAGTTTTACCGTGATTTTGTAAAAAAAAATCAACGGACTTATGAAAAGTAACTAAAATGATTTTTTTCTTGCAGTAACAAATTTCTCTAAGATGACAGAAGTCATTCACCATATTAATAAATTAAAGTAATTATATGTGTGATAGATTTAGGAATTGAAACATAAGCTTGTTTTTTTAAAAAAAAATGAAACTTGTGACCAGAGATCAAGTTTCATCTTACCCATATTGTCCTAATAGATTGCTTAGGCCTGGATAACCATATTGATCAAAACTGATATATTAGCCCTGCTTTCAGGATGTCAAAACCATGCAAACTGTTTGCAAATTATGCCACTATTTGCATGTTCACTTGCATGCAAAGCGTGGTAAAATTGGCAAACAGAATCCACCGTTTTGTCATCCTGAATGCAGAGCAGGTATTTACATGGCAAAAAGTGATATAGGGTGAACGCCTAAATTAAGAGAGTTGATTGTTTCATGAAAGCCAAAGTGCTAATTTTGTGAAAAGCAAATTATCATTATGGTAAACACTAAGAAATGTGTTTATTTGACAAAAAAGTTTTCAAATAAGAAGCAAATGAATCTTTCTATCTTCAAACGTGAGTATGGTCATTTTCCTTTATAGTTCTAGGTCAAGCATTCTAGATTCTAAAAAAAGGCAAGACTTTTCTGGGCTCTCTATAATCTGCTTATTATACGCTTATCATCACATATGTAGCTATATTTATCTATTTGCTCATATACGTGCATCATCTCCTGATTAATGAGAACATTTCTGTTTTCATTGTTGGGCGTATATTACCTTTTCACTCCATATTACGATGTATGATCGCCTATAGTTCTCGTAGAAACCTTCCATTTCAAGGGCTGTTGCTTTTTAATGTGTTAACAACACAATGCATGGTCTGAGATAAGGAAACTCTAAAAGATCTTAGTCATACATGTTATTAAAAAGAGAATAGTTTAATTACATCTAAAATCACAATTTAAATCTGTGTTGTATATATTTATGTTGAAAGTAGTAGGTTTATGGAATAGGTAACCAAATACGAATTCACAAAGTTAAAAACGCATGTACAGGAGAAGATGGAATCAAAAGTTAACTAAAAACAAAAATCAAAGCCGATCTCAGCTTGAAAATAAATGTGACACTTAGTTTATTTTTTCTTCTTGTCTTTCTTTCTTATACATTTTTCCTTTCTTTTTTTCTTCTTGGTATATTATCAGAATCATGGTAGCCATACTTGATGAAATAATGTTGAAGCCCGGGCTTCTGCCTGGCTACACGCCTGTATTTAGGAGTTCACATCACAGAAAAACTGCAATGGAGTACCCACTTTGACAAAGTTGTGAAAAGGGAAACAGACAAAATTTTGTGAAAAGGGAAACAGTACTCTATGTTTCCTTTGAAGAAACCTGAGCATATCAAGCAAGAAGACAAAAACATGTGTGTATTAAACTTTTGTGTGCCCATCCCTGCTGCCACCATGCACAGTTGGATAGGCATTAGACTTCCAATCTAGAAGTCGTGCAGGGTCCAAAGAATCCACTCGCCCGCTCGTATTTACGAGTAAGAAATCCCGGAGGACGAGTGGAAATTCAAAGGCAGTCGTCCTCCCGGACGAGTGAAGAATGAATGGCATTAAAAAATTATGTCTAGTGTCAGGATAAAATTGAGTAAAACACAAAAAAGACGCTTCGAAAAAGTTCGCGGTGATAGAAGTTCGCAACACCTTGAACTGTAAACAGTCATGTACTTTGATTTCTAAAAATAAAACTTCCGGTTTTCGCATGATATAACCCGGTACCCAAACTTCATAAATACAAATCAATCTCACTATCAAGAAAAGTATCGAAAATAAAAATAACTTTACCCCTGTTTTGTTCATATCTACTACTTCTTGGGTCGATTATAGCTACAATCATTGAAATTTACTTGAAAAAATCCATGGTATTGTATGTTTACAAATGATATATTTTACTTGTCCCGATCTTTTTACCGGTATTTATTGCCCCGGAATCTAATGTTTTTGAATGTCGTAAAAAATATACTTTCGTTTCGTCTGCACTTCAAGGTGACGTTTCCAGACACAAAACATGGTCTTTAACGACCCCTAGGCCTGTTGAAGGGCAAGTGACAATCAAACCAGGACGAGTTACTTTTTCAAGTCACTTGTCCTGCAGGACGAGTGCCTTTTTCTGAATTCTTTGGACCCTATCGTGGGTTCGATCCCCGTTGGCGGCAAATATCCTTTCCGATGTTTGTCTCTCACCAATGGGTAGATAATCGTCAACCTATGTGAGATAGCAGTCTGAGGCTAGGGAAGGGTGTAATGTTAGTACAAGTGAAAGAAATACCAGGAATCCATTGTTAGGTGCTCCGGCCGCCGCGATATAACTGCAAGATTGTTGAAAGTAGTGTTAAACCCATTCAAACCAAACAAAAAAGCACCCATCCCTAGAGTACCGTTCTTTAGTTTGGAACCTCACACAAGGACAGATACAACACAATTAGAGATGGTACAGAGAAGACCTTCTCGCTTTGTCACAAATAAGCATCATATTAACCCTTGTCATGCTGAACCCGGAATCTTCCTGCTTTGGCAGGGGCTATAGACCAACACCAGCCTGCACATATGTGCAGCCTGATGCTAGTCTACACCACCTGTTTCTCACTTTCAAACCAAAATTGTCAATAGATTTAGTTTTTCAAATTAAATTGACCTACAGTAGGTACTTTCAGTGCTTTTTATCCCCCGCCGAAAAAATTTTTCGGGGGGGGATATTGTTTTTGCCATGTCCATCCGTCTGTCTGTCCGTCCGACATTGGTTTCCGCGCTATTTCTTGAAAACTATAGACGGGAATTCAATGAAACTTGGCACACAGCTTCACTACAATGAGGACATGCGCATATCGTCGGGGTTACCGGGTTCGACCGTCAAATTTTGAGTTACTGCCCCTGACTGTTTAAGCCATATACATACATAGTGATATTCGTTTCCGCGCTATTTCTGAAAACTATAGGTTGATGTAGATAAAAGGTAACCTGTACCTAAGTTTGATATTAACTCCATTGACAATGAAAATATGTTCGGCGGGGGATATCAATTCAACAAATTTGCTTGTTGCCCTTTGATTTTGATGAAATTTTTAGCCAAAATGTATTCAGCATGACAAGGGTTAACACCAGCAGTGTGACTTCCATGCTCAACCACCTGGGATGGGAAATTCTTCCCTATAGAAGAACCAGTCCAGCTTACCATGTTATGCATGATAGGAAATGACCTGATAGACATACAAGTTAGACAGTACCTATCGCCTTCTCAGAGAAACAACAGACTGAAAAAACAAGCAAAAATTAAAAAAGAAACAGCACCAATTCTTTCCCAATCACTTTTGATAAGATGGACACTAGGGGCTGATGTGTCACCAAAAAATATGAGCCCGGAATGGTGAAATATGAATAAATCTTCTCTGAAACTACTTGTCAGAATTCAACCATGCTTTACAAAAATTATTCTTAGGACATGCTCATTTACATTCCTTTGTTAAATTCTGATTGGGTTGATAAATGGGCAATAAGGCTTTTCATGTCACCAGAAAACGGGCTCCCCATGGTGAAATACATAAAGAATCTTCTTCTCTCAGTGTTTATTCTAGGCAGGGGGCATGAGGGATTGCCCATGCACTTTTTTAGAGGATCCCGAATATTTTATAGATTTGTGTTTTTTTTTTACTTTGAACAAAGAGTAAGGAATACAAGTTTTTCTCAATTGCTTCAATGTTGTGCTGAAATCCCCCACAGTTATGAAATCCTAGAATAAACACTGTTCATTAAACAAGATGGCAGCACTCATTCTTTTCAACTATTTGTCTCCCACCAATGGGTCCATAATCGAAGACCCATGTGGGATAGCAGCTTGAGGCTAGGAAAGGATGTAATGGTAGTACTGGTGTGAAAAATACCAATAATCAATTGTTATGTGCTCCAGCCACTGCGTTATAACTAAAAAGAAGTTAAAAAAAGTTGAAAGTGGCGTTAAACTCCACTCAATCAATCAATATAATTATAGGGCCTGGACTGAAATAGATGCTTGTCTTTAATTATGGCATTTTGATGAACCTTGACGGCTTGACCCTAACCTTGACCTTTGACCTACTTTTTATGCCCCCGTATCGAGAGATCGAGGGCATATTGTTTTACTCATGTCCGTCTATCTGTCCGTCCGTCCGTCTGTCCGAAAACTTAACCTTTGCCTTTTCTCCAAAAGTATTTGACATACAAAGCTCAAATTTTGCATGATGATAGATCTCAATGACCCGCATCCGCTGGTACCAAAGTCAAGATCATGTGACAAGGTCAAGGTCATCTGTCAAGGTCAAACTTTTAAAAAAAAATGCCGAAAACCTAACCTTTGCCTTTTCTCCAAAAGTATTTGACATACAAAGCTCAAATTTGGCATGATGATAGATCTCAATGATCCGCATCCGCTGGTAAAAAAGTCATTGTCATGTGATAAGGTCAAAGTCATCTGTCAAGGTCAAACTTTAAAAAAAAATGCTGTTCCGGGGGCATTCGTGTTTCACAAACACATCTTGTTTGAATATTGAACGCCGCCGTCATAGCGCAGTTGGTAGCACGTCGGAATGTCAATCCAGAGGTCATGGGTTCCATCCCCGACGGCGGCTCTCATTCTTTCCGACTAATTGTCTCTCACCAATGGGTTGATAATCGTAGACCTATGTGAGATAGCAGCTGGAGGCTAGGAAAGGATGTGGTGTTGTACTGGTGAGAGAAATACCAGGAAACCATTGTTAGGTGCTCCAGCCGCTGCGATATAACTGAAATAATGTTGAAAGCGGTGTAAAACTCCATTCAATCAATCAATTTGAATATTGAACAATAAGTTCTAGGACTGTATAAAGTCAATAATTATGGTTGGTAGATAATTGTGTTTGAAACTGGCATCAAGTTAATATCTTGACCCAGACAATGACCTTTATCATACTTTCTTAAATTTAGGATAATAGAGTATGGTCGGTATTTAGTCAATAAAAAAAGTTTGAAGATATTTTTATATTCTGGCATCATGTTGAACCCTTGATGCTGACTGTTACCTTTTCCTACTTTCTTTAATATTGAATTATTAGGACTAGAACAGAATATTTAACCAATAATAAAGGTTGGTAGAGGATTGTCTTTGATTCAGGTTCTGACATCCTATTGAACCCTTGACACCAACTTTGATCTTTGACCTTCTTTCTAAAAATATGAATTATCAGATCATGAACTATATTTTGCTACTAGTAAATGTTGGTGGATGATTGTCTTTTATTCTCCGACATCCTGTAGAACCCTTGATCCTGACCATGACCTTTGACCTTTTTTTCTTAGATTAAGAAAAATTGGGTCAAGGACCGTATTAAAGCTTCTCTTTCACTGTTTGGGAAAATGTGATTTTTGAAAATTTTTGTAAAATCAATCGGAAATAACAATTTCATCATATTGACGCCTTTAAAATTTTAAGATTCAATCTGGTAATGCATGGAAAGAAAGACCAATATTCCTGAATTTAGAGAAATTCATTCTGAAAAATAAAGCAACTACTAACGCCTAAAAAATAATTCTCCAATTTCAAGCCAACTATTTATGCATGTGCATTCCCCATGTTTGTCCTATTCATTCAAAGATTAAGGTAAAAGTATTTGACAGCTGGAAAGTTCATATCAATACAAGCAAAAATGAAAGATTATTCACAGAAAAGAACAATATTAAAATCTATAGACTGGAAATTGATAGACTGGATCCCTTACTGATATTGCCGCTTCAAAAAAATAAGTTACAAAATAATTGAAATATCTTGTTTTACTGCCACACATTTCCAAATCTAAGAATAAGTTTTGTATTTTTTCAATGAAAAACTGTGAAAGAGCAGCTTTAAATCAATAACAAGATTTTCATTTTCACACAATTGACCTGCTTTCTAAAATCAGCATGTGTCGGACTGTCAATCTGGAGGTCCTGGGTTTTATCCCGGATGGGGGCACTCATTCTTTCCGACTGTTTGTCTCTCACCAATGGGTTGATAATTGTAGACCTTTGTAAGATAGTAGCTGGAGGCTAGGAAAGGACGTGATGGTTGTACTCAGGTGAGAGAAATAACAAGGAATCCATTGTTATACAATAGGTGCTCCAGCCAATGTGATATAGCTGAAAAAATGATGAAAGGGGTGTAAAACTCAATTCAATCAATCAATTAAATCAGCATTCAATTAAGTTTTTCTTAAGACAAATTTGTTTCTTCTGGTTTCCTTGGGGTATGATGCCCGTGGAGTGATACTTTACCCTCCTGGGCCTAAAGTATTTCTTGTTTCTATTAGTCTGCTGTAAAATATGCATTAGATACTACACAATAACTACTGTATACTAATATACTTAAGAAATAAAAAAAATATTGTGATCAGATGAAAAATATGTATTTTATGGGCAGAGGTCATTTCTCTATATGTTGTATAGTGGTAACTTTGAAAATCATTTTCTTAGAATCTAACCAATAGATATCAACCAAATTTCACTGGAATGATTCTTTAGTGATTCTTTATCAGTGTACAAAAAATTATTGTGATCGAATGAAAAAAATGTAATTTATGGGCGGAGGTCATTTCTTCAGATTAGGTGGAATATTCAATATGGGGTAAAACCACAGGGAAATGTCCCGCTGATTTTTTTTATTATTTTTTTCGAACATATATGATAATATAGACAAGGGGTAGAACTCCATTTTGGAGCGAAAATCACCTGGCACGAATCGAGAGTCGATTTCTAAGTCAGTTTTCACCCAATCTGAATGCCAAATACATCATTTCATAGCTAAATGGATAAACTTCCAGTGCGTACTTAATTTAATGACCAAACAAACTTCGTTTACGAAAGCCAAACTAAAATATCGTGTGATTTCGTCAATTTCGAATCTGGGGAAAATACCAATAATTGTGGTGTCTGTACTAACGTTTATCCCTATAACATTTTGTGCAGGTATTTGTCTTAGATGCGAAATTGACGTCGAATCGCACGATATTTTAGTTTGGCTTTCGTAAACGAAGTTTGTTTGGTCATTAAATTAAGTACTCGTTGGTAGTTTATCCATTTAGCTATGAAATGATGTATTTGGCATTCAGATTGGGTAAAAACTGACTTAGAAATCGACTCTCGATTCATGCCGGGTGATTTTCGCTCCAAAATGGAGTTCGACCCCTTGTCTATATTATCATATATGTTCTAAAAAAAAACAAAACAAAAAAAAAATCAGCGGGACATTTCCCTGTGGGTAAAACAAACTATCCTGAAAGTTTAAACAGATAGATAAAATCATGGGAATTTTATTTCTATGAAGGTGTATCAGTATTTAAAAAATATTTTGGTTAGATGAACAGCATATTTTGTTATTGGCAGAGGACATTCTAACATATAAAGTGAATATTTGATCACCCTTTTGGTATCACCTTAATGATGAATTTTTCTAGACTCATAGAATTTTAATAGGTGTAAAGATTATAGATTAGAAGGAATAAAACCTTTGCTGAAATCCAAATGTATAGAAACATTAGTTGAAATAAGTAGCCTGAGAATACCCCTGAGAATTTGTCAGTTTAGTTGAAGGAAGGGTGACTCTGCACAAAGAGTTCAAGTGGTGTAAAACCTCATGAGGTTCAGAGTGGGGTAGAAAGAGTTGAGTTGACTGCACTCCAAGGCATTGGATATATTACTTCTTATTATCATTAGTTAGAATTTTGTTTTGATGACAAACAATTATTGTGAAGTAACATCCTTTTAGTAGTGTTTAATGAAAAGCAGAAAGATCTACAATCAAAATTTTGCAGACAAAGTACCAGTTTATTGTGCAGAAACATTCTTTTAGTGTTGAAATTTTTATACATTTGTATTTGGATTTTAACCAAATTTCACTAGAATGATCTGTGGGTGACCCATTATCAGGCTGCACAAAATTATTGTGATTAAATGAAAAATATGTGTGTAACAGGTAGAGGTCAATTTTCAATGTTATTCACTTATCATGAGAATTTTATGCAGAAATATTTCAGCAAATGACTCTTTTAAAACACTTATTTACTTGAAATAAACATTCACTCATTCATTCACTTCAATTCTCCTTTAAACAGCCTTATCATCCTCTAATAATGATTATCAGGATATTCAGGCCTGTGGAGCGAATCAGGCGTTCAAGTGCCTCTAGTTCTTTTAATATCTTCTTCTCTGAAACAACTGTTCAGAATTCAACCATACTTCACAGGAATAATCCTTGGGACATGCTTTTTCAGATTTTTTGTAAAATGCTGATCACAGTGATGACATGGGCTTTATGGGCAGCTGTGTCACTGAAAAATGGTCCCATGTGATGAATTATAAAAAAATCTTTACTTTGAAACTACAGTCTTTCAGATTTGTTTGTAAAATTCAGATCGCGCAGATGACATAAACTGTTATGTCTACAGGCTGCTGCATTACTGAAAAATGATGAAATTTAAAAGATCTTCTCTGTAACTACTGTTCAGAATTCAACCAAATTTCACAGGAATGATGCTTAGGATATGCTCTTTCAGATTCCTTTTAATCCTGCTTAGGTTGTTAACTTGGGCACTACGGGCTTTTGCGTCATTCAAAAAGGGCCCCTTTGAAATGGTTATATATAAAAAATATCTCCTCTAAAACTACTGGTCAGAATTACACAAAATTTTAAAGGAATGATACTTAGGACATGCTCTATCAGATTTCTTCTTTAAATACTGAGTGGGCAGATAAATCTGGCACTTTGGGCTGTCAAGTCACCAAAAACTTTTTAAGGCCCCTTTTGATGAAACATAAAAAAATCTTCTCTGAAACTAATGAGCTATCAGAATTCAACCATACTTGATAGGAATGATGCTTGGGACTTGCTCTTTCAGATTCCTTTATTTTAATCCTGATTCGGCTTATAACTTGGGGTTCTACAAAAGGAAGGTGCCATATGAATTTGAAAAAGAAACATCTTTCTTGGCTCAGTGTTGTGCTTAGGCCACGCCATCGCGGGATTCCCGCAAATTTAATCCCACTGTCCCCTAAAATCTAATCCATTGCGGGATTTCAGGTGCGCTCAGAATTCCGCAATCTTTTATTTATCGTAATAGACCTACGAAAAAAGTCCTGCTCGATCGGCGTTTATGTTTGTTACGATAGTATATTTCACGCATTGTCTATTCTTACGCGTACACGGTGCGCCCATAAAGACTTGACTGTGGACCGAAATTTACCCTTCAATTTTGCAGATTTTGATGTAAAATATTGTGAACTGGTCGCGTAATTAGCGCACTTTCTAAAACTTGACTGTGAACCAAAAAATTACCATTCGATTAAGCCGATTTTAATATAGAATAACGAGAACCAGTCTTAAAATTGTTACTAAATTTAAAATGGCGAAATGCGCTTGACTGACTTTGTCGGAAAAAAGAAGAAATCTAGCAGACGACGCTGAATCTATGGAGACGGCTGCGAAACCTTCGATCCAGTGCCGTCTACGTCTGCCGATGCAGACAGCGACATGACCCAGTCATCTTCTTCCACAAAAAAAGGGAAGGAACGAAATTTCCAAAAGAATTTGACTTGAAGCCAACATTGAAGCTATGGAAATCTGCAAGGACAGAAAATTATACTCAAATTAGAAAGTAGAAATAGTTGTTTTAGTTTGTCCCCCAAAATTTCCCAATGTCCCCTTGAAATTAAAAATTTTGACCTAGCACAACACTGTTGGCTGAAATGAATTTTTGAATGCAAATGATTGATTGCAGGATTGTTCTTTGGATAGACCTTTCTCTCTGATTTCATGGTGATTACGTTGCTATGTCATGGCAAAATGGGCCTATGTGATGCGACATTACTTGTAACCACAACTTGTACATTTGACAGATCATGAAACTTTCATATCATGTAACTTATCACATGAATATGCACCAATTAAACCCCTTTGAAATGATATATCATGTAATGGAAAAAAAAAGCTTTCATGTATTCAAAGCGAGCTATTGTGAATCAAATGTCAGTTATGCTTTATCCTTCGTGTATTGTCCACAATTTCTTTAAACATCTTCTCCTAAACTGGTGGGCCAATCTTGATAAATCTTTGCAGGGATGTTTCTTGGGTCTAGTGGGTCCAGTGGGCTCCAAAGATAGGTCACTGGGTCCAATCTTAGAAAAACCTTGAAACTCTAGAAGCCACATTTTAGCCCAATCAACCTGAAAATTTGTCAGAAAAATTATCTTGCTGTTGTCTGGGAAAAGTTCCAAAGTGCGTCATGTGGGGTTAAAACCAATGTCACTGGGTCAAATCTAAGAAAAAACTTGTGGCCACTCTAGAAGCCACATTTTTAGCCAAATCAACTTGAATTTGGTCAGAGTGGTTAACTTGATAATAAAATCCATGGGTTTGATCCCCGACGGCGGAACTCATTCTTTCCGACTATTTGTCTCTCACCAATGGGTTGATAATCATAGACCTATGTGAGATAGCAGCTGGAGGCTAGGAAAGGATGTGGTGGTTGTACTGGTGAGAGAATTACCAGAAAACCATTGTTAGGTGCTCCAGCCGCCACAATATAACTGAAATAATGTTGAAAGCGGCGTAAAACTCCATTCAATCAATCAATTGATAATAAAATCTCAGACAACCTGAAAATTAGGTAAAGTGGCTTCAAAACCTAGGTCAGGGTCAAATAATTAAAAAAAATAACTTGTGGACACTCTAGAAGCCTCATTCTTAGCCCAACTTAAATGAAAATTGGTAGAATGATGTTTTTAGTACAATCTCTGACAAGTTTGAAATTTGGTCAAGTTGGGTTAAAAGCTAGGTCAATGGGTCAAATCTTAGAAAAACCTAGTGGACACTCAAAAGGCCACATTTTTAGCCCAATCAACCTGAATATTGGTCAGAATGATTATCTTGATGGAATCTCCAACAAGTTTCAAATTGGGTCAAGTCTGGTCAAAATTTAGGTAATATCCTAAAGTCCAAGAAAATAAATGTGGACATATTTTCAACCCAACAGACCTAAAAATTGGTCAGAATGATGTTTTTGGTGAAATCTCTGAGAAGTTTGAAATTGGGTCAAGTGGGGTCAAAAATTTGGTTAAATTATAAAAAAAACTTGTGAACACCCGAGAGGCCATATTATCAACCTAAAAGATGGTCAGAATGATTATCTTTGTTAAACCGCTGTCAAGTTCATTATTGGGTCAAGTGCACTCAAAACTAGGTCACAGGGTTAAATCTTAGAAAAACTTTTTCGACACTCTAGAAGTTACTCCAATCAACCTGAAAATTGGTCAGAATAATAATCTTGATGAAAGCTTGGACAAATTTGAAATTGGGTCAAGTGGGATTACAGGGTCAAATCTTAGAAAAACCTAGTGGATACTCAAGAGGCCACATACCTAACCTAATTAACCTGAAAATTGGTTGGAATGATCATCTTGATGGAATCTCAAACAAGTTTGAGATTGGGTAAAGTCAGGTCAAAAAGTCTGTTGGGGGGTCAAGTCTTAGTAAAAAAAATATGGACACCCAATAGGCCATATTTTCTGCCCAATCAACATGAAAATAAGCCAGAATGATTATCTTGGTGAAATCACCAACAAATTCCAAATTGGGTCAAGTTGTGTCAAAAACTAGGTCACAGGGTCAAATTCAAGAAAAAACCTTGTGGACACTAATCCTTTCTAACCAATCAAACAGAAACTAGAATGATAATCCTGATGAAATCTCTGACAATTTTGAAATTTGGTCATTTGGGATAAAAAAAACTAGGTCACAGGGTCAAATCCTAGAAAAACCTTGTGAGCACTCTAGAGGCTACATTTTCGGCTTCATTAACTTGAAAAGGTTCAGAATGATCATCTTAATGAAATCTCAGACAAATTTGCAGTTGGGTCATGTGGGATTTTGACTAGGTCAATGTGTCAAATCTTTGAAAAAACTTACTCAAGTCAAATTTTAGATAGTTAACTCAGTTGAGCAATATAGGGCCACCAGGGCCACCATGGCCCTCTAGTTATCATATACTCTTCAAAAAAAGTTCTTAGCTGCCACCATAGCGCAGTTGGTTGACATAAGACTTCCAATCTGGAAGTCTTGGGTTCGATCCCCGGTGAGCCGCCACCATAGCACAGTTGGTTAGGCATAAGACTTCCAATCTGGAAGTCGTGGGTTCGATCACTGGTGGCGGCAAATATCCTTTTTGACGTTGGTCTCTCACCAATGGGTAGATAATCGTAAACCTATGTGAGATAGCAGTCGGAGGCTAGGAAAGGGTGAAATGGTAGTACAGGTGAAAGAATACCAGGAATCCATTGTTAGGTGCTCCTACCGCTGCGATTTAACTGCGAAATTGTTGAAAGCGGCGTAAAACCCATTCAAACAAACAAAAAAAAGTTCTTTGATATATGATCTATAATTATGCAGACTTACAACTTCGACAATAATATTCATGTGTGTTTGTTCATTCAGTCAAAGAATATGAAGGCAATGCATCTTAAATACACAGTATTAAAACAGAATTACTTTATTGACCAAAGACTAGTAACAGAGACTTTGATTAAGGTCGTCACTTGGCACATGTCCTTTAGTAGCAAACATGACCTCTCATATCTGGTTCCATACTTTTGGATTGGAGATCCTACTTTGACTGGAGACCTAAGTTGTCCTTGAAATGACAATGAAATATCCCAAATATCATTGCGGTATTGGACGTCCTGGTCTGACTCTATTCATAATGCTTTGAGTCACGCTATAGTGGTACCAGAGGTAAGAGATAGTTGTCCAGAAACAACAAAGTCAATTCAAACAGCTTGTCTTGTAGAGCCTGCCTTGCAGCAACCAACAATTTTAAGATGATGTTTCTCTGTTTGTTTGACATGTTTTTATTACAGTAATGTGCCTAGACATTCAATTTCAAAAGCAATAAAGTTCCGGCATTTCATCCACAATTTTCCCTGACGGTGGCACTCATTCTTTCTGACTATTTGTCTCTCACCAATGGGTTGATAATCGTAGACCTATGTGAGATAGCAGCTGGAGGCTGGAAAGAATGTGATGGTTGTACTGGTGAGAGAAATACCAGGAAACCATTGTTAGGTGCTCCAGCCGCCGCGATATAACTGAAATAATGTTGAAAGCGGCGTTAAACTCCATTCAATCAATCAATCAATCAATCATCCACAACTCAATAGAGAGCTATTAAGACTGTCTATGTCTAAAGAACCTGAAACTGTACATGCTGTATGAGAAATTCGGATTTTGCATAATTTGACGTTGACGTCTCTATCTATAAACACTATTGTGTAATGGCATGTGATATTCTTAAATTACAATTAATGTTTACAAATCAATCAAAATTTATCAAAGTTTTGACATGAATTCAAAAAAATTGTGTGTTTAATCAGTATCAAAAAAACTTTTTTAGAAGACTATACTTGGACTTGTCTAGAGCATAATGTCTTAATTAAAAGTAAATGAGCTATGATCATAATAATAATATACTCTTACTACATTTATCCATCTGTCCCAAAGAAATTAATCTAAATACTTCAATTCTATTCTTATCCCAAAGTTACATTCAACCTTATAATGTGATGGGCTTACCTAATTTTATAATATGACCTTTGTCGCAGGAGTGGAATAAACCTGTTGAATATTTTTGATATTACATGGGTGTTATTACACAAGTGAGATAACTATGCAAATGAGCTAAGAACTTAAAGCAATGTTATATTTCTGTTGTTAAATGTGACGTCACAATGCATTTGATGACGTCAATTCTCAAACGGTGTTATATTTTGGCTCAGCCTTGTTTTTATCTGTTTATGTATGACTTGTTTAATAAATTCGGTATTTCAAGACCACTTATTCAATATCCTCTATTCACAATTTGGTACCTTGTTCTTAAACCATCCAGTTAGGGTTTCAAATGCTCCCAGATCTCCTTATAGAAAAAGCTCATTAGTCATAACAGCGTCTCAGGCCTTCATGAACCCATCGTTCCTTTAACCTATTGTCTTGAGTCTGGCTAGCTAAATCAGTTACACATTTGGCTATTATTCTGGTCCTTTTTTAGATTATTTGTTTAAATGCTGTCTTGGCCGTCTTTCATCTGATATTTTATATAAGTTAATAACAGAGTGTCCTTTGTCTTCAACCTGTAGGCAAGCCGCCGTCATAGCACAGTTGTTAGTGTGTCAGACTGTCAATCTATATGTTCTGGGTTTGATCCCTGACAGTGGCACTCATCCTTTCCGGCTATTTGTCTATTTGTCTGGGTTGATAATCATGGACCTATATGAGAGAGTAGCTAGAGGATAAGAAAGGATGTGATAGTAGTTCTCTGGTGAGAGAAATACCAGGAATCCATTGTTATGTGATCCATGATATAACTGAAAGGTTGTTGAGAGAGGTATAATTAAAACCTCATTGGAACAGATGAAACAACCCTTAGGAGAATGATATGTAGTTTGCCTGAATGGGATGGGTAGCTGGTGGCTTGGATACTGTTGGGTGTCATACTGGTTTTAGAAACGATCAGAAGCCATTGGTAGCAGAGCTACAGATAGAGGGGGTAATGTTGATTTCAAATGGAAATATTTCACTAATTCTTGCTCAAATCCTATCTTGTTGGTTCTCATTAGAATTCTCTCGCTGAAACAATTCAAATGAGTACCCACATCATGGGTTTTCTTTGAGAAATGAAGATTTTAGACTGGAGTTACCCCCTCTTATCTCTACCTCTGGGTAGGTGCACCAGCTGGCAGAATATGTAATTGCAATAACCTGCCATCAGTGAATTATTACAGAAAATTACAGATTATTTGGGTATTCTAGCTGTGTTTACACATTTTCAAGGAATAGAAAAATCTGAAGTGTCCTAAGACTATTTTTGACCTCTTCATCAGAGTTTTGGCCAAAAGAGTGAATGAAAGTTAGTCACAAAGTAGATACACCTGGGAGCCTAGAGTTTAGTTCCTTTGGCTCTGGAAAATCTTCATTCTCCTTCCTTGTCTCTCACCAATGGGTTGATAATCATAGACCTATGTGAGATAGCAGCTGGAGGCTAGGAAAGGATGTGACGGTAGTACTGGTGTGAGAAATACCAGGAATCCATTGTTAGGTGCTCATGCCGCTGCGATATAACTGAAATAATGTTGAAAGCGGCGTAAAACTTCATTCAATCAATCAATTGGATAATCTGTTGGGTATCATACTGGTTTTAGAAACAACAGGAAGCCATGGGTAGTGACAAAGTAGATACACCAGGGAGCCTGGAATTTTGTGCCTTTGGCTCTGGTAAGACTTCATTCTCCTTCAATGATGTTAATGCTTAAAAAAAATCTGTCCCATTAAAATTTGACCAGGCTAAATCTCTGAAATAATTAACCCAACCAGTCAGAAATATACTTAGGGTCATTAAAAAGTTACCACAGAAAATAGCATTGGATCTTTCGAATATTAGTGTCCTATGCAAAATACTATGTACGAACTTTAAACTAGATATAAATGTGTACGCACAAATTAATTATTGTAGTGATAAAGTCTTTTCATAATTGACACATTGCGTCACTTGGAAATTGGGTAATTCTTACATTCTTTATGTGTATGCAAATTTAACACAAATTGCTTACGGATTATGCTTGCCAGTAGTCATGCTGAAATAAGAACATTTAAATTCTTGAAAGTTTTGCACAAATGTGACGTTTGACTAACGAACAACATCATTTGGTTTTCAGTATAGTCGAAGCAGGATTGTGTTTTCTTCAAACTGTAGGCCGAAAAGGCTGTCCTCACCAAAGTATAATTAAATGTGCCCGTGGCAATAATAAACTTGATCTGTAGATGAAAGGCCATGCCCAGGAGGCCAAAAAATGACGTCAACTTGATCTGATTGTAAAATCACCCAATGGCATGTTCGCGATAGTTTATGATCGGCTTCAAAGACAGCATGGGACCCATACGGACCTCAAGTGGGATGGATGTGCGCATCTACTATAAGTCTTTGTTTAAAACCGGTGTTAGGCGCTGATAAAGCGGCACTCATTCTTTCCGACTATTTGTCTCTCACCGATGGGTTGATAATCGTAGACCTATGTGAGATAGCGGCTGGAGGCTAGGAATGAATGTGATGGTTGTACTGGTGAGAGAAATACCAGGGATCCATTGTTAGGTGCTCCAGCCGCCGCGATATAACTGAAATAATGTTGAAAGCGGCGTTAAACTCCATTCAATCAATCAATTCAACGCCAGACTGGCAATTAGATCACATTTATTCGTGTACTTTGTATCAGAGATAAGGTTATTGACATTGGAAAAGTGTTCTTTTCACAGAAGAATCAACACCCTATCTCATTATGGTCGATTGTGTCAATGTGAACGTTATGGGTTATGTTTTGGTAGACAGGCTATGTGTTGGTGGTCGGAGTCAAACGGCATTTCACAAAATTCGTTTTGGTCGACAGAAGTTTACCACAAAACGTTATGTTGAGAACATCTTGAGACCATTTTGTTTGTCTGTTCTCAATGAAAAAAGTCAGAAAATAAGACGTTTGCTACTAGACACTGATCAAAAATCATTGTTTGTGCTTTCCCAGCACTCCACTATCAACAAATTAAATTACTTTTCTGCTACAAATAAGATGTTTAGTGTTGTATGGGTGTTTTTGTTGGTGGTATCTTTTTTTTGACACTGAGAATATAATGAAAATATGGTTTTTATTATCCAGTATCTTTGATCCTTGATTTATGCAACTCATTAAATAATGAAGAAAAATGAAACATGGTGGCAAGATCAATGAGGGGATAATGATGCACTACTGACAACAGAATTGGACAATCACTATGAATAGTTCACCTTGAGCAAATTAAATGTGCTTAGGTTTTCTATAAAAGCAATACTTTTGCAATGGGTGCTTGTGAGATCTTTAAGACAATATATCAATGTGTCATGCTGTAAGTCGGGTAAAAGATAATAGAGAACCTAGCAGTCCAAAATGTTTATTCCACCAATAGATTGATAATCCTAGACCTATGTGGGAAACAGCTGTAGGGCTAGGAAAGGATGTAATGGTAGTACTGATGTGAGAAATACCGGGAATCCGTTTTATGGTGATCCAACTGCTGCAATATGACTGAAAGATTGTTGAAAGGGGTGTTAAACCCCATTCAAACAAATAAACTGAAAGGCTTATTTATCCTTGAATGATAGTAGTACTGACTAGAAACTTTAGTTTTTGAAAATATTTAAGTAGATGGCCAACTTTTTAGCTCATCTGAGCACATTGTGCTCAAGGTGAGCTTTTGTGATCATTGAATATTTGTCGTGCGTAGTCCGTCATGCCTTGTCAGACGTCAACAATTTAAGTCTTTTCACTCTAGATGCCACAAATATGGACCAAACATCATTAAACTCGGAAGGATATGTGCCATATCACTGGAAAAAGGGCCTAAATGGAAAGATTTATATGATATTACAGGAAAAGGGGTCTTAATGACAATTTTCTTGTTTACACCTTTGGGGCCATAAATATTGTCCAATCTTCATGAAACCTGCTCCGACTATTTGTTATGTCATAAGGATGAACCCTAATGAAAATGGAAGGATTCACATGATATCACAGGAAAAGAGGCCTTAGTAACAATTTTCACTCTTGAGGCAACAAATCATAAAAGTACAATTATGACTTTTGCTGGAAAATTTAATAATTATTGATTAAGGCAAAGATACGAAGGTGAGTAATATAGGACCATCATGGTCCTCATGTTTCAAACATAATTGGCCATTTATCCTAATTAATTCTATTTGTTTCTATGGTAGATCCCTGCCAGTTTTGTATGAAAACTCTTTAAAAGATAAAGATGAGTAATATAGTATGGTTGCATCCCCTGATGTAATATAGTTCATGGGGTGTATGAATATTTTTTTTTGGAAAAATGTATATCGTGATGATAAGTTGATGGTAAAAGCTTTACTTTCTTTCCCATGCTTTTTGTTATAAAGTTTGAAATATAAGCTACATGCTGTTTGTTACAATTACAGCAAGCTTTGACCAATTTAAGCCATTGTATTCAGTGAAGATTGAAAAGGCAAAAGTACTGTATTAAGTTTAGACCTAAAATATTGTAAGTGTGAAAATAAGCTATACCACATTTTAGTTTTGTTATGTTTGTTTGCCTCATATATCATACATGTATATATAGAAGTCAAACAGCTCTGTTGTATCACCAAAGACGGGCCAAGGCGTGCCAGAAAGGGCGTCGGTTCATTCAGGGATGACATCTGTATGACTTACAGAGAAGTTGTTTAGTATGATCAACATAAGAGGCTTGGAATAAACAAACAAACATTACTTAATTAAGAAACTGTGGTAGGATCATAACAGAATGATAAGTATCCTGTATAATCATAAAACAGTCATTGAAACTTTGCTTTTGAATAGAGAATTTGATGTATAATAAAGTCCGTGTTTTATTTTTAGTATGACTAGGAATATGGTGCTCAGTACCAGATTTGATGTAAACTTTGAAAAAAAAATGGATAAGTGCGGGAAACTGAAAAAAATGTTATTTTGTCTTTTCAATCTCCTGGTATACTCGTTGCTCCAGGGTTCTGCCAAGATTGCCATGACATTATACATTTTTCATATAACCATCATACCCCATTAACTATATTACTGTTAGGGATGCCCCCCCCCCCCCTACTTAAATATTCATACATATCTCTTAAAACAGTTTTCATACAAAACTGGCAGGGATCTACCAAAGAATCAAATCCATTGGGATAAATGGCCAATTATAGGTTTGAAAAAAGTCGGACATCTACTAATATTTTCAAAAGCCAAAGTTTCTAGCCAGTACTACAATCATTCAAGGATAAGTCAGCCTTTTGGTTTATTTGTTTAAATGGGGTTTAACACCCCTTTCAGCAATCTTTCAGTCATATTGTAGCAGCTGGATCTCCTTAAAACGGATTTGTGGTATTTCTCACACCAGTACTACCATTACATCCTTTCCTAGCCTCCAGCTGTATCCCACATAGGTCTACGATTATCTATCCATTGGTTGAGTAAGCCTTTTGGACTGCTTTTAAGGCTCTCTTATCTTTTACGTCAGACTTGCAGCATGACACATTGACATATTGTCTTAAAGTACTCACAAGCACCCGATGCAGAAGTGTGCTTTTTAGCTCCACTGGCCAAAGGCCACTGGGGCTTTTGTCATGGCGTTGTGTCCATCGTCGAATGTGCGTCCAACATCTGGTCGTAAAATTTTTCTTTAAAAATCTTCTTCATAGAAACTACTCAATGAATTTCAACCAAACTTCATAGGAATTATCATTGGGGTGACCCTCTTTCAAAGTTGTCCAAGAAATTTTATCCAATGAAAAACATGGATTTTATGGCCTGGCTAATTTCCAAATATGGTAAAAATTGAGCTGTCTCAGATTCTAATTGATGGATACCAATTAAATTTTACATGAATGATCCTTGGGTGACCCTTTATCAGTCTACAAAAAATTATTGTGATCGGATGAAAAATATATATTTTATGGGCAGAGGTCATTTCTCAATATGTTATATTTGGAAACTTTGAAAATCATTTTCAAAAATAATTGTGATCGGATGAAAAATATATGTACTTTAGGGGCTGAATACAGGTGGCCACGAAGACAGGTTTGACTGTAGATTGGAAACTTTGAAAAGCATCTTATCAGAATGTAATTGATGGATATCAACCAAATTTGACTGGTGGTCCTTGAGTGACCCTTTATCAGTCTACCAAAAATTATTGTGATCGGATGAAATATATGTATGTTATGGGTGGAGGTCATTACCAATATGTTACATAGTGTAAAATTTGAAAATTATTTTCTCAGAATGTAATTGATGGATATCAATCAAACTTCATTGGTATGATCCTTGGGTGAACCATTATCATGCAGCCAAAAATTATTGTGATTGGATGCAAGTTTGTATTTTATGGGCGGAGGTCATTTCTTTATATGTCATTTATTTGAAACTTTGAAAATCATTTTCAACATCAGTAGCACCCCAAATTATTTAAAAATCTAATCCAAACTTTGATTTGCTATTACACAAATTTCAAGCCTGTGGAGCGACTCAAGCCATTTATGGCTTACTGGTTTAGAACACAGAGTCCACAATTTCTTTAAAAGTCTCCACCTTATCCTTCGAGCCAGTTTTAATGAATCTTGGGTCAAGCTCTACCAAAGTTGTTGAAATAATTGAAATCCACTCTGCTTGCCAGGGTATCAAAAAGGGGTAAATTAGGAAAATCTTTTACTCTGAAACCAGAAGGCAGACATCTATCATATTTGGTATGTAGTGTCATCTAATGGGCCTCTACCAAGTTTATTCATATCTTGACCCTTGGGTCATATTTCGGCCCTTGTGCATTCCGCCTTACATAGAAACAGAGTGAAAATCTTCAAAAAACTTCTTCAAAACCAGAATGTAGATATTGTACATATTTTGGATATAATATCATCTAATGGACCTATATTAATGTTAAAATCACGCACCTTTGGTCAAATTAGGGCTTTGCCTTGGCATACTCCTTTTAGTGAAATCTTTGCAAATCCATTTCTCTTCAACCAGAAGGTAGACAGCTAGAAATTTGGTGTTAGTCTTCATTAAATTTACCTTTTTGAAGTTTGTTCATATCATTCTTAGCTCCACTGGCCGAAGGCCACTGGGGCTATTCTCATGGTGTTATATCCATCATACGTCTGTCTGTCTGTCCCTGCCCAAACTTTTTCTCTAAAAATCTTCTCAGAAACTGCAGGATGATTTTCAACCAAACTTCACAGGAATGATCCTTGGGTGACCCTCTTTCAAAGTTGTTCAAGAATTGTGATCCAATGAAAACATGGATTTAATGGGTGTGGCTAATTTCCAAATATGGTAAAAAGTGAGTTTTCTCAGATTTTAATTGATGGATACCAATTAGATTTTACATGAATGATCCTTGGGTGACCCTTTATAAGTGTACAAAAAATTATTGTGATCGGATGAAAAATATGTATTTTATGGGTGGAGGTCATTTCTCTTTATGTTATATAGTGGAATCCTTCAAAATCATTTTCTCAGAATGTAACTTATGGATATCAAGCAAATTTCAATGGAATGATCCTTGAGTGAACCTTGATAAGTGTACCAAAAATTATTGTGATCAGATGGAAATATGGGCAGAGGTCATTTCTCTATTTGTTCTTTAAGGGAAACTTTGAAAGTAAAAGATGGATTTCAATCAAACTTCATTGATATGATCCTTGGGTTACCCATTATCATGCAGTTGAAATTTTTTGTGATTGGATGAAAAAAATGTCTTTTATGGGCAGATGTCGTTTCTCTTTATGTTATATAGTGGAAACTTTGAAAATCATTTTCAACATCAGTAGAACCCTAAATATCTAAAAATCTAGTCAAACTTCGATTTGCTATTACAAGTTCAAGCCTGTGGAGCGACTCAAGCCATTCATGGCTTTCTACTTCTTAGGGTCATAAGCTTTGGCTCAACTATTGCAAACCCTATTTAACTTAGAAACAAAGAAGGGAATTCTTCAACAATAATCTGAAACAGTGTAGGGCATTGAAAAAAAAAGTTATCTCCTTAAAAGTGGAATTCTGGCAATCTTATTCATGGGATGTCAAAGTGGTTAAGGTGACCCAGGTGAGCAATGTATGACCATCATGGTCCTTATGTTTTTAACTCATTGATATGCCATCACATTATCATCCTTTATTGTTACCTCGGCTGTTTTCGAGGAAAACCTGAGGTATTATGATCACCTTGCGTTGTCGTTGGTGTAGGCATTGGCTTGACAAAGGTCAAACTTCTCTAATAAATTTATACTTGGTCATAACTTTTGAATGGTCAGTCATAGAGCCTTCATATTTCACATGATCATTTCTTGGGACAAGATCATTCTGTAGGTTCAAGGTCATCAGTTAAGGTCATTTTTCAAGGTCAAATTTCTCTAAAAAATTTATACTTTGTCATTACTTTTAAATGGTAAGTCATAGAGCCTTCATATTCCACATGATCATTGCTTGGGACAAGACCTTTCTGTAGGTTCCAAGTTCAAGGTCATCAGTCAAGGTCAAGGTCATTTTTCAAGGTCAAATTTCTTTAATAGTTTTAACCTTGGTCATTTGGTAAGTCATAGAGCCTTCATATTTCACATGATCATTACTTGGGACAAGACCTTTTTGTAGGTACCAAGTTCATATAATTGCATTTGCCCAAGAAAGAATTAACAGCCGAGCGTTGGCACCCGCTTGTGGTGCTCTTGTTTAAAGAGTTGCACTAATGAATCATCAAATCTATTGGGTAATAAAACCCCATTTTTATGCCCCCGTATCGAAAGATCGGGGGCATATTGTTTTACAGTTGTCCGTCTGTCCGTCTTTCTGTCTGTCTGTCTGCAAAAGTTAATCAAAAAACTTAACATTGCCAATATCTTCAAGCCTATTCAAGATACAAGGCTCAAATTTGGCATGATGATAGATCTCAATGATCCACATCTGCCAATACCAAAGTCAAGGTCATGTGACAAGGTCATGGTCATCTCTCAAGGTCAAATAAGTCAAAAAGTTAACCAAAAAACTTAACATTGCCAATATCTTCAAGCCTTTTCAAGATGCAAGGCTCATATTTGGCATGATGATAGATCTCAGTGATCTGCATCTGCAGATACTAAAGTCAAGGTCATGTGACAAGGTCAAGGTCATCTGTCAAGGTCAAATAACTTAAAAAGGTAACCAAAAAACTTAACATTGCCAATATTTTCAAGCCTATTCAAATTACAAGGCTAATATTTTGCATGATGATAGATCTTAATTATCCACATCTGCCAATACCAAAGTCAAGGTCATGTGACAAGGTCAAGGTCATCTGTCAAGGTCAAATAATTAAAAAAACCCTTAACATTGCCAATATCTTCAAGCCTTTTCAAGATACAAGGCGCATATTTGAGATGATGATAGCTTTCAATGATCTGCATCTGCTGATATCAAAGTCAAGGTCATCTTACAAGGTCAAGGTCATCTGTCAAGGTCCAATAACCCAAAAAGTTAACCAAAACACTTAACATTGCCAATATTTTCAAGCCTATTCAAGATACAAGGCTCATATTTGGCATGATGATAGATCTCAATGATCCGCATCTGCTGGTTCTAAAGTCAAGGTCATGTGACAAGGTCTAGGTCATCTGCCAAGGTCAACATTTGAAAAAAAATGCTGTAACGGGGGCATTGTGTTTCACAAACACATCTTGTTCTCTACATTTCTGATTAGTCAGTTTATTAGCTCCACTGGCTGAAGAACAGCAAGCTATTGTCATGGTCTTGTGTCCATAGTGTGTCTGTGTGTCCTTGCATGCATTAACTCTTCTTTAAACATCTTCAAAACCAATGTGCCAATTTTAACCAAACTTGGCAGAAATGTTCCTCAGGTGACCCTCTTCCAATGTTGTACAACAAATTTTGATTAACCCCCCAAGTATTGACATGTCGAGGCAGGGCTTATATTGAAGATAAAATCTTGAAAAATCTTCACCTCCCAAACCATTGGACTGATTTCAATGAACTGTGGCAGAAATGTTACTTGTGTGACCCTCTGGCAAAGATGTTCAAATAAATTAAAATTAACCCCCAAATATTGGCATGGCAGGATAGGGCTTATTTTTAAGATAGAATATTAAAAAATCTTCTTCTCCCAAACCATTGGTCTGAATTTGAATCCAAAACTTGGCATGAATTTTCCTTGGGTGACCATGCTCCGAAGATGCAGGGTGTGGCAGGGTGGGGCTTTATATATCTTCATCGTAAAATTTTGAATATCTTCTCCTCCCAAACTATTGGTCCTAATTTGAATCCCAAACTTGGCATGAATATTTCTTGGGTGACCAGGCACCAAAGTTAGTCAAGAAATTTTGATTGACCCCCATAATGTCATTTATTGCAGCGCAGTGTTTTTTTGTTTTTTTTTTTACTTTTAAAATCTTCAAAAATCTTCTTCTCTTGAACTATTTGACCAATTTTAACAAAACTTGATAGGAATGTTCCTAAGAGGACCATGTATCTTAATAAAAATGTTCAAAAATTTTAATTGACTATCAAATATGGGGTGACGCGGGGCTTATTTTCACTTTAAAATTACCTCCAAAATCAATTGGCCATTTTCAATAAAAATGGATATGAATATTCTGTTCGAGAACATTTTCCTAATTGTATTTGGAATATCTCTTTTTCAAATCTGGATTGATAATCGTAGACCTATGTGAGATAGTAGCTGGAGGCTAGGAAAGAATGTGGTGGTTGTACTGGTGAGAGAAATACCAGGAAACCATTGTTAGGTGCTCCAGCCGCCGCGCTATAACTGAAATAATGTTGAAAGCGGCGTTAAACTCCATTCAATCAATCAATCAATCAAATCTGGAGATGTTCAAGCCATTGGAGAAATACAGGCCCTCTAGGGCCTCTTGTTTGAATATGTTATACAAACCCTTTAATCTTAAAAGAAGAAATAGATTTTACCCAATAATTGAATAGAAATGAAAAAAGTATTAAATATTTCAAGTTAAAAAAAGAATAATAAAAGGAATAATGAAGAACACAAACAAATATTGGAAAAATGAACAAAAAATGCATTCTTGATATTTTGATTTTATTAACTCCACTAGACTTACTCAGCTCCACTAGACTAAGTCCGGCGGAGCTTATGTGGTGTCGGGTCTTCCAGCATTAGCCTGTGTGTCCATGAGTAACTTTTTCATTTAAACATCTTCTCCTCTAAAACTACTGGGCAGAATGTCACCAAATTTCACTGGAATGATCCTTGGGATATACTCTCTCAGATTCGTTTAAGAAATTCTGATTTGGTTGATAGGGGTCATTGAGTCCCCAAAAAAGGGAGCCCAATCCAATAGCATTGATTTTTCGGCACTACAAGCTGACTTGTCACCAAAAAGAGGCTCTAAAGGGGAAATATAAAAAAATCTTCTCTGAAACTACTGGTCAGAATTCAACCACACTTTACAGAAACAATCCTAAGGATTGATACTTTGGGCATTTAGGCTGACTTGTCACCAAAAGGGGGCCCGCAATGGTGAAATATATCTGCTTTGAAACAACCGGTCAGATTTAAAATCAACATTTATAGAAATGTAATTAAGGACATGCTTTTTAGCACACCTGAGCACAAAGTGCTCAAGGAGAGCTAAAGTGATCACTCACTGTCCGTCCCTCCATCTGTCTGTCCATCCACCTGTCTGTCTGTCCGTCAACAATTTCTTTAAAACATCTTCTCCTCCTGAACCACTGGGCTAATCAAGCTGAAACTTGGCAGGGATGTTCCTTGGGTGAAGCTCTTTAAAAGTTGTTAAAAATTAATTTTACAAAAAACTCTGGTTGCCATGGTTACATTAAGGCCTAAAATGGCTGAAAATCTTTGAAAAGATTCTTCTCCTAAACCACAAGCAGGGTTTTCCCGGACGCAGGATATTGCGTCATGGACTCTCAAAATCGAGGTCTGGACTCCCAAAATTTTATCATGTGCGTCCTACGGGACTCGCTAATAACAGTAGCTACTTACTGAAAAACTGACAAATGATTGCAGCGCATCCCAAAACATTTGACAGGCCTCGTACTTTTACTTTCATTTTAGCCTACTGGTACTTTTATCTACATTCCTCGAAATCTATTTATAACATCGTTCATCACAACTGAACCGGGACCACATCGTAAAAATCTATCAATCGTGTAGTTTACCATCTGAGGAAATAGCCGCTGATTCCCGCTTACCATTTTTGGAGTTGCTCGGTAAAGTCCGTATCATTTGTTTTCGTAGTGGATAGTTATACGGAAACTTGCGAATATTGATGACTGAATTTATTGGAGCGAATCATACTGGTACCCGCGTTAACGAACTACAACGTCTTTTGTGCGCTAAATTTTGGACCCGTTTTCTGCTTATTTTTAGATCGTCTTTTTTTAACTCCACGCGGTCTGAATGACTCAGCTAAAACACTGTGTACATGTAAAATGGCGAGACAGCTTAATATAAAACGTTTCTTTGGAACACAGAGTTGCTCTGACAGAAATTACAACTCTGTACTCGATCAGAATCAAGATGAGCCTGCAATTTCCCAAACGAATGATTTGTCCGAAAATGCTGAAGCAGGTAAATATCGAGTTAAAGCTGCAGCATCTCCCTCCAAGTTATGAAAAGAGTCCTGACCTACATTTAGTTCTATTTATAAACCGGGTCATATCGATGCTTTTTAAACACAAAAACCTTGTAACTGCAGTTTAAAACAGGCTGCAGTTACGAGGTTTTTGTTGAAAAGCGACAATATGTTTTGGACTTTACGTGTCTAGCCTAAATTGACAGATGTTTATTCAATCCTTTCCCAAGCAAAAATATTCATGTTTAGTTCAACTTTTGTTTGTTATTAAAATATTTACTGACTAATGAAATTTGAACTTTATCAACCCATTCCAATATAATTAATTATGATGCCTTTTGAGGCCTCATGAAATAAAGAGTTGGAAAACATTATGAAAAAATGAAATTTTTCTCATTTTTCATAATGTTTCATTGTATCTATCCAAATAGACACAAATAGATTTCATTCACACGAATTGGTCACCTACAAGTTACAAGATCTTTGAATAAATATATATTGATTCTTTTCAACAAAAAACTCTGAACTGCAGCTTTATACAAGCTGCAATAACGAGGTTTTCATTGAAAAGCGACAATGTATCTGATATAATATAGGTACATCTACACTTTCACTGTGTATAAAGTTACTGTATTTTCTCAAGATGGGACTCTTAGAATTAACACAGGGACTCTCAAAAATCATAACTGGGAGTCCCAGGGACTCCTACATTCCAATGCCGAGGGAAAACCCTGCACAAGGATGTTTCATCAAAAACTCTTGTTGCCATGGAAAGGGAAAGGCTGAAAAATTGCCAAAATGTCTGAAAATCTTCTCCTCCCAAACCACTAGGCCAATCAAGCTGAAATGTTCCTTGGGTGAAGCTCTTCAAAAGTTTTTAAAAGTTTTTAAAAGAATTTCATTTTATCAAAAACTCTTGTTTCCATGGTAACCAAAAGTCTGAAAATTTACCGAAAATGGTCTAAAATCTTAGGAAAAAATCTTCTCCTAAACCACTGGCCAATCAAGCTGAAACTTGACAGGAATGATCTGTTGGTGAAGCCTTTCAAAAGTTGTTGAAAGAAAATTTTGTTTGCATGGTAACAGTAAGGCTGAAAAAAGGCCTAAATTACCAAAAATCTTGGAACAAATTCTTTTCCTTCTCAACCATAAGGCCAATCAATTTCAAACTTAGCAAGGATGTTTTCTAACATGCAGGTCTACTAAAGTTGTTAAAAGAATTTGCCATGGTAAGAGAAAAGTAGAAAATTTAAGAAAATTAATAAAAAAATCAAATTGCAGTAGGATGAAATTAACTGCCCTAAATGTACATCAAACAAATTCTGGTATTCATAACATGGTTGACAAGTTATGAGTTGACTTACTCAGATGAGCGGTATAGGACCATCATGGTCCTTTTTTTCAGATTAATTCGTAAATTTCTGATTGGGTTGATACTTTTGGCGCTACGGACTGACGGGTCATCTAAAAAAGGGACTACAATTTTGAAATGTAAAAAAATATCCATCTCTGAAACTACTGGTCAGAATTCAAGTAAACTTTACAGAAATGATTAATAGGACATGCTTTTTCAGATTCCATTGTCATATTTGGATCAGGTTTTTACCTTTGGCGCTATTGGCTGATGTGTCACTAAAAAGGGGCTCTCAATGGTGAAATATAAAATAATCTTCTCTGAAACTACTGGTCAGAATTCAACCAACCTTTACAAAAATGATCCCAATTACATGATCTTTCAGATTCCCTATTGTATTCAATTTGGGTAAATAGTTCAGATTCATTTGTGAAATCTTGGTTAATATCATTGGAGCTTTGGGCTGAGGTGTCGCCAAAAAAGGGTCCCTCAATGGTGAAATATAAAATAATCTTCTCTGAAACTATTGGTCTGAATTTAACTATACTTAAGAGAAATGATCCCCAGGACATGTTCTTTCCGATTCCTTCGTTAAATTATTATTGGGTTGATACTTCAGGCAATATGGCTTTTCGTGTCATCAGAAAATGGGCCACCATTGATGGAATATTAAAAAATCTTCTTTTAAATTATTCAACAGAATTGAACCTTACTTCACCAGAATTGATTGACCCCCAAATATTGGTATGGCACTGGGCATGGCATTTTATTTCACTTGAAAACCTTTAAAAATCTTCTGCCTACGAAGAAGAGGGGGTTATATTAGTTCACAATGATTGTCTGTCTTTACATCACCCATCCGTCTGTCTATCCGTCCATAGACCTTTGAGTTTCCGGACTCTAACCTGAGAACCAAGTGACCTAGAATTATGAAACTTCATGCAAATGTTGCTTATGACCCAAGGAAGTGCCCTATTTTTTGCGGTCATAAAGGTCAAGGTCACAGATAATTCTTGTTCAAATTTTTGTTTCTGGACTCTCAAATGCTGTTTATGACCGGAGGAAGTGACCTATTGTTTTTAGGTTGCAAAGGTCAAGTTCAAAGTCAGCAATTGTTAAATTTTCATTTGCGGACTCTAACTCGAGAACCAAGCGACCTAGAATCATGAAACTTCATGCAAATGTTGCTTATGACCCAAGGAAGTGCCCTATTTTTTTGCGGTCATAAAGGTCAAGGTCACAGATAATTCTTGTTCAAATTTTTGTTTCTGGACTCTCAAATGCTGTTTATGACCGGAGGAAGTGCCCTATTGTTTTTAGGTTGCAAAGGTCAAGTTCAAAGTCAGCAATTGTTAAATTTTCATTTGCGGACTCTAACTCGAGAACCAAGCGACCTAGAATCATGAAACTTCATGAAAATGTTGCTTATGACCCAAGGAAGTGCCCTATTTTTTTGCGGTCATAAAGGTCAAGGTCACAGATAATTCTTGTTCAAATTTTTGTTTCTGGACTCTCAAATGCTGTTTATAACCGGAGGAAGTGCCCTATTTTTTGGGGGTTGCAAAGGTCAAGTTCAAGGTCAGCCATTGTTAGATTTTCATTTCCGGACTCTAACTTGAGAACCAAGCGACCTAGAATCATGAAACTTCATGCAAATGTTGCTTATGACCCAAGGAAGTGCCCTATTTTTTTGCGGTCATAAAGGTCAAGGTCACAGATAATTCTTGTTCAAATTTTTGTTTCTGGACTCTTAAATCACAAGCCAAGCAACTTGAAATCATGAAACTTCATGTAAATACTGCTCATAACCAAAGGAGGTGCCCTATTAATTTTGGGTCACATAGGTCAAAGGTCAAGGTCATAGTCATTTCTTGTTCAATTTTCGTTTCTGGACTCTAACTCACAATTGATTGATTGATTGATTGAATCGAGTTTAACACTGCTTTCAACATTTTTTAGCTCGGCTGTTTTCGGAGAAAACCCGAGGTATTGCTATAGCCTCCATGTCGTTGTTGTCGTCTTCGTCGTTGTAGTCGTCATGCGAAAACTTTGACATTTTGTTATATCTCTGGTTCTACTGAAGGCATTCACTTTAAACTTGGCACACATGTTCACCATCAAAAGAGCAACTTATACTATCAAGGGGGATAACTCTAGATGCAATTTGTGCAAATTATGCCCCTTTTTCGACTTGAGATTTTTTCCACCATCCAGCACTCGACAGCCGAGCGTAGGCACCCGAAGGCGGTGCTCTTGTTCAGTTATATTGCGGTGGCTGGAGTACCTAACAATGGTTTCCTGGTATTTCTCTCACCAGTACAATCCCCACATCATTTCCTAGCCTCCAGCTGCTATCTCACATAGGTCTACAATTATGAACCCATTGGAGATAGACAAATAGTCGGAAAGAATCAGTGCTGCCATTGGGGATCAAACCCAGGACCTCTAGATTGACAGTCTGATACGCTACCAACTGCACAATGACGGCAGCCCTCTCTAACTCACAAACCAAGCGACCTAGAATCATGAAACTTCATGTAGACCAAGCGACCTAGAATCATGAAACTTGATGCAAATGTTGCTTATAAACCAAGGAAGTGCCTTATTGTTTTGGGGTCACATAGGTCAAAAGGTCAAGGTCACAGTTAATTCCTGTTCAATTTTTTGTTTTGGGACTCTTAAATCACAAACCAAGCAACCTGGAATCATGAAACTTCATGTAAATGCTGCTTATGACTAAAGAAAGTGCCCTCTTGTTTTGAGGTCACAAAGGTGAAAGGTCAAGGTCACAGTCAATTCTTGTTCAATTTTCATTTCTTGACTCTAACTCACAAACCAAGTGACCTAGAAATATGAAACTCCATGTAAATGCTGCTTATGACCCAAGGAAGTGCCCTATTCTTTTTGGGTCACATAAGGTTAAGGTCACAATCAGCCTTTGTTGATTATGATTCTGCTACCTGTGGTTTTCCAGAACATTTCTCCTACACTATTGCTTGTACTTACATGTACTTGAAATTAATACTTCAATTCTTGTTCAATTTTCTTTCCAGACTCTTAACTCACAAACAAAGCAACCTAGAATCATGAAACTTCATGCAAATGTTGCTTATGACCCAAGAAAGTGCCCTATTGTATTTGGCTTGCATAGGTCAAGATCACAGTCAATTTTTGTTCAATTTTCGTTTCCGGACTCTAACTCACAAACCAAGGGACCTAGAATCATGAAACTTCATGTAAATGCTGCTTATGACCCAAGGAAGTGCCCCATTGATTGTTTTTGGGTCACATAGGTAAAAGGTCAAGGTCACAGTCCGCCTTCATTGATTATGATACTGCTACCTGTGGTTGTCCGGAGTATTTCTCCTACACTATTGCTTGTACGAGGGTTGATCCAAAAGTTCTTAAAATGAGATTATAAATTATCAGAAAAGTTCAATATCAAAACATAAATCATACAGTCTTTTAATGCATCATCTGCATAATAAATGTGAAAATTTTTAAATGTTTACATTCAATAGAGGCTGAAAAATGCACAAAACAAGACAGAGACCCCCTACTAAGGCGGGGGAGCAAGAACGTCAAATGCAATGTCAATAATTACACTTTACTACATAGTCTACGCTTACTCTCATGACTTTCTGAACCCTATACGGCCACTTACAGAAATTATCCACATCCCATTTTGAATCAAATTTGTTTAAAATTTCTATATGCATGGTATTTGTAGTAAAGTGGAAAGCCAAATGCAGGAACTTTGATTTTCTGAAAATATCGAGAATCAATTTGAATATGTTCATTTGTTGAAACTCCATTATATCATTCTAATGCTCCTTTGAAGCCTGTCCCTTTTCAAATTTCCTGGATAGCTTTAGAAAAAGTTCTCTTCTGAACACTCTTATCATTTTTCTAAATTATCTGAAATGTTATGATTGATGAATATAATAGATCATGTCAAAATTCGAAAATTGAACGGCATTCATATTAAGGTGTTGACGTCTTGTCGCTTATTCCTCGTTTATCAAAAATTATAAAAAAATATTATATGCCTGTTAAAAGTGTCGCAATAGCTTTAAAAAATAACAAATTCTATTTGCTTTCTTTTTAACTCACCTGAGCACGAAGTGCTCAAGGTGAGCTATTGAGATCGTAGAATGTCCGTCGTCCGTCGTCAGTCGTGCGTCGTCCGTCGTGCGTCGTCCACAATTTCTTTAAACATCTTCTCCTCCTAAACCAGTGGGCCAATCTCGATGAAACTTGGCAGGGATGTTCCTTGGGTCAAGCTCTAACAAAGTTGTTCAAATAAATGAAATCCACCCTTAACTTTCCTTTTACCCTTAACAAAAGGGTGAAAATATGAAAATCTTTAAAAATCTTCTGCTCTGAAACCAGAAGGCAGACAGCTTTCATATTTGGTATGTAGCATCATCTAGTGGACCTCTACCAAGTTTGTTCATATCAAGACCCTGGGGTCATATTTGGGCTTTGCCTGGGCCCAACCCTTTTTACATAGAATCAAAGAGCAAAAATCTTTAAAAATCTTCTTCTCTGTAACCAGATGGCAGACAGCTTAAATATTTGGTGTGTAGCATCACCTAGTGGGCCTCTTCCAAGTTTGTTCATAACAAGACCCCTATGTCATATTTGGGCTTTGCACGGGTGCATCCCTTTATCTCTTATGAGCAAGAAGGGTTATAAGAAAATGAAAATCTTAAAAAATCTTCTTCTCTGAAACCAGAAGGCAGACAGCTTTCATATTTGGTATGTAGCATCATCTAGTGGACCTCTACTAATTTTGTTCATATCAAGACCCTGGGGTCATGTTTGGGCTTTGCCCTGGCCCAACCCTTTTTAGCTCACCTGAGCACAAAGTGCTCAAGGTGAGCTATTGGGATCGTAGAATGTCCGTCGTCAGTCGTGCGTCATCCGTCGTGCGTCGTCCGTCGTGCGTCGTGCGTCGTCCACAATTTCTTTAAACATCTTCTCCTCCTAAACCAGTGGGCCAATCTTGATGAAACTTGGCAGGGATGTTCCTTGGGTCAAGCTCTACCAAAGTTGTTCAAATAAATGAAATCCACCCTTAACTTTCCCTTTACCCTAAACAAAAAGGGTGAAAATATGAAAATCTTTCAAAATCTTCTTCTCTCAACCCAGAAGGCAGACAGCTTTCATATTTGGTATGTAGCATCATCTAGTGTACCTCTACCAAGTTTGTTCATATCAAGACCCTGGGGTCATATTTGGGCTTTGCCCGGGCCCAACCCTTTTTACATAGAATCAAAGAGCAAAAATCTTTAAAAATCTTCTTCTCTGTAACCAGATGGCAGACAGCTTAAATATTTGGTGTGTAGCGTCACCTAGTGGGCCTCTACCAAGTTTGTTCATAACAAAACCCTTGGGTCATATTTGGGCTTTGCACGGGTGCATCCCTTTATCTCTTATGAGCACGAAGGGTAAAAAATGAAAATCTTCAAAATCTTCTTCTCTGAAACCAGAAGGCAGACAGCTTTCATGTTTGGTATGTAGCATCATCTAGTGTACCTCTACCAAGTTTGTTCATATCAAGACCTGGGGTCATGTTTGGGCTTTACCTGGGCCCAACCCTTTTACATAGAATCAAAGAGCGAAAATCTTTAAAAATCTTCTTCTCTGTAACCAGATGGCACACAGCTTAAATATTTGGTGTGTAGCATCACCTAGTTGGCCTCTACCAAGTTTGTTCATATCAAGATCCTTGGGTCATATTTGGGCTTTGCACGGGTGCATCCCTTTATCTCTTATGAGCACGAAGGGTAAAAAAATGAAAATCTTCAAAAATCTTCTTCTATGAAACCAGAAGGCAGACAGCTTTCATATTTCGTGTGTAGCATCATCTAGTAGACCTCTACCAAGTTTGTTCATATCAAGACCCTGGGGTCATATTTGGGCTCCACACGGGCGCAACCCTTTTTACATAGATTCAAAGAGCGAAAATCTTTTAAGATCTTCTTTAATCGAAACCAGAGGGCACACTGCTTTCATTTTTGGTATGTAGTATCATCTTGTGGGCCCCTACCAAGTTTGTTCATATCAAGACCCTTGGGTAATATTTGGACTCCACCCGGGCGCATCCCTTTCAGCTCATCTGAGCACCATGGGTGAAAATGGGAAAACCTTCAAAAATCTTCTTCTCTGAAACCAGAAGGCAGACAGCTTTCATATTTAGAATGTAGCATCATCTTATGGACCTCTTCCAAGTTTGTTCATATCAAGACCCCGGGGTCACTTTTGGGGTCCACCCGGGTGCATCCCTTTTTACATAGAATCAAAGAGCAAAAAGGCTTATCTGTCTTGCTCTTTGCTGAAAACGTTCCATGGTATTGATCTTAGGCAATTATCTTTTTTTTGACATCTGCCTATCTATTTAATGTGATGTCCCAGGGGTCATAGAGACCCAGGTGAGCGATCTAGGACCATCTTGGTCCTCTTGTTACATATAATCAAAGAGCGAAAATCTTTTAAAATCTTCTTTTATCAAAACTAGAGGGCACACTGCTTTCATTAGCTCCACTGGCTGAAAGCTACTGGGGCTATTGTCATGGCGTTGTGTCCGTCGTGCGTCTGTGCGTGCGTCCGGTCGTAAACTTTTCTTTAAAAATCTTCTCCTCAGAAACTACTGGATGGATTTCAACCAAACTTCACAGGAATGATCCTTGGGTGACCCTCTTTCAAATTTGTTCAAGAAATTTTGATCCAATGAAAAACATGGATTTAATGGGCGTGGCTAATTTCCAAATATGGTAAAAAGAGAGTTTTCTCAGATTCTTATCAATGGATACCAATTAAATTTTACATAAATGATCCTTGGGTGACCCTTTATCAGTCTACAAAAAATTATTGTGATCAGATGGAAAATATGCATTTTATGGGTGGAGGTCATTTCTCTATATGTTATATAGTGGAAACTTTGAAAATCATTTTCTCAGAATGTAACCTATGGATATCAACCAAATTTCACTGGAATGATCATTTAGTGACCCTTTATCAGTCTACAAAAATTCATTGTGATTGGATGAAAAATATGCATTTTATGGGCGGAGGTCATTTCTCTAAATGTAATATAGTGGAAACTTTGAAAATCATTTTCTCAGAATGTAACCGATGGATATCAACCAAATTTCACTGGAATGATCCTTGAGTGACCCTTTCTCAGTGTACCAAGAATTATTTTGATTGGATGAAAAATATGTATTTTATGGGCAGAGGTCATTTCTCTATATGTTAAATAGTGGAAACTATGAAAAACATTTTCTCAGAATGTAACTGATGAATATCAATCAAACATTTTTAACTGATGAATATCAATCAAACATTTTTGGTATGATCTTTGGGTGACCCATTATAATGCATCCAAAAATATTTTGATTTGATGAAAAATATGTCTTTTAATAGCTGTTATATAGTCGAAACTTTGAAAATCATTTTCAATATCAGTAGAACCCCAAATATCTAAAAATCTAGTCGAAACATTTATTTGCTTTTACAAGAATTTCAAGCCTGTGGAGCGACTCAAGCCATTCATGGCTTTCTAGTTTTCGGTATATAGCATCATCTTGTGGGCCCCTACCAAGTTTGTTCATATCAAGACCCTTGGGTCATATTTGGGCTCCACCCGGGCGCATCCCTTTCAGCTCATCTGAGCATGATGGGTGAAAATGGGAAAACCTTCAAAAATCTTCTTCTCTGAAACCAGAAGGCAGACAGCTTTCATATTTAGAATGCAGCATCATCTTATGGACCTCTTCCAAGTTTGTTCATATCAAGACCCTGGGGTCAAATTTGGGGTCCACCAGGGTGCATCCCTTTTTACATAGAATCAAAGAGCAAAAAGGCATATCTGTCTTGCTCTTCGCTGAAATCGTTCCATGGTATTGATCTTAGGCAATTATCTTCATTTTGACATCTGCCTATCTAATTAATGTGATGTCCCAGGGGTCATAGAGACTCAGGTGAGCGATCTAGGACCATCTTGGTCCTCTTGTTAATTTAGGCAAGGAATTGCAACCAAAGTTTCAGAAAACTTACAGAAAACTTGATTTATTAAACAGATTTTCAATATTTTTTCACGCTCCCCAGACTTAGAATACATATGTATCTATGGTAACGTATTCTAAGAATGCTAAAGATAATTCTTCAAAAATAATAATATTAATGTGCTCTGTAATTACTAAACTGCAAGTTGACCAAAATATGTACTGAACAACCGGGTTTGATCCCTGACGGCGGCACTCATTCTTTCCAACTATTTGTCTATCACCAATGGGTCGATAATCGTAGACCTATGTGAGATAGCAGCTGGAGGCTAGAAAAGGATGTAATGGTAGTACTGGCGTGAGAAATACCAGGAATCCATTGTTAGGTGCTCCAGCCGCCGCGATATAACTGAAATAATGTTGAAAGCGGCGTTAAACCCCATTCAATCAATCAATGTACTGAACAAGCTAGGAATGTGAAAGTTATTAGCCTTTTCTCCGAACTACCGGATCATCCCTTGTACTTACTTGAAATTAATACATATGTATATCTGCATTTAAAGTTGTGCACTTGCAATTTTTTAGTCCCTACTATGATTTGTTGATTAATTATCTCCCCTTGAATTTGTCATTTTCACATATATTTATAATATCTGGAGCTTTTCTCCTGAAGTAGTACATTAACTGAAATGAAATTTATACAAAATGTAGATGTTAATTTAAGCTTGTGCTTTCTAAAGTTTTTAGGATCCTACTAAAATTACTTACTGAATCATCTCCCATTGGAACTCCTAAATTTTGATATTACCTTGAGCATTTTATCTACATTATTGCTGCTACTACTTTGTTATTTACAGACAATTTTCTAATTTTCAGTGTAAACTAGTTTTAGTGCAATTTTTATAACCCTACTTATTTTAGCCGCTTAATTACTTTCCCTTGAATGTGTCAATTTGTACATTATTTTTATTATCTAGAGCATCTTACCTACAATATTGAACATAGTGGTTGCCATATTATCTCCCTTGAACTTGTAATTTTACTCAAATTTTGTTATCATGTAGCAAATAGATGATGTACTGAAAGCACTTACACTGGGATATAGCCCCGGTAGGACAATGCCCTAGTGGGGGGTATGAGTCCGCTCTGTAACAGTTCAAGTTTTGATTGACCCCCAAATATGGGCACGGCATTGTTTTACTGGAAAATCTTTTAAAATCTTCTCCTCCTAATACTTTAAAATACTAGGGTCAAGGGGTCAAAAATTAGAAAAGCCTTGTATTTGGGAACACATTACCATGTGATGCCACGGCGCAAACGCAACACAATGACGTGAAAAGAAACCAAACTGACAAGAAGCTTTCTTCATTTCAACAAACATTATAACTATACACAATACCGTGTGTGCACTTAGAGGCCAAATTTTCATCTCACTTGTTTTAAAACATGGTCAGAATGTTTGTCTCCAACTAATCTCAGTAAATTTCTTGAATTGGGTCAAATGGGAGAAAAAAAAGAGATCAAGGAGTCAAATAATGGAGAAAACCTTGTGTGCACTCAAGAGGCCACATTTTTGGCCTTAATATCTTGAAACTTGGTCAGTGTGATTGTCTCCATCAAATCTCTGTCAAGTTTGATATTTTGGGTCAAGTGTGGTCAAGGGGGCAAAGTTTGGAAAAGCGTTTTGAACACTCTAGGGGCCACATTTTGGCTCATATGTCTTGAATCTTTTTTGGTATGATTGTCTTCATCAAATCTGGGTCAAGTTCAAAGTTGGGTCTAGAGGGGTCAAAAATGGTGTCAAGGGGTCAAATCCAAGAAAACCTGGTGTGCACTCTTAAAAAGAGGCCCCATTTTTGTCCCAAAGGATTTGAAGCTTAGCCAGAATGTTTGTCTTATTGAACCTTATCATGCTAAATAAATTTTGGCTAAAATTTTCATCAAAATCAAAGGGCAAAAAGCATTGAAAGTACCAACTGTGGGTCAATTTTATTTGAAAAAATAAATCTATTGACAATTGTGGTTTGAAAGTGAGATACAGGTGGTGGAGGCTAACATCAGACTGCACATATTATGTGCAGGCTGATGTTTGTCTATAGCTCCTGCCAAAAGCAGGAATATTCCGGGTTCAGCATGACAAGGGTTAAGTTCCAGTTGGAATTGGTTCAAGTAGGGTAAAAAACAAGGTCAAAGGGTCAAATTTTATAATAACTTTGTGAACAATCTGGAGGCTACATTTTTTACTCAAATGTCTTGAAATTTGGTCAAAATTTTTGTCTCTATGAAACCTAGGTCAAGTTCAAAACTGGGTCAAATGGGGTAAAAAATGAGGTCAAGGGGTCAAATTTATGAAAATCCCTGTGTGTACTCTTGGATATTCTTCATCTTAGTCAGAATGTTTGTCTTTGAAAGAGGGTCAAAAACTGGGACACCTTCAAATCACATACACAAAAACTTTAAGAGGCAACATATTCAACTCTTAGGTTTGTCTTCTTGATATTTGACTTTTGTTAAGCCAGTAATGAATTTCAAATAAGTAGTGTTGGCTTTTTGCCACCTTTGTCAACTATATGCATCAGGTGAGTGCTTATGGGCCAATGGTCCTCTTATTCTTTGTAGTCTGCTTATATTTTTGAATTCATATCAGTCAAAGTCAGAATTGTCAGGTAACGGGTGAAATAAAGTTTATCCAACAATTTTGAGTTTAATATGAGTGATTATTTTAAAGTGATACATAGATATACTCAGCGTCAAAAGAAAGTCACCACCAACAATAACACCTATAGAACAATGAACATTTAAATTGTACCCTTAAAGTTATTTGATTCATTGACGATGGAGTATTTGGCAAACATAAACAATGGTTTTTAATCAGTGGCTAGGAGCAAAAGTCTTATTTTTCTGGCTTGAAGCAACTTAACCTAAGCTTGAAAAGTCAAGAACATCAATAACGAGTATGGCCATTGTTTTTAGCTCCACTGGCCGAAGGCCAGCGAGCTTTTGTCATAGCGGAGTGTCCGTCGTGCGTCCATGCGTGCGTCTGTCCGTGCGTAAACTTTTCTTTAAACATCTTCTCCTCCCAAACCAATGGGCGGATTTTAACAAAACTTGGTAGAAATGATCCTTGGGTGGGCCCCTTCTTAAATTGTTCAAAGAATTTTGATTGGCCCCCAAATATGGGCGTGGCAGAGCGTGGCATTTTTTCACTTTGAAATCTTTAAAAATCTTCTCCTCCCGAACCATTGGGCCGATTTCAATGAAGCATGGATGTTCCTTGGGTGACCCTTTACTTAAATTGTTCAAGAAATTTTGATTAGCCCATAAATATGGGTGTGGCAGGGCGGGGCTTATTTTGAGCCCAAAATCTTTGAAAGACATCTCCTCCTGAACCACCGGGCCGATTTCAATGAAACTTTATCAGAATGTTCCTTGGGTGACCCTTTACTTAAATTGTTCAAGAAATTTTGATTGGTCCATAAATATGGGCGTGGCAGGGCGGGGCTATTTTGAGCCCAAAATCTTTGAACGACATCTCCTCCTGAATCACTTGGCCGATTTCAATGAAACTTTAACAGAATGTTCCTTGGGTGACCCTTTACTTAAATTGTTCAAGAAATTTTGATTGGACTAAAAATATTGGCGTGGCAGGGCGGGGCCTATTTTGAGCCCGAAATTTCCAAATGACATTTTCTACTGTACCACCTGGCTGATTTCAATGAAACATTACCAGAATGTTCCTTGAGTGTCTCTTTTCAAAAATCATTTACTAAATTTTGATAGGCCTATAAATTTGGGCCTGGCAGAGCAGGGCTTATATTGAGGCCAAAATCTTTGAACCATGTCTCCTCTGGAACCACTCAGCCGATTTCAATGAAACTTTACCAGAATATTTCTTGGGTGACTATTTACTTTAATTGTTCAAGAAATTTTGTTTGGTCCATAAATATGGGCATGTCAGGTGGGGCCTATTTTGAGCCCGAAATCTTTGAACGACATCTTCTGAACCTTATGTTTTAATAAGATTGGTCAAGGGTTGCAGGTTCATTGTGATTGAGTATTTTGGTGCAATATGGACCAGTACCATTTAATCATTACTAAATAGGTCCTAGGAGATTTTGGAGTGTTAATGTATTCATTTAAAGTAAGCTTTATTTAATGAAAGTCTAAAGATTTTAAAGCCAGTGGAGCGATACAGGTCCTCTTGGGCCTCTTGTCATGGAGATCTGCTGTGATTTGGGGCCAAAAATTTAATTGCACGCTGTATATGTTATTAGAGAATGACCTGCCATTCATCAGAAAGAGCGTTAATGAGACAGCTGCCAGTTTCTGATATAACATCAATTGTCAAATACTGTACATCCATATTGGCCCACACACGCCCTGCAGACAATTGACCTAAAGACAATCTAAATCACCATTGCAGAATGCGAACCAGCGTTGATCTGTAAGAAAACGTCAATGTCATTGAGAACGGACAAACAAATGGTCTCAGGTTGTCCTCAACATAACGTTTTTTGTAAACTTCCATCAGCAAAACAAGGTTTTTGTTTTATGTCTCCATGAAATGCTGTTATACTCCCACTACCCAATGCGTAGCCTGTCTACCAAGACATAATGCACGATGTTCACATTGACACCATCGGCAATATCAAGATAGATCTTGATTCTTCAGTGAAAAGAATACATTTTCAATGTCGATTACCTTATTGGTGAACGAAATTTTCGTTCACCAGTGTTATATACCGTGTATGGAAAATCCTGTAGGATCTTAATAGGTTTTAAATAAAGCAGTACCTCTTTAGATTCAATTTAGTATCTCTAGATACTTCTCTGTACAAAATCACTGTTTGTATCGTGAAATGCATGATTCTAGCATTCTTCGACAAGTGAAGATAATGAAAATTACCCTTTAAAAACACAAAATTATCTTGGAATGTCTATACTGGCGAATTTTTGATCGGCGTAAGATTGTCGAGAGTTGAGAGCAAAAACAAAGGTTGTGTCTGTACACTGTATAGACAGATACTATGTTTTTGATTTAAACCTTCGCTTTTGCAACTTGTAGTAATTTGCCGGAAATGTGTGTTTATTGAGGTCGTGAACTCTTGAACTTCTACACAACCCTGATTGGCCACACCCCACGTGATGACCTACTACGATTTAACCTGCCTTCTTATGAATGAAGTCTTTGCTTATAAGTTACGAAAGGTCAAGTTTACAAACGAATGGAATGTTCCTGCCGTATTTTTCCTATTAAACGCGCCCGAGCGCGATGCAAAACGTTGTGGGGGCGCTATTATTTCAGACTCTTTTACTTAATTAAAAAAAAATACGTAGTTTGGTACCTAAGAGAAGCAAACTGTTAACATGTTCGTAATTATCGATTAAAATATGTACGCTACCCAATACGCTTTTCTATTTATCTATTAAGATTGATTGATTGAATGGAGTTTAACGCCGCTTTCAACATTATTTCAGTTATATCGCGGCGGTCGGAGCACCTAACAATGGATTCCTGGTATTTCTCTCACCTGTACTACCATTACATCCTTTCCTAGCCTCCGACTGCTATCTCATATAGGTTTACGATTATCTACCCATTGGTGAGAGACAAACGTCGGAAAGGATATTTGCCGCCACCGGGGATCGAACCCACGACTTTTATCTATTAAGGCTATAGATTTAAAAAATAAAATAAAATGTTAGCTAATGAATTGTAATTCTGTCATTTTAAATCATCTATCGAAATACGGTCACCCTCTGCAGCTTTCAAAAGCAAGTGATTGTGTTAGCAGAAGCCGAGATTATTATTATTGTTATTATTTGTACAAGGTAGGAAGTTCCAGGCGATGCAATATTCAATGTTCCGCTACCGATGGACAAAGCGGTCTAATAAATCATTACCTATTCACGTATGAAATAAATAATCCTGTATTAAATCCTAAAATTTTGTGATGTGTAGATGCACCCGGTACATGAAATGAAAGTGTTTCGTAGTGAAAACACAAAACGTCTGGAGCTAGCTGGGTCACCGCGTGTCGGCACCCTTTGAAGTCCCCAGATTCTTGCAAGCGGCGACGTCGCTTTTGAAATAAGTCACACACGAGATTTTACGGGGTTTTTCCTATTTTAACAGTATGAATTGTGACTAGGATTTAATCATTTGACTCGGATATTTTGTATATTTGCAGAAGGTGAAATGATTTCAGAAATATTTTCGTAACAACGAAATGGGATTTTGTTCGCATGTGACTTATGAAGAATAACGAGAAATAATTTTAATTTTGTGATAAATTCTAACCTTTCGCACTTCCGGAAGACTGCGCGATTTAGGACGCGCTAGTTTTTCAGATATTGAACGATCTTTTAATGACGCAACCAGCCTTATCCTGATAGGAATTTAAGATAGTTAACCCATAATCTAAAGAACATTACGTCGTGAAGTAGCAGGTTTTGAATTTAAATTCGAGACCGGATTTTTCACCACGGACCATGGACGGTTGGACGCTGTTGATCGTATTGTCAAGGGCCTGGGAATCATATTTATGGGGGAGCGCGTTTATTAGGTAGGGCGCGTCTAAATTCTCATTGAAACATAAACAAGCACCACTTGACCGTGACCAACCTTGATATGAAATAAAATTTAAACCATTAGCAGACAACTTATGTTCTCAACTACCGAATTCACACCTCTTGCTTAAATCCCGTTTTTAGCTCCACTGGCTGAAAGCCACTAGGGCTATTGTCATGGCATTGTGTCCGTCGTCTGTGCGTCCGTGTGTGTGGTCGTAAACTTTTTCTTTGAAAATCTTCTCCTCAGCAACTACTGGATGGATTTCAACCAAACTTCACAGGAATGATCCTTGGGTGACCCTCTTTTAAAGTTGTTCAAGAAATTTTGATCCAATGAAAACATGGATTTAATGGGCGTGGCTAATTTCCAAATATGGTAAAAAGTGACTAATCTCAGGTTCTAACTGATGGATACCAATTACATTTTACATGAATGATCTTTGGGTGACTGTTTATCAGTCAACAAAAAATTATTGTGATCAGATGAAAAATATGTCTTTTATAGGCGGAGGTCATTTCTCTATATGTTATATAGTGGAAACTTTGAAAAATCATTTTCTCAGAATCTAACTGACAGATATCAACCAAATTTTACATGAATGATCCTTTGGTGACCCTTTATCAGTCTACGAAAAATTATTGTGATCGGAGGAAAAATATGTATTTTATGGGCGGAGGTCATTTCTCTATATGTTATAATAGTGGAAACTTTGAAAATCATTTTCTCAGAATCTAACTGATAGATATCAACCAAATTTTACATGAATGATCCTTTGGTAACCCTTTATCAGTCTACCAAAGATTATTGTGATCGGATGAAAAATTTGTATTTTATGGGCGGAGGTCATTTCCACTATATGTTATATAGTGGAAACTTTGAAAATCATTTTCTCAGAATCTAACTGATAGATATCAACCAAATTTTACATGAATGATCCTTTGGTGACCCTTTATCAGTCTACCAAAGATTATTGTGATCGGATGAAAAATTTGTATTTTATGGGCGGAGGTCATTTCCACTATATGTTATATAGTGGAAACTTTGAAAATCATTTTCTCAGAATCTAACTGAAAGATATCAACCAAATTTTACATGAATGATCCTTTGGTGACCCTTTATTAGTCTACCAAAGATTATTGTGATCGGATGAAAAATTTGTATTTTATGGGCGGAGGTCATTTCCACTATATGTTATATAGTGGAAACTTTGAAAATCATTTTCTCAGAATCTAACTGATGGATACTAATCAAACTTCATTAGTATGATCCTTGTGTGATCCATTATCATGCAGCCAAAAATTATTCGGAAGTCATTTCTCTATATGTTATAATAGTGGAAACTTTGAAAATCATTTCAACATCAGTAAAACCCGAAATATATAAAAAATCTTGTCAAAACTTAGATTTGCTATTACGAGAAATTCAAGCCTGTGGAGCGACACAAGCCATTCATGGCTTTCTAGTTATCTTAAAGCTTGTTGTTGCATACTTGTGTAATGTAAATATCTTCGGTTACGGGTATTTTTGTATCATATTACCCAAATCCAATTTCCTGTGTGTGTTTTTTTTTTTTTTTTTTCGTTTCAAACAAGGCCGGAAAACAGGGAATATAGCAATCTCGGTACGATTTACTGTTAATATATGAATGTCGTGAATAGATAAATAAATAAAAGAATCAAATGAACAAATATCCCAACACGATAGACCTAATTTCAAATTTTAACATCGAATGGATTTTTTTTTCAAAGTACTTGACATCGTAACTACAACTGTATAGTAGCGCTTCTATCCCTCGGATGGCTCTAGAATTTCCTCAATACAATCATTCATCTATTTGTTTTACCGGAAGTATGTAAAATATTACAGAAAACGAAACTTGGATTGTGAATCAATCGCCTGTGGACTGGGGCATCTTTACCTTAATATGGAAATTGGTATTTCTCGCACCAGAACTATGATGAGCATACATCCGTACGTAGCTGCCATCTTATACCCTCTTAGGTTTACGATTATCTGCCGTTTGGTAGGAGCAATAGAATTCAAACAACGACTATATTTGGACAATTCATTAGCTGTACAAAATACCTTCCTACATAGATTTCATTGAATTGCTTTTTTTAAATTCTTTTTTACGCAATGGCATCAGATGATTATTCTTTCACAAGACTGAATATTACCGAAAGAGACCAAAACCCTGTAATTACAATTACGAAACAGCGGTCTTTTAATTCGGAGGAGGGGGGGGGCATTTAGGTCGTACCAGAGCCATAGCGGATAACGCTTAAAAGTCAAAATGCAGAAAGACTGCTGTTTATTCTGCTAAAATATGGGTTCCGCATGTGGAAATTGAATTACCTTTCTAACTGCTATTTTTTGAGTTAAGAAAAGAATCATTAGTCTAGACACTATAGTTGCCTGTTTTCTTTTCTCTAGGCTTATCGCTCTCTGTCTATCGGTCTGTCTCTGTCTGTCACTCTCTCTACCTTTCTTTTCCTCTCTTTCTCATTCTTTGAATTTAAAATTTTGACGAGACACTTTCCCTTGATTATTTTTTATATTTATAATTTCTCTTTTCTCAACGAATTCAATATATCACTTTAGAATGCCAACAGATTCGTTCACCATCAGTACTTTCAGTGCTTTGATTTTTGATACAAAGTACTCAAATTAACGTGATCTTATTGACAGTCTTGCGTTGAAACGTTCTTCCGTAGAGTTTTATCAGCGCATAAAACAACCTGTTTTAAACAATAGCATAAAGTAAATGCACACATCCATCCCCTCTCGTGTTGTCTTCAAAGCCGTTCGCCAACATGCCATTGGATGATTCAACCATCAGTTTGTGTTGACGTCACCTTTTGGCGTCATGGGCATGGCCTATCATTTACAGACCAACTTTTTATGGCTATGTGCAAGTTTCATTATTCTTTTGGATGAGGGCAGCTAATTTGTCCAACATTTTTAAAAAAAAAACAATCCTGCTTTGACCATACTGAAAACCCAATGACACTGTTCGTTCAGGGTTGCTAGCAGTCTTGAAAAGTGAGGGAAATTGGATATTTTTTCAAGGTCAGGGAATTGTCAGGGAATTTTGGAATTTGGTCAGTGAAAAATAAAAATCCTAAAAAGTCAGGGAGGAATTATTTCAAAGGTTGAAAGATGTTTGCATTGAAGGTTTTCAATGGCTATGGCATTCTTTAGGTATTTGATATTTGACTATCACGCTCACAATTAAGAACTAAATTCAAATAACAGTAAACAAAGTAAAGTATAAATGTGATTTAAAAAAGCAGTATAGGTGTATTTTCAAAACTGAGCTCTGACATAGGCACTGAGTCCATTACCATAGGTAAATCGGGTATGATAAAAAAAGCAAATGATAGGAATTTAACATAACCCATTCACTGCAATTATGAAAGTACATGTTTGAGTGAAAGTTACGTTGTAAGACAAACAAAAAGTTGGTAAAAAGGCAAATTTAAAACTTTCTTAATGCGCTATTTAAAGCGGTTTTATGTATTTCGAACAAATGGCATGAGAATCTAACAGTAAAAACTTGATTTCACGGCTTATCGCACAAAACTTACCTATACCTTCTTAACTTGGTGTTTAAAATTATTAGCTCGGCTGTTTTCGAAGAAAACCCAAGGTATTATAATCACCTTGGCATCGTTGGCGTTGTCGTTGTTGGCGTTGGCGAAACAAACTTTAACCTTGGTCATAACCTTTGAATGGTAAGCCATAGAGCCTTCATATTTCACATGATTATTGCTTTGGACAAGACCTTTCTATAGGTACCAAGTTCGAGGTCATCAGTCAAGGTCATTTTTCAAGGTCAAATTTCTTAGAAAAATTTAAACTTGGTCATAACTTTTGAATGGCAAGTCATGGAGCCTTCATATTTCACATGATTATTGTTTGAGACAAGACCTTTCTGTAAGTACCAAGTTCAAGGTCATCAGTCAAGGTCAAGGTCATTTTTCAAGGTCAAATTTCTTTAAAAAATTTAACCTTGGTCATAACTTTTGAATGGTAAGTCATAGAACCTTCATATTTCACATGATTTTTGCTTGAAACAAGACCTTTCTGTATGTACCAAGCTCAAGGTCATCAGTCAAGGTCAAGGTCATTTTTGAAGGTCAAATCTCTTTTAAAAAACTTAACCTTGGTCATAACTTTAGAATGGTAAGTCATGGAGCCTTCATATTTCACATGATTATTGCTTGGGGCAAGACCTTTCTGTAGATACCAAGTTCAAGGTCATCAGTCAAGGTCAAGGTCATTTTTCAAGGTCAAGTTTGTTTGAAAAAATTCAAGGTCAGGGAATTGTCAGGGAATTTTGGAATTTGGTCAGTGAAAAATAAAAATCCTAAAAAGTCAGGGAGGAATTATTTCAAAGGTTGAAAGATGTTTGCATTGAAGGTTTTCAATGGCTATGGCATTCTTTAGGTATTTGATATTTGACTATCACGCTCACAATTAAGAACTAAATTCAAATAACAGTAAACAAAGTAAAGTATAAATGTGATTTTAAAAAGCAGTATAGGTGTATTTTCAAAACAGAGCTCTGACATAGGCACTGAGTCCATTACCATAGGTAAATCGGGTATGATTAAAAAAGCAAATGATAGGAATTTAACATAACCCATTCACTGCAATTATGAAAGTACATGTTTGAGTGAACCTTACGTTGTAAGACAAACAAAAAGTTGGTTTAAAAGGCAAATTTAAAACTTTCTTAATGCGCTATTTAAAGCGGTTTTATGTATTTCGAACAAATGGCATGAGAATCTAACAGTAAAAACTTGATTTCACGGCTTATCGCGCAAAATTTTCCTATACCTTCTTAACTTGGTGTTTAAAATTATTAGCTCGGCTGTTTTCGAAGAAAACCCAAGGTATTATAATCACCTTGGCATCGTTGGCGTTGTCGTTGTTGGCGTTGGCGAAACAAACTTTAACCTTGGTCATAACCTTTGAATGGTAAGCCATAGAGCCTTCATATTTCACATGATTATTGCTTGGGACAAGACCTTTCTATAGGTACCAAGTTCGAGGTCATCAGTCAAGGTCATTTTTCAAGGTCAAATTTCTTAGAAAAATTTAAACTTGGTCATAACTTTTGAATGGCAAGTCATGGAGCCTTCATATTTCACATGATTATTGTTTGAGACAAGACCTTTCTGTAAGTACCAAGTTCAAGGTCATCAGTCAAGGTCAAGGTCATTTTTCAAGGTCAAATTTCTTTAAAAAATTTAACCTTGGTCATAACTTTTGAATGGTAAGTCATAGAGCCTTCATATTTCACATGATTTTTGCTTGAAACAAGACCTTTCTGTATGTACCAAGCTCAAGGTCATCAGTCAAGGTCAAGGTCATTTTTGAAGGTCAAATCTCTTTTAAAAAACTTAACCTTGGTCATAACTTTAGAATGGTAAGTCATGGAGCCTTCATATTTCACATGATTATTGCTTGGGGCAAGACCTTTCTGTAGATACCAAGTTCAAGGTCATCAGTCAAGGTCAAGGTCATTTTTCAAGGTCAAGTTTGTTTGAAAAAATTCAAGGTCAGGGAATTGTCAGGGAATTTTGGAATTTGGTCAGTGAAAAATAAAAATCCTAAAAAGTCACGGAGGAATTATTTCAAAGGTTGAAAGATGTTTGCATTGAAGGTTTTCAATGACTATGGCATTCTTTAGGTATTTGATTTTTTGACTATCACGCTCACAATTAAGAACTAAATTCAAATAACAGTAAACAAAGTAAAGTATAAATGTGATTTAAAAAAGCAGTATAGGTGTATTTTCAAAACTGAGCTCTGACATAGGCACTGAGTCCATTACCATAGGTAAATCGGGTATGATTAAAAAAGCAAATGATAGGAATTTAACATAACCCATTCACTGCAATTATGAAAGTACATGTTTGAGTGAACCTTACGTTGTAAGACAAACTAAAAGGTGGTTTAAAAGGCAAATTTAAAACTTTCTTAATGCGCTATTTAAAGCGGTTTTATCTATTTCGAACAAATGGCATGAGAATCTAACAGTAAAAACTTGATTTCACGGCTTATCGCGCAAAATTTTCCTATACCTTCTTAACTTGGTGTTTATAATTATTAGCTCGGCTGTTTTCGAAGAAAACCAAAGGTATTATAATCATCTTGGCATCGTTGGCGTTGTTGGCGTTGGCGAAACAAACTTTAACCTTTGTCATAACCTTTGAATGGTAAGCCATAGAGCCTTCATATTTCACATGATTATTGCTTGGGACAAGACCTTTCTGTAAGTACCAAGTTCAAGGTCATCAGTCAAGGTCAAGGTCATTTTTCAAGGTCAAATTTCTTTAAAAAATTTAACCTTGGTCATAACTTTTGAATGGTAAGTCATAGAGCCTTCATATTTCACATGATTTTTGCTTGAAACAAGACCTTTCTGTATGTACCAAGCTCAAGGTCATCAGTCAAGGTCAAGGTCATTTTTGAAGGTCAAATCTCTTTTAAAAAACTTAACCTTGGTCATAACTTTAGAATGGTAAGTCATGGAGCCTTCATATTTCACATGATTATTGCTTGGGGCAAGACCTTTCTGTAGGTACCAAGTTCAAGGTCATCAGTCAAGGTCAAGGTCATTTTTCAAGGTCAAGTTTGTTTGAAAAAATTAAAGGTCAGGGAATTGTCAGGGAATTTTGGAATTTGGTCAGTGAAAAATAAAAATCCTAAAAAGTCGGGGAAGAATTATTTCAAAGGTTGAAAGATGTTTGCATTGAAGGTTTTCAATGGCTATGGCATTCTTTAGGTATTTGATATTTGACTATCACACTCACAATTAAGAACTAAATTCAAATAACAGTAAACAAAGTAAAGTATAAATGTGATTTAAAAAAGCAGTATAGGTGTATTTTCAAAACTGAGCTCTGACGTAGGCGCTGAGTCTATTACCATAGGTAAATCGGGTATGATTAAAAAAGCAAATGATAGGAATTTAACATGACCCCTTCACTGCAATTATGAAAGTACATGTTTGAGTGAACCTTACGTTGTAAGACAAACAAGAACGTTAGTTTAAAAGGCAAATTTAAAACTTTCTTAATGCGCTATTTAAAGCGGTTTTATCTGTTTTGAACAAATGGCACGAGAATCTAACGGTAAAAACTTGATTTCACGGCTCATCGCGCAAAATTTACCTATACCACCTTAACTTGGTGTTTATAATTATTAGCTCAGCTGTTTTCGAAGAAAACCCAAGGTATTATAATCACCTTGGCATTGTTGGCGTTGTCGTTGTTGGCGTTGGCGAGACAAACTTTAACCTTGGTCATAACTTTTGAATGGTAAGTCATAGAGCCTTCATATTTCACATGATTTTTGCTTGGAAGAAGACCTTTCTGTATGTACCAAGTTTAAGGTCATCAGTCAAAATCAAGGTCATTTTTGAAGGTCAAATCTCTTTTAAAAATCTTAACCTTGGTCATAACTTTAGAATGGCAAGTCATGGAGCCTTCATATTTCACATGATTATTGTTTGAGACAAGATATTTCTGTATGTACCAAGTTTAATGTCATCAGTCAAGGTCAAGGTCATTTTTGAAGGTCAAATCTCTTTTAAAAAACTTAACCTTGGTCATAACTTTAGAATGGTAAGTCATGGAGCCTTCATATTTCACATGATTATTGCTTGGGGCAAGACCTTTCTGTAGGTACCAAGTTCAAGGTCATCAGTCAAGGTCATTTTTCAAGGTCAAGTTTGTTTGAAAAAATTAAAGGTCAGGGAATTGTCAGGGAATTTTGGAATTTGGTCAGTGAAAAATAAAAATCCTTAAAAGTCAGGGAAGAATTATTTCAAAGGTTGAAAGATGTTTGCATTGAAGGTTTTCAATGGCTATGGCATTCTTTAGGTATTTGATATTTGACTTTCACACTCACAGTTAAGAACTTAATTCAAATAACAGTAAACAAAGTAAAGTATAAATGTGATTTAAAAAAGCAGTATAGGTGTATTTTCAAAACTGAGCTCTGACGAAGGCTGTGAGTCCATTACCATAGGTAAATCGGGTATGAATAAAAAAGCAAATGATAAGAATTTAACATGACCCCTTCACTGCAATTATGAAAGTACATGTTTGAGTGACCCTTACGTTGTAAGACAAACAAAAACGTTGGTTTAAAGGGCAAATTTAAAACTTTCTTAATGCGCTATTTAAAGCGGTTTTATCTATTTCGAACAAATGGCACGAGAATCTAACGGTAAAAACTTGATTTCACTGCTCATCGCGCAAAATTTACCTATACCACCTTAACTTGGTGTTTATAATTATTAGCTCGGCTGTTTTCGAAGAAAACCCAAGGTATTATAATCACCTTGGCATTGTTGGCGTTCTCGTTGTTGGCGTTGGCGAGACAAACTTTAACCTTGGTCATAACTTTTGAATGGTAAGTCATAGAGCCTTCATATTTCACATGATTTTTGCTTGGAAGAAGACCTTTCTGTATGTACCAAGTTCAAGGTTATCAGTCAAAATCAAGGTCATTTTTGAAGGTCAAATCTCTTTTAAAAAACTTAACCTTGGTCATAACTTTTGAATGGCAAGTCATGGAGTCTTCATATTTCACATGATTATTGTTTGAGACAAGACCTTTCTGTAGGTACCAAGTTCAAGGTTATCAGTCAAGGTCAAGGTCATTTTTCAAGGTCAAATTTCTTTAAAAAATTTAACCTTGGTCATAATTTTTGAATGGTTAGTCAAAGAGCCTTCATATTTCAAATGATCATTGCTTGGTACAAGACCTTTCTGTAGATACCAAGTTCATATATTTGCATTTGCCTAAGAAATAATTAACAGCTGAGCGTTTGCACCCGCTTGCGGTACTCTTGTTAGCTCACCTGAGCACGAAGTGCTCAAAGTGTGCTTTTGTGGTTAGGTGAATGTCCGTCGTGTGTCGTCAACATTTGCCTTGTATGCACTCTAGAGACCACATCATTTGCCCATTCAACCTGAAATTTGGTCAGAATGATTGTCTTGATGAAATCTCGGACTAGTTTGAAATTGGGTCAACTGGGGTCAAAAACTATGTCATGGGGTCAAATCTTAAAAAAACTTGTATGCACTCTAGAGGCCACACTTTTTCCCTGATCAACCTAAAATTTGGTCAGAATGATTGTCTTTATGAAATCTCGGATGAGTTTGAAATTGGGTCAACTGGGGTCAAAAACTAGGTCAAAGGGTAAAATCTTAAAAAAAACCTTGTTATGCACTCAAGAGGCCACATTTTTTGCCCAATCAACCTGAAATTTGGTCAGAATGATTGTTTTTGTGAAATCTTGGACGAGTTTCAATTTGGGTCAACTGGGGTCAGAAAGTAGGTCACAGGGTCAAATCTTAGAAAAAACTTGTATGCACTGTAGAGGCCACATTTTTATGCCCCCGATAGGGAGGCATAATAAATTTGACTTGTCCGTCCGTCCGTCTGTCCGTCCGTCTGTCCGTCCGTCCGTCCGTCATTCCGTCCAAAAACTTTAACATTGGCCATAACTTCCTTATTACTATCAAAGCGGTGTCGGGGGCATTGTCATCTTACAGTGACAGCTCTTGTTCAAATCATAGAAAAACCTTGGAAGTCAACCTGAAAATTTTGAAGGAAGGATTCTCAAGTTTTATAGTTCTAAGCAACAGCATTGTTTAGCTTAGTGACATTCGTTTATCATTTTCTTTCTTAACCTACTTTTGAAAATTTTGGACAGTTCATTCAGATGAGGGATTTAGGGCCACTATGGTCCTCTTATTATCTTAGAACTTTATTCAGCCTAAAAATTGAAAGGCTTTGCAACCCTTGCCTCCAGAGCTGACTTATCAGATTAGATTTTCTGTTGTATTGTAGGAAAATTACACCAGAAAAGAGCATCCAATCTTAAAAAAAAAATCAACCTGAATAAATATGAATAGGTACAATATAATGTACTTGTGCTAAATAAAAAACTCCTAGGTAGGGTGAGTCTGATATTCCTATGTTTTATCCTCCTTTTTTGATAGCTGATTGTCTACTTATGATGATAAGCTTGGTAGATTCTTTCTAATGTTTATAAAGAATATTTAATGCCAATATTCATTTATATGCAGCTGAAATATTGAATCAGGGAATAATGATACAAAATATAAGGAAATCTTTTAAAATGGGATAATGTGATGCTATATTGTCTAATGTAAACGGCTTGCATATTATTTCTTGGCCTGAGACTTTGTTTATTTTCCGTGAGTGAAATCGGAAAATCTGGATGGTCGACGATATCCGCTAATTTGATTTACGAATTAAGTGTTCACTTGAGTCTGATAGACTAATCAAATCGGTGGTGTAGGGGTTAAGACATCTGTCCCTAGTTCAAGAGACCTGGAGTTCAAACCGTGTAGAAATTATAGGTATTGCTATAGCCTCCATGTCGTCGTTGTCATCGTTGTCGTTCTCGTTGTCTTCGTCGTGCGAAAACTTTGACATTTTGTTATATCTCTGGTTCTATTGAAGGCATTCACTTGAAACTTGACACACATGTTCACCATCAAAAGAGCATCCTATACTATCAAGGGGGATAACCCTAGATGCATTTTGTGCAAATTATGCCCCTTTTTCGACTTATTAGCTCACCTGAGCACAAAGTGCTCAAGGTGAGCTTTTGTGGTCGCGTGATGTCCGTCGTCCGTCGTGCGTCGTGTGTTGTCAACATTTACCTTGTAGACACTCTAGAGGCCACATTTTTTGCCCAATCAACCTGAAATTTGGTTAGAATGACTGTCTTGATGAAATCTCGGACATATTCGAAATTTGGTCAAGTGGGGTCAAAAATGAGGTCACAGGGTCAAATCTTAGTTAAACCTTGTAGACACTCTAGAAGCCATATTTTGTGCCCAATCAACCTGAAATTTGGTCCAATTGATTGTTTTCATAAAATCTCGGACAAGTTCGAAATTGGGTAAAAGTGGGGTCAAAAATGAGGTCACGGGGTCAAATCTTAGAAAAACCTTGTAGACACTCTAGAAGCCATATTTTTTGTCCAATCAACCTGAAATTAGGTCAGAATGATTGTCTTGATGAAATCTGGGACAAGTTCGAAATTGGGTCAACTGGGGTCAAAAATGAGGTCACAGGGTCAAATATTAGAAAAACCTTGTAGACACTCTAGAGGCCACATTTTTTGCCCAATCAGCCTGAAATTTAGTCAGAATGATCATCTTGATGAAATCTCAGACAAGTTCGAAATTGGGTCAAGTGGGGTCAAAAATGAGGTCACAGGGTCAATTCTTAGAAAAACCTTGTAGACACTCTAGAGGCCACATTTTTTGCCCAATCAACCTGAAATTTGGTCAGAATGATTGTCTTGATCAAATCTCGGACAAGTTCGAAATTGGGTCAAGTGGGATCAAAAATGAGGTCACTGGGTCAATTCTTAAAAAAACCTTGTAGACACTCTAGAAGTCATATTTTGTGCCCAAAAACCTGAAATTGGTCAGAATGATTGTCTTGATGAAATCTCGTACAAGTTCAAAATTGGGTCAAGTGGGGTCAAAAATGAGGTCACAGGGTCAATTCTAAGAAAAACCTTGTAGACACTCTAGAGGGCATTTTTTTGCCCAATCAACCTGAAATTTGGTCAGTATGATCATCTTGATAATATCTCTGACAAGTTCGAAATTGGGTCAACTGGGGTCAAAAATGAGGTCACAGGGTCAAATCTAAGAAAAACCTTGTAGACACTCTAGAAGCCACATTTTTTGCCCAATCAACCTGAAATTTGGTCAGAATGATTGTCTTGATGAAATCTCGGACAAGTTTGAAAATGGGTCAACTGGTGTCAAAAATGAGGTCACAGGGTCAAATCTTAGAAAAACCTTGTAGACACTCTAGAAGCTATAATTTTTGCCCAATCAACCTGAAATTAGGTCAGAATGATTGTCTTGATAAAATCTCGGACAAGTTAGAAATTGGGTCAAGTGGGGTCAAAAATGAGGTCAAGGGGTCAATTCTTAGAAAAACCTTGTAGACACTCTAGAAGCCATATTTTGTGCCCAATCAACCTGAAATTAGGTCAGAATGATTGTCTTGATAAAATCTCGGACAAGTTCGAAATTGGGTCAAATAGGGTCAAAAATGAGGTCACAGGGTCAAATATTAGAAAAACCTTGTAGACACTCTAGAGGCCACATTTTTTGCCCAATCAACCTGAAATTTGGTCAGAATGATTGTCTTTATCAAATCTCAGACAAGTTTGAAATTGGGTCAACTGGGGTCAAAAATGAGGTCACAGGGTCAATTCTGAGAAAAACCTTGTAGACACTCTAGAGGCCATTTTTTTGCCCAATCAACCTGAAAATTGGTCAGTATGATCATCTTGATATAATCTCGGACAAGTTCGAAATTGGGTCAAGTGGGTTCAAAAATGAGGTCACAGGGTCAAATCTAAGAAAAACCTTGTAGACACTCTAGAAGCCATATTTTTTGCCCAATCAACCTGAAATTTGGTCAGAATTATTCTTTTGATGAAATCTCGGACAAGTTAGAAATTGGGTCAAGTGGGGTCAAAAATGAGGTCACAGGGTCAAATATTGGAAAAACCTTGTAGACACTCTAGAAGCCATATTTTTTGCCTGATTAACCCGAAAATTGGTCAGAATGATCATCTTGATGAAATGTAGGTCAATTTTGAAATTGGGTCAAGTGGGGTCAAAAATGAGGTCACGGGGTCAAATCTTAGAAAAACCTTGTAAGCAGTGTAGAGGCATCATTTTTGCCCAATCGATCAGAAATTTGGTAAGAATTCTTCATTCTTTCTAAATCTACTTTAAACTATTTTCGACAGTTCATTCAGGTTAGCGATCTAGGGCCACTATGGCCCTCTTGTATTTTTTCCCACCATCCAGCACTCGGTAGCCGAGATTAGGCACCCGTAGGCGGTGCTCTTATTCTGTCTTACAATCACTTATGACTTTTTTTATCGGATGGGGTGTCGTTTTTCCCTTTTTGGCCAATCTCGATTACCTATAGATGTGGTAACTATGTGGCAGTGCTTTTATTCTTCTTCATGGTTTTGGGGACGGGCTCGAAAGAAGGCTTTGAAGGGAGATAATATTCTTTTCTCAAAAATGGGAAACATAATTTTCATCGCGAATTAAGAGACATAAGTTCGGTAAATAATTCCGCTAATTCAATTTTATATAATAATAAAGCCTTCTTTGCATCTGAGATGTCGCAAAAGGATATAACTGGAAGTGGTCGTTTTCTGAAATCAAGGAGAAAAAAATACTCCCTTACCGTGAGATATTAAGAGGGACGAAAAAAGTATGAACAAGAAAAAAAGGGCTAGTCTTACGTTTGAACTCACAGATGAATGATTGTGAGTGCGCACCTTAACCGACTGAGCTATCATTTCTGGCCTTACCCTTTGGTTAAATTGTGTATTTATGAATAAACTACAGTTAATGCCTTCCGAAGATATATGGAATATGCTCTGAGTCTCAGGCAAAATTAGCCAAATAATATGATCAAAGCTTATCAGTTTTATTTTATCACATTTATGTCTCTTATTTTGTTTAATAATTGTTTAGATATTTTGAAACAGCAGATATGGGTAAAAAAAGGATTTCTTCCTTATTCACCTGCTCTACTGTATAAAAAAAAATCACATAGAAATGGGAAAAATGTTAGGTTTCTCAACTTTTGCTAGGTCAAGGGTCAGGACTTTTTTAGGCATCCTGTGAACAAAAAAAAAGGGAGTGGCCAACGGAGGTCATATAAGAGTTAAAGTATTTAACGATTTTTGTCAGTAAAAACATGAATTGGTCAGGGAAAAGCCAGTGAAAAGCCTGGGAATTTTGTTTCACCAAAGTGCTGGCAACTCTTTTGTTAGTCAAACGCCTCATTTGTGCAAAATTTCTAAGAATTTAAGTGCTCTTATTTCGGAATGATTACTGCATAATCCATTAACATTTTATGATAAATTTTGCATACACGTCAGCAACGTAAAAATTATCCAATTTTTATGTGACGTATTGTGTCAATAATGAAAACACTTTAGCAACACAATAGTTAATTTGTGTATAGGTGTATTTTCAAAACTGAGCTCTGACCTAGATGTTGAGTCCATTACCATAGGTTTATGAGTAAACCTTAAGATCTAAGACAAGCACTAAGTTTCATTTGAAAGGTAATTTGTATCTTTTTTATATCTGTTTTATCTATTTTGAAAGAATAGCACGGAAATTTAACCGTTAAAAGTAGACTTCACAGCTCACCGCTCAAAATCTACCTATACACACATTTATACCTGGTATAAATTTCGTACACATTATTTTGCATAGGACAATACTATTCGAAAGATATGAGGGTATTGTAGGTGGTAACTATTTTATGACGCTAAGTATACATGTAGTCTTCTTCAATGTTATTTTACATATTAGTTATATGTGATCACTTCTGATAGCTTGTAAATAAATATCAATTTGGAAAAAGTCAGAATTCTTTCTGATTGCTGGCAACATTCATTACCTTCTATTTTCAGTATCTCTCAAATCTTGATGTTTAAGCCATTGGAGCTACATGTGTCCTCTTGTGACTTGTCTTTTACTTACTAGCTCATAACTCAAGCTCATTGTCTTAAAACAGTACATGTATATATGATTACAAATGATTAGGAGAGCTTCAAATTATACCTAAGAATCATATTTTCTATTCTATGGATATTGTTGAAATTGAAATGTTCAATTCTTCAAATTCTTTAAAGGCCTCTTGGGCTATTGTCATGGCGCTGTGTCTGTGGCGTCTGTCAATGCATCTATGCAATAGGTCGTAAACTTTTTTTAAAAAATCTTCTCAGAAACTACTGGAATAATTTCATCCAAACTTCACAGGAATGATCCTGGTTGACCCTCTTTCAAAGCTGTTCAAGAAATTTTGATCCATTGAAAAACATGGATTTAATGGGCGTGGCTACTTTCAAAATATGGTAAAAAGTGACTTTTCTCAGAACGTAATAGATGGACGCCAATTAATTTTTACATGAAATATCCTTTGATGAACTTTTATCAGTCTGCAAAAAATTATTGTAATCCGATGACAAATATGCATTTTATGGCTGGAGGTCATTTCTCTATATGTTATATATTAGAAACTTTGAAAATCATTTTCTCAGAATCATAGTGATGGATATCAACCAAATTTCACTGGCAAAATCATTTTTTCAGAATCTGATTGAAGCATATCAATCATATTTCACTGGAATGAGCCTTTAGTAACCCCTTATCAGTCTACCAAAAATTATTGTGATCAGATGAAAAATATGTCTTTTATGAGCTGAGGTCATTTCTCTATATGATTTATAGTGGAAACTTTGAAAATCATTTTCTCAGAATTTTACCGATGGATATCAACCAAATATTACAGGAATGTTCCTTTGGTGACCCATTATCAGGCTGCAAAAAATTACTGTGATTGGACAAAAAATATTTATTTAACAGGCTGGGGTCAATTTTCTATATGTTATTCATCAATCATGAATTTTTCTTTGCAGAAATATTTCAGTATGTGACAGTTAAAAACACTTATTTACTTGTTTGAGTTATGTTCCCTTGACTTTACCAAAATTAAGTTTTCTTAAAGATCCTTTTTACAGTTACAGCCACATATATTGATTATTAAAGCTTCATAAGATCATGAGAGCAATTTTCATGTTGATAATAATCTCACATCTTTATTTGACAACAGTGTGATTTTCTAGCTATCTAGGCTCAGGTGAGTGATTAAGGACCATCATGGTCCTCTTGTTTAATGTGCCCTTGAGTTTGACAAAATTGGGAGTTTTTGACTTTATTAACACTCCAATGTCCATCATAGTTATTATCACTACAATATCCATCAATTAGTTAATCAACTAGTCAGCTAGTCAATCATTTCTTTTGATTTGACTACATTACTGCTTTTAAATTTGAGTTTTCTCTAAGAACCCAAAAAGTCTAGTCTAAGCTTTGATTTACTATTACAAGAATTCCAGGCCTAACAAGCAACTCAAGCCAAGCCATTCATGGCTTTCTAGTTACAAGATCGAACAGTTACTGATTTATACTGACCAATAAATTGTTTACTTACTTTCCTGGTGCAATATACCAAAAAGTGGTCACTAAATGATGTGTTTGCAACACCTGACTGTAAAACTTTTCTAGTGTCCGAAACTAAAACAAGATCAATAGTGGTACGAGAAGATTGTGTAATTCTAGTGTGCTTATTTATCAGTTGAGAAAAATGAAAACAATTCATGAAATCTTTTAAATAAGAGAAGAATTTACAAGTTGAAGAAAGTGAGACATCGGTAGTAAAATCTCCTAAATGATATGTTTCATTTGATCTAAAATCTATGCTTCTAGAACAAACAGATTCTAAAATACATGTACTTTAAAAGTTCAATAGTTTTGGTGGTCAATCAATGACTGATAGTAAAATAGGTTTGCTTTTAGGTAATAACAGTTCAATCCACAAGGCTTCAATATCTTGATGGTGTAGATCTTTTTCGAATATTGAAATTATTTGTCTCTCACTAATGGGTTGATAATCATAGACCTATATGAGATAGCGGCTGGAGGCTAGGAAAGAATGACGTGGTTGTACTGGTGAGAGAAATATAAGGAATCCATTGTTAGGTGCTCCAGCCGCCGCGATATAATTGAAATAATGTTGAAAGCGGCGTTAAACCCCATTCAATCAATCAATCGAATATTGAAAGATAAATCGTTCCTAATGTACATACATACACCACCTCCCTGGCAATTACAATCATGACGAAAAACGCTGTAATTCTGGATACTAAGTTCAGAGTCAAATATGTTGTTGTGTAATCATGTTTCAGAAATTCCAATAACAGCGGCTTTAGTTTCCAAAGCAAGTGATATCATTTTGTGTAATTAAGCTTGAGGCTTCTTATGTTGACATGAAAGAAATGCAGTCCACATTATCCAATTTTTCAGATGTGTTTTATTGATTACAAGTGGACCAGGGCACCAAGTAATACAATAACGTTGAGCCACTGAGATCTAGAACATGAACTTGATGAATGGGGTCCAGGACTGTGATGAATCAATAATTAAGGAAAGTAGATGATTGTCTTTGATTGTTGCATCATGGTGGACCCTTGATCCAAACCTTAACCTTTGACCTAGTTCCATAATTATTGAATTATAAGGTCTAGGACTGTATGAAGTCAATGATTCTGCAATTATAATGGTTGCTTGATGACTGTCTTTGATTCTGCCTAGAAATAGAACCCTTAACCCAGACCATGACCCTTGACCTACTTTCTTAAATTTATAAATATAGGGTCTAGGACTCTATTAAGTCGATAAGAAAGGTAGGAAGATGTTGTTGCTTTTAGCTCCACTGGCTGAAGGCCACTGGGGCTATTATCATGGCGTTGTGGCCACCATCCCTCCGTCAGTACGTCCGGTCAAAAAACTTTCTTTAAAAATCTTCTCCTCAGAAACTATTGGATGAATTTCAACCAAACTTCACAGGGATGTTCTTGGGGTGACCCTCTTTTCAAAAATCTTCAAGACATTTTGATCAAATGGAAAACATAGATTATATGGGCGTGGCTAATTTCCAAATATGGTAAAAAGTGAGTTTTCTCGGATTCTAATTGATGGATACCAATAAAATTTTACATGAATGAATGATCCTTGGGTGACTCTTTATTAGTCTACAAAATGTTATTGTGATCGGATGAAAAATATGTTTTTTATGGGCAGAGGTCATTTCTCTATATGTTTTATAGTGGAAACTTTGAAAATCTTTTTCAACATCAGTAGAACCCAAAATATCTAAAATTCTAGTCAAAACTTTGATTTACTATTACAAGAATTTCAAGCCTGTGGAGTGATTCAAGCCATTCATGGCTTTCTAGTTTCATTCTCACATCATGTTGAACCCTTGACCCTGACTTTGACCTACTTTCTGAACAATTGATTTAATTAGGCTACAGCCCTATCAAATCAATAATTAAGGTTGACAGATGCTTATCTTTGATTCTGGCATCCTATAGAACCCTTGATCCCAACCTTGACCTTTGACCTACTTTCTAAGATATTGAATTAACAGGTCAAGAACTATACATAAGGCAATGAAAAAAACACACCAAAAAAACCTAGCACAATCAGTTCTGAATTATAGAATTTTCAATCTACTTCTTTTTGATTGTCTTTCAACCTATTAATAATATGTAGACATTGCATGTCCTAACATCAACCATAAGATATCGCTATTTGGTTGGTGGTCATTTTAAAGGCCCTTTTGGCGTTCAATCGTTTTTAGCTCACCTGAGCACAAAGGGCTCAAGGTGAGCTTTTAGGGTTACTTGATGTCCGTCATGCGTCGTCCGTCGTCAACATTTACCTTGTGGACACTCTAGAGGCCATATTTTTAGCCCAATCAACCTGAAAATTGGTCAGAATGATTATCTTGATGAAATCTTGGACAAGTTTGAAATTTGGTCAAGTGGGTTCAAAAACAAGGTCACGGGGTCAAATCTTAGAAAAACCTTGTGGACATTATAGAGGCCATATTTTTAGCCCAATCAATCTGAAAATTGGCCAGAATGATTATATTGCTAAATTCTCGGACAAGTTTCAAATTGGGTCAAGTGGGGTCTAAAACTAGGTCATGGGGTCAAATCTTAGAAAAACCCTGTGGACACTCTAGAGGCCATATTTTTAGCCCAATCAACCTAAAAATTGGTCAGAATGATTATCAAGATGAAATCTTGGACTAGTTTGAAATTTGGTCAAGTGGGTCAAAAACAAGGTCACGGGGTCAAATCTTAGAAAAACCTTGTGGACATTATAGAGGCCATATTTTTAGCCCAATCAACCTGAAAATTGGCCAGAATTATTATATTGCTAAATTCTCGGACAAGTTTGAAATTGGGTCAAGTGGTGTCAAAAACTAGGTCATGGGGTCAAATCTTAGAAAAACCCTGCGGACACTCTAGAGGCCATATTTTTAGTCCAATCAACCTGAAAATTGGTTAGAATGATTATCTAGATGAGATATTGGACAAGTTTGAAATTTGGTCAAGTGGTGTCAAAAACTAGGTCAAAGGGTCAAATCTTAGAAAGACTTTGTGGACACTCTAGAGGCAATATTTTTAGCCCAATCAACCTAAAATTGGCCAGAATGATTATATTGCTAAATTCTCGGACAAGTTTGAAATTGGGTCAAGTGGGGTCTAAAACTAGGTCATGGGGTCAAATCTTGGAAAAACCCTGCGGACACTCTAGAGGCCATATTTTTAGCCCAATCAACCTGAAAATTGGTCAGAATGATTATCTAGATGAAATCTTGGACAAGTTTGAAATTTGGTCAAGTGGTGTCAAAAACTAGGTCAAAGGGTCAAATCTTAGAAAGACTTTGTGGACACTCTAGAGGCCATATTTTTAGCCCAATCAACCTAAAATTTGGTCAGAATGATTATCTTTATGGAATCTCGGACAAGTTCGAAAATGGGTCAAGTTGGGTCAAAAACTTGGTCACAGGGTCAAATCTTAGAAAAACCTTCAGGACACTTTAGAGGTCATGTTTTTAGCCCAATTTACCTGGTCACAATGATCATCTTCATGAAATCTTGGACAAGTTTCAAATTGGGTCAAGTTGTGTCAAAAACTAGGTCAAGGGGTCAAATCTTAAAAAAAAACTTGTAGTTACTCTAGACAGCATATTTTTAGCCCAATCAACATGAAAATTAGTCAGAATGATTATCTATAATTCCAAAGGTATTAAGAATAAAAAATTCTTTAAATCACTTCTGGTTGCCATTGAAACATTAAAGATTGAAAAAGACCGTTTTGCGAGTGTTAAATTCAAATATATCATTTATGCAGCACAAACTAAAATAAAAACACATAAGATATAATTCCCCATACCCTACTGAAATATTGATATTTGCATTTTTTGAAACGTTATGACAAAATACAGACATTGTTTTCCGTTTTACAAGGAAATACCACATTAACATTCATATCCCATAAATGAAGACAATTTCAGAACACCCTCAATTGACTAGATAATTGCACTCCCATTCAATGTTATGATAATATACAAAATTGCTCAATTAGACCTTTTAGGATATATAAGATTTTTTTTCAAAAGCCCATTTTCAGTCCTTGGATACGGGTATCCAACGCTAAGCAATCCGAATATTTCTTAATAAAGTTCAAACTTTCTTCTAACTTATATATCAAAATAGTTGTGTAAACTGGTTTCATTTTTAAGGAAAAAGGCTACAAAATCACCCAAAAAATGCTTAATTTTGGGTTGTTTCGGCAAATTACCATGGCAACTATTACAATTTTTGTTCTTTTTGCTTGTATTTTGATAGAGGCTTATTGGATCTCTTTTCTTATCACATGTAAACTTTCAGGGACTTAAGATAACTGATTTAAGAAAATAGTAAAAATGGTTGCCATGGTAACAAAAATGCCCAATGATTTTTTTGCAGTTTTTGAAAGAGCACTTTTTTTAGATATGTCCCAATAATCATCAACGGTTCATCATGCTGCAAAAATTTAAGAAATAACTCAGAAGTAGCAAAATCAGCCATATTATGAGTCATAGTTACCGTTGTCAAGGTAACCAATGTACACAACAACAAAATAATTTGTATCTTAGTTGCTCCTTTTATATAATAAATTCCATCTACACATCAAATGTCAGTCATAAGCGAAGAAAAACAGGAAATTATAAACAACATTTTCAGATAAATTTATCAAAATAAGCCACATTTGTTGTCATGGTAACCAATCTTTCTGACACTAACTGACACAAAAAAGATCTAGTTCAAAAGTTTAGGTCCTATTCTATCAAATACATACGAAAACAACCATCATTTTCATATAAAGACCAAATTATAAAGCTTCAAAAAAGCTTAATTTTGCAAAATTCTGTGCTTTGAAGGTCGTTGCCATGGTAACCAGATGATCTTAAAACATTCTTTTTGTCAATTGCTTCCCTTATTATTAGTCCCTTCCTGTATGTGAAATTTCTTCAAAATCGGAGACCATGTGTGCCAAAATTGTTTAAGTCGTTACAGAGAATGGGTATTAAACAGCATAATTAAAAGGACTGTTTCTTAGTGAATGAAATACAGCATTTGATCTCACATTTGTTCTATGCAAAAAGCATTAAAGAGATCTGAACTTATGTATGGTATTGGATTTACCAAGAACAAAATGCAATTTTTTCATAAAAATCAAAGAATCGTAAATAACCTTTTGGTTCTCATGTTTTCAAGTGATTAAAGTCAATGAGAAGGTTGGTATATGACAGTCTTTGATTCTGGCTTCATGATGAACCGTTGACCCTAACCATGACCTTTGACATACTTTCGTATATTGAATTACTATGGCCACAACAGTATTCAATCATTAATCAAAGTTGGTAGATGATTGTCTTTGATTCTGGCATTCCTTTGAACCCTTGATCTCAACCTTGACATTTGACATACTTTCTAAAATATTGAATTATCAGGTCAAGAACTATATTTTGCCACTAATAAGTGTTTGGGGATGATTGTCTCTTATTCTGGAATCCTTAAGAATCCTTGACCCTGACCATGACCTTTAACCCTACTCTCTTAAATTTAGAAAAAATAGGATCTAGGTTTGTATTAATTAAATAGTGAGATTTAAATTTTCATAGATATTGACCTGCTTTCTAAAATATAATTTACTTTAATTTCTCTCAATTAAACAAATTAATGTTTCTTCTTAATTTCCTTGGGGCAATTCCAGTGGATCAATACTTTGATCTCAAGTATTTCTTTTTTCTAAATAATAGACCACAATTTTCAAGGAAAAAAAACATTTGAAAAAAACAGGTATTTCAGTCTCAAAGGTAATGCAATCCTGGTTTAATTCAAGGAAGTGACTAGCGGTACGGGTCCGTACGGCTTATCTAGTAGGCTAAATGTACGGACCCGTACGGCCAGCCAATCCTCACTGGACAGGCTAGCCATACGGGAGTTTTTCAACCAAACAGAATTCAGAACGGGAATGAATAATAAATGTTATCTTTCGATACTTCGATATTTTTCCGTTCTGTCTGTATGTGGCTTAAAAGTATATAAAATATATATCTAGTGCAAAAGTCTGTTACCGGACGACAAAAGTGTAAAAATATATCTTCCTTGATAAGGAAATTATTCGCTGGACAATCAAATTGTCGCTATGTCTCTTTGAACACGGACACTGAGTCCCTGCATTGAATAATTCTTAAAATACGATCTTCTACAAAACTCTTGCTACCTGAGATTTACAATGTCATTAACTTGTGGGAAAATGCTATAAAGAATGAAATTCAAATGTTCGTTGTCGTTGGAACATTACAGAAATTACACATTTAAAATGACTTTTTGTTTGTAGTTTAAAATCGATGATACGAAAAATTCAAATGACCAAAATCTGCAAGTCGGAAAAGCAATTCAGTGCCTGTATGACTGTTAATAGGAAAAACTAAACGCCAAAGCATATTTAAGTGTGAATTTTTTAATTGAAATCGATACGACAATCTTCAAATAAGGAAATAGAAAGAATGTTTAATTTTTTTACATTGAATTTTTTTTGCGCCTGTCTCTAGTGAATTTTTGCCACCACGAATATTCTTTTTGTATCGGAAAACTTCCGGAACACGTTGAAATATTTCCGGGCACGTTTACAGGTTAACCTCCGTTCTATTACATTTGGTGAAATAAGTAAATCCTATTACAAATTTCCAACACATTTGCACATTAGAAAAGATTTTGAACAAAAATGACAAACCGGTATGTCCAATATTGAGGTAAAAAAATATGCTATTGGCCTCTAATTAATTGCCAATAGGGCTACCAGGTCACAAGGATGAACCCTATCGTAAATGGGAAAGATCCATGCCATATCACGGGAAAAGGGGCCATAAAGATAAATTTCTTGTTTACACTCTGGAGGCGACAAATATTGTCCAATCTTCATGAAACATGGTCAGAATGTTTGCCAGGTCACAAGGATGAACCCTTTTGATAATTGGAAGGATCCATGCCATATCACGGGAAAAGGGGCCTTAAAGACAAATTTCTTGATTACACTCTGGAGGCCACAAATATGGCCCAATCTTCATGAAACTTGGTCAGAATGTTTACCTGGTCACAAGGATAAACCCTTTTGAAAATGGGAAGGATCTATGCCATTTCACAGGAAAAGGGGTCTTAAAGACAAATTTCTTGATTAAACTCTGGAGGCCACAAATATTGTCCAATCTTCATGAAACTTGGTCAGAATGTTTGCCAGGTCACAAGGATTAATCCTATTGAAAATGGAAAGGATCCATGCCATATTACGGGAAAAGGGGCCTTAAAGTCAAATTTCTTGTTTTCACTCTGGAGTCCACAAATATAGACCTATCTCCATGAAACTTGGTCAGAATGTTTGCCAGGTCACAAAGATTACCTTATTGAAAATGGAAAGGATCCATGCCATTTCATGGTAAAAGGGGCCTTAATGACAATTTTCGTGTTTTCACTTTAGAGGTCACAAATATGGCCCAATATTCATGAAACTTTGCCAGAATGATAGCTAGGTCTCAAGGATGAGCCCTATTGTAAATGGGAAGGATACATGCCATATCACAGGAAAAGGAACTTTAATGATTATTTATTTGTTTATACTCTTAGAGGCCACAAATATGGCCCAACCTTCATTGAACTTGGTCAGAATGTTGGTCAGGTCTCAAGGATGAATCCAATAAAAAAAATCGGAAGTCCATGCCATATCATGCATTGATCTCATGTAGAATCATCATTTAATGGAAGTGATGTCCCAGGGGTCAAAAAGACTCAGGTGAGCGATCTAGGACGACCATGGTCCTCTTGTCTTGTTTATGCTCTAGGGGCCACAAATATGGCCAATTTCCATGAAACTTGGTCAGAATGTTGGTAAAGTCACAACGATGCAGCCTATTGAAAACGGGAAGATACATGCCATTCCACAGGAAAAGGAGTCTTAATGACATTTTCTTGTTTATTCACTAGAGGCCACAAAATTAATATGGCCCAATCTTCATAAAACTTGGTCAGAATGTAGGTCAGGTCACAAGGATAAACCTATTGAAAATGGGAAGGACTTGTGCCATATCACAATTTTTATAGGGGTCGAAATGATAATTTTTTATAACTTTTTATAACTCTGGAGGCCACAATTTTGGTCCAAACTTCATGAAACTAAAATGGTTTTGTGAAGAAATATCTCCTTTATGACATCTGCCTATTTAATCCATGTGATGTCCCAGAGGAAAGAGGCTCAGGTTAGCGATCTAGGACCATCATCGTCCTCTTGTTATTATATGCCGCCTGAGGCGGACGTTTTTTGGCATCATCTTCTCCATCTGTCCCTCCATACGCACTACGTACGTCAACTTTTCTTGTGAACGCAACTCCTCCCTGATTTATGGACCGATTTTGATGAAACTTCCACAGAATGTTCCTAGTCACCCGACCATGTGCATGAAGTCCGTTTGCTGAATTTCAGCCGCATCATGGAAAAAGGGGCATTCATTTAAAAAAAAAACATGTGAACGCAACTTCTCCCTCATTAATGGACCGATTTGGATGATACTTTCACAGAATGTTCCTATTCACCTGACCATGCATCTGAAGTCACAGTTTGGTGAATTTCAGTCGTGTCAGGAAAAGGTAACCTTCATGTTAAAAATCTTATGAACCCAACACCTCCCTCATGGACCGATTTGGATGAAACTTTCACAGAATGTTCCTAGTCACCCGACCATGCGCACATTGACACAGTTTTGTGAATTTATGCTGCATCATGGAAAAAGTGGTCTTCATGTAAAAAAAGTCTTGTGAACGCAACACCTCCCTCATTTATGGACTGGTTTGGATGAAACTTTCCACAAAATGTTCCTAGTCACCTGACCAAGCGCCTAAAGTAATGGTTTTGTAAATTTTAGCTGCGTCATGGAAAAAAGGGCCTTCATGTAAAAAATCTTGTGAATGCGTACCTCCCTCATTTATGGACTGGTTTGGATGAAACTTTCACTAAATGTTCCCAGTCACCTGACCTAGTCCATATTGTCACGGTTTGTTTGGTGAATTTTAGCGGTGTATTGGAAAAAGGGGCCTACTTGTCAAAATTCTTTTAAACGCAACTTCACACCATTTATGGAATGATTTGGATGAAAAAAATGTTCCTAGCCGCCTGACCGTGCTTATATAGTCGTGGTTTGGTGAATTACTGTTGTGTCATTGAAAAACGGGCCTTTGTGTAAAAATTCTTGTGAACGCAACTCCTCCTTTGATTATAGACTAGTTTTAAAGAAATTTCTAAGAATTTGTGCATGTTGATGCAGTTAAGTGAATTTCAGCCACGTCATGGAAAAAGGGCCTTCATGTCAAAGTTCTTTTTATTATTTCATTAATGTGCGGTTTAAAGAAGTGTAAACCCCTTTCAATCAAACAATCAAAACAAACAGTTTGAACATGACAATGTTTTGTATTTGGTTCTGTTTGAGTAAGTAGTGTTTACAATTTTTTGTGGAATAGCAGCAAAGTGGCGGCGTATATTGTGACGATGGTACTCTTGTAATGTAATTACTAAGTAAACACCGTAAATGTGTTTTTAAAAAATTCCCACTGACTGTTTCATACTGAAGCCATGTTTTGTTGATTTCACTGAGGTATGAAACTAAAAACCTAAACACACTGTATGTATATGTGAAACGGATTCATACATGAGAGTAATTTGAAACCTGTGGAGCAACTCAAGCCATTCATGGCTTTCTAGTCTTTAATCAGCCAGACACCTGTCATAATTTGATTACTCGAGTGACCCTTGAGGGGATATATACGGGTTGTTCCCACTTCGTCTAATCCCATTTGGTCTAAAAGTCAAATTCCCATTTGGTCTAAAAGCCATAATTTGATAAATTCCCATTTGGTCTAAAAGTTGATTTACTCTTTTATCTTAATAACTTTGCTTTATATAATGTTAATTTATACATTTTCTGTTTTTATTATGTAAATAAGAGTTCAATGATAGGTTTTATTTAGCATATCAGAAATGATTTTAAAAACGCTTTTAACTAATTTTCTCATATAAAATAAGAACAAACTAAAGTATTTTTTATGATATGTGAAAAAAAGCAAACTTTAAATCCTTAAAAAGGAAATTAGTAGGAAAAATTAATTGATTTTTTTCATTTATCATAAAAAATAACTTTGTGCGTATGTGTGTTTGTTGGGGGGGGGGGGGGGCTGTATATAACACCTATTTGACATCAACACCTCTTTGACACTCATAACATGTCAAAATCATTTTGTAGACGAAATGGGAAATCGATACAATAAGGTGTCAAAATCTTTTAGACCAAATGGGAATTTTTGGTCTAAACCAAGATTTTTATAGTGTAGACGAAATGGGATTAGACGAAGTGGGAATAAACCATATATACAATGGGAACAATTCAGAGAATTTAAGGTGACCACTGGCCACATACAACAGATTGCCGCTATTCACAGTAACTTTAAAGAGCAAATTTGCCAGGTTGGACCTGAGCTGGCTGCATACAGCAGTTTGGCCACTATTGTCAGGTGACCGCTCACACAGTTTTGACTTTATGCTGTTACTGCCAGCTGTCAAGTCTTCTCACATCTATTGATTTAATGTGAGCAAAATTAGCTTTAAGTGCATTCACATAAAAGTTACTATAAAATGAATAGCTTTACCAAATTGTTGATAAAAATAGGTTAAATTAGCCTCAAAGAATAAATCTCACATCATTCTTGATATTTAGCCAAGTACCGTTAGCTATGTCAGTAACAGGTCTGGCTCTCAACAGTGTTTCTGCCAGGATCAATTTTTTGAGGGTCATTTGTGACCCCCTGTCTTCATTTCTGAGGGTCATTTATAATTTTAGGGGGTCAGTTTTGTAAATGACTAAATCTAGATATTTTTTCTGAAAGAGTCATGTTACCAAAACATAGAATGAATCACTTGAAATTTTTAGAAATAAATGAACAAAATATAGAGGAATACGCTCATTAGAAACACCTATTGGCAGGAGAAAAGTTGCTTTTAAGCGGAGGTTTCTATTATCAGTCAGTATCCCAATATAAAAAGTGTACATTTTCGGCATTAGAATCAACGAATATACATGTATTAATACATGTATATCCTGCCAATGCCGATGAATTGCTTATTTCTGTGCCCCGTTTTTATTGTATGAAAATTAAAAAAAAAAGTAGTTTTGAAATTTATTTACGTCTTTATAATCAATTATCCCGAGGACCAACGGCTTTCAAATCCAAAGGCCGCCGATCGGTATGAATTAAAAGTTCCGACGTGAATTTGGTTAGCGAACATTGATTACCTTTTTCAAAGAAGGCCAGCTATGCGTTAAATGATCCACTATTTATGCAATTTAATAAGGTTGCCGAGTACACACGAGAGCAAAGCGTGTCATTGTGAAAACACTGATGCGCTCGACCAGTGCAGGTGTTTGGCGGCGCGTTTGAAGTCGGGTCATTCCCAATGAAATTCATAGATTCACAATGAAAAGAAAGAAATGATTTTCTCATGTCTTTATCATTCGGATATTTTGATTAAGATTATAATTTTAAATTTGATGTAAGTAATTTTTGCTATGAAAATGCCTTCCTGACATTTTTTCCCACCGCGACAATATTTGCAGGCTAGATTTCTTTTTATCCAAAAGAAAGAAAAATTAAGAAAGAAGAAGGGTGCGATGAAATCAATTGTATGTCAGCAACTCTCGAAAATTTTTAAAAAAGTGCGAAGTAGAGCATTAATTAAAACATTTAATCCATTAAATCAACGCAATCAAATAACAATTACGAATAGGATAAAGGTGAGATTGACATGTTGACACGTCTTTTGTGTAATTCAGAATCGTGGCGACTCCTGGAAATGATAGTCAAACTCGTTAATTTGTATATTGATTATCAATAGAACAACAACGAAAACAGGGTTGACAGATATCCGCGATACTCAATTCTTAGTTGTTCCCTGACAGTTGTTCGTTATTTTTTGTACATCTGGGCTTAAATTTCAATGGGAGCCATTAAGTACAACCTACGATAATCGTATTTTGAAGTCAATTTTTATTGCGTCACATAAAATGCGCTCGGTTAATTTTGTTGCGACGCCGACGATTTATTTGCGTCAAAAATGCAGGAAAACGCGCTTTGGGGGAAACACTGCTCTCAATTCTGTGGTTGTTAGTTTATTTCCTACTCCAAGCCTAAAGTTGTGTCATGTCCTGTGGTACATGTAGAGGTCCTTTCAAAAAATCAAGCTAGTTACAAATGTTTTATCTCTACATTAAAAGTTACTAAACATCGGGCAGTTGTTCAAACCTTACAGTTGTACATACCCTCTAAGGTAGAAATTCTTATAAAGAGACTAGCTGATCACATGTCTTCAAATGTTTCATTTCTTATCAAAGGGTACCAAACATCAGACCTTTGGTTATCTTACAGTTGTGCCATCTTTTCGTTTAACAATGTCTTTGGGAAGATCAGCTGGCCACATGTTTACAAATTTTCTATCTCTAAGGAAACCAAGCATTCAGATGGTTTTTAGCTATGGGGCTGTTGTCATGGCGTTGTGTCCGTCTGTCTGTGCGTCCGGTCGTATACCTTTTCTTTAAAAATCTTCTCCTAAGAAACTACTAGATGAATTTCAACCAACATTCACAGAAATGATCCTTGGGTGACCCTCTTTCAAAGTGTTCAAGAAATTTTGATCCAATGAAAAACATGGATTTAATGGGCGCGGCTAATTTCCAAAAAGTGGCTTTTCTTAGGTTCTAGTTGATGGATACCAATAAATTTTTTCTAGGTCTACAAAAAATTATTGTGATCAGATGAAAAATATGTATTTTATGGGCAGAGGTCATTTCTCTATATGTGATATAGTGGAAACTTTGAAAATCATTTTCTCAGAATCTAACCGATAGATATCAACCAAACTTTACATGAATGATCCTTGGGTGACCCTTTATCAGTCTACAAAAAATTATCGTGACCGGATGAAAAGTATGTCTTTTATGGGCGGAGGGCATTTCTCTATACGTTATATAGTGGAAACTTTGAAAATCATTTTCTCAGAATCTAAGTGATGGATATCAATCAAATTTCACTGGAATGATCCGTGGGTGACCCTTTATCAGTCTACCAAAAATTATTGTGATCGGAAGAAAAATTTGTATTTTATGGGCGGAGGTCATTTCTCCATATGTTAAATAGTGGAAACTTTGAAAATCATTTTCTCATAATGTAACTGATGGATACCAATCAAACCTTATTAGTATGATCCTTGGGTGACCCATTATGATGCAGCCAAAAATTATTGTCATTTGATGGAAAATATGTATTTTATGGGCGGAGGTCATTTCTCTATTAGTTATATGGTGGAAACTTTGAAAATCATTTCAACATCAGTAGAACCGAAAATTTATAAAAATCTAGTCAAAACTTAGATTTGCTATTACAAGAATTTCAAGCCTGTGGAACGACTCAAGCCATTGATGGCTTTCTAGTCTTGGTTTGTGAGTATTTGAAATCCTACATTAAATCTCTTGAAATATTTTTCGATATAACACACCATTTGAAAAAAAAGTGGACATGAATATCAGCATGTATGTCGATCTAAATTGTTTTGATGTGTTATTGAAAAATACGACATCAAAAATGATCATTTTTATGCGAGAATCTGAATATGGGTCTTTCGACATCGGCAATCACAAATAATTCAGTTCTGTCTTCTACGTCAACCCCGTGAAATTCCGACTGTCTACAGAGGCAACATTTTTTAAATACATGCCGTCTTTGGGGACCCGTTGTGTGTTTATTTTTTTTTTAATTATGGCTTCAAATTTGGAAGAAATATCAGCAGATGATTAGACTAAAGCCGTGTACAAGTTAAAACAGCATTTATTGAGAGATAGGCAAAATATGAGAGCTTAAAGTCTAATTTCGTAACTTTTCATGGGAAACCTCCGAAATAATCAATGATTGTGACCTTATTTGGGAGGGATAGAGTAAAGTTTTATTCTATAGAAGTGCTGAACACTTACAAGATCATTTTTCTGCTCTAGAATACCAGAGTTTCAATCGTTTACTTAAACGAATGAATTTATTTGACCTACCGTCTCCTCGGCATAATGTTCCGGTGCTGTCGTAGTTGACTCTCACCCGTCATCGAGATAACCGATTGTACGGTGTGTATAACTTATCTCCAAAATCAATTTTCTGGGGATTGCGCACCAATTGTACCAGATATCTTTACAACCAGCAGTGAGTATTTTTAGCTGAGGGTAACATCTGCCATGCTTCTGTTAGTATATTCGATGCAAAAAAAGATAACATTTTGAAATTGGTCTTGTCAGTATTTTCCCAATTTTAAATGAGTAACATGTTTTTCTAATTTTCTCCATCATTTCTTGAGTATATAGTTTGAGAAAAGATGACTTTTTGCTGAAAAATTTTTATATACTGGTAAACAAAAGCTTATGCCCTATTAGCCTATTTTTCTTCCTTTTTTCAATTGGAGGAAAACAGTGGACTCGAGAGTGTTAACGATCATTCTCTTATAAGATCATCATTAGACACCTTTTCCCATATCGCTTGACAGAATGGATCCATTTTTGAAAGGAATAAGTGGTGTTCCAGAATCATTCCGAATGAATTAGAAGACGACTGGACGGAATTCTCAACTCTCGAGTCTTAACGAGTAGTTTCTAGTTAATATATCATTTAGTACCTTGTGACACTTGACAGATCTGACTCATACTCGAAAGGATTTGATTTGATTTGAATTGGGGTTTAACGCCGCTTTCAACAATCTCTCAGTTATATCGCGACGACTGGAGCACCTAACGATGGATTCCTGGTATTTCTCACACCAGTACTACCACCACATCCCTTTCCTAGCCTCCAGTTGCTATTCCACATGGGTTTACGATTATCTACCCATTGGTGAAAGACAAACGTCGGAAAGGATAAGTGCCGCGGCCGGGGATCGAACCCGCGCGAATATAGACTCCTGGATTAGAAGTCCGGCGCGCTACCAACTGCGCTATTGCCGCGGCCATATTCGAAAGGAACGACCCTTTTGGTGGTCCAATCATTTTGACCAAGTTTAAATACAATTGGATAAATACGATCGACTCTAGAGCGTAAACAAGCAAAATGTAACGGACGACGAACGGAAATACCGGTGCCGCTATAGCTCTTCCAAGGTCAGTAGAGCTGAAGCCTAAAAACTGTTGGCTAAACAGAAATACTTTCAACATTAAGACTTAGTTTTCAACAATAGTTTTGATGTCGCGAAGAATCGTCAAAAACGTGAATCAAACGTTTTGCAGTAGATTACGATGATCGACTTTTTGTGAATTTCGTTTAATTATACAGTGATAGCAATCGAAATTAAAAGAATACACGACGCATGGTTTATTTTGTCGCGGAAATCTTGTTCAAAACCAGACAACAATCAAGTCATTGTTTATAGGTAGCTTTGCAACATCCTGCTGATAATTATCACAAAAAAGATTGACGTCTTAATTCAGTAGAAAAACCTTTTTGAGATAAATTTTGAAATCAGCTCGATGTCAAAAGCCATCGGGGATGGTTTTTTTTTTTTTTTTTTTTGTTTTTTTTTTTTTTTTTTTGTTTTTAGCTCGACTGGCCAAGGCCAGCGAGCTATTGTCATGGCGGTGTGTCTGTCGTGCGTGAGTCAGTCCGTCCGTCCGTGCGCAAAATTTTTCTTTTAACATCTTCTCCTCCCAAACCAATGGGCCGATTTTAACGAAACTTGGCAGAAATGTTCATTGGGTGACCCTTTTCTGAAATCGTTTAAGAAATTTGGATTGATCCTCAAATATGGGCGTGGAATTTTAGCTCTTGAAAATCTTTATAAACTTTCTCCTCCCATACCATTTGGCCGATTTCAATGAAACTTGGCATGAATGTTCCTTTGGTGACCCTTTACTTAAATTGTTAAAAGAAATTGTGATTGACACCCAAATATTGGCATGGCAGGGCGGGGCTTATTTTCCGAATAAAATCTTTAAACAAAAATCTCTTCCCAAACCATTGGGCCGATTTCAATGAAACTTGACATGGATGTTCCTTGGGTGACCCTTTACTTAAATTGTTAAAGAAATTGTGATTGACCCCCAGATATTGGCGTGATAGGGGGTACTTTCAACATATAATCTATAATCAATCTTTAATTAATCTTCTTCACCCAAACCATTTTGCAGATTTCAACACTTGGCATGGATGTTCTTCCGGTGACGTTTCACTTCAATTGTTAAAGAAATTTTGAATGACCCTCAAAAAAGGGCGTGACCATACGGGGCTTATTTTCCCTATAAAATCTTTAAAAAATATTCTCCTCCAAAACCATTGGGCCGATTTCAATGCAACTTGTCATGGATGTTCCTTGGGTGACCCTTTACTTAAATTGAAAAAGAAATTGTGATTAACCCCAAAATATGGGCGTAGAAAGGGGGGGGGGGTATTTTCAACATATAATCTATACAAATCTTCTCCTTCCAAACCGTTTGGCAGATTGCATTAAAACTTGGCATGGATGTTCCTCCGGTGACTTTTCACTTCAATTGTTAAAGAAATTTTGATGGACCTCCAAATATGGTCCTGGAAAGGGGGGGGGGGGGGGGCTATTTTCCCTATAAAACTTTAAAAATGTTCTCCTCCCAAAGCAACGGGCCAATTTCAATGAAACTTGGCATGATTGTTTCTTTGGTTACTCTTTACTTGAATGTTATAGAAATATGGGCGTGGTAGGGGTTTGGGGCTGGGTCTAATTTTGACTATTAAATCTTTACTCCGGCCTGAATAGCCCAAAACAAAAACCTACAGCGCAGTCTGACTAGGTCGACACTTTACGCACTACCCAGATAGTCCCTTTTCGCGTTACGGGTCACATTTGTTTTTAGTTTTGTCTTGTCTATTTCTGTTTAAGGTAGTGGAACCGTAAAAGTTCTGTAACATTTCGGAACTTTCACAATGTTGACCAATGTCATTAGGAAACCTCGGTTAACACTGTTAAAGTTTATTACCTTCGAAATCTTCTGAAACTACGGGTCCACCACTTTAACCAAACATATCCGTTTTTACGTCATCGTCGTAGCAAGACTGAAATGTCGTAGGTGCCTTTACAATGGTACGACAACATTTAAGGTAGTGGATCCGTAATAGTTCCGCAACATTTCAGACTACATGAACTTTCACAATGTTGACCGAGGTTTCCTAATGAAAATCATTAGGAAACCTCGGTTAACACTGTTAAAGTTCATTACTTCTGAAAAGTTGTAAAACTATTACGGGTCCACTACCTTAAGCTCTACAATTATGTAATCAATTTATGAAAAATACTACGATATTCTTTTCCAATCTAAAGGGACAAAGGCTTTCATCCGAGAAAGCATGGATCTTGCCGATTTCAACATTGTATACCCCCTCCCCCAACAAATAAAAAAGAAAAAAAAACTAGGTTTTGGGGTGTATATAGGAGTCAGCTTGTTGGTCGGTTCGTCCGTCTGTAATTTTTCTAGATCACCGAAGTGCTAAATGTTTAGCTGTTTATTCACTGTTACTAGTCAAGAGTAGATATCTCGACTATAATTACGCACGTGCCAAGCGTGAATCATTCGGCATAAAACCTCTGTGTTTACCGCACTTATCGGACTTTACATAAATGGACAAAGTTATAGTCAATTTAGCCTAACATGAAAACGCGCAGACTACAAATAAAACTTAAACTAAAGTGACTCGAAACTCATTGATTTGCAATTAATTTACTGCTCAGATCCATTTTTCTCTCTCTTTTTGTTAATAAAAAAAGAAATAGACTCATAAAACAATAGTGAAAAGGCTCTCCCCACACTCTAGCGTAACCCCCACACCCCCCGTCCCACAGCCCTTCTTACTTCCCGCCTCTCTCTTTCACTTTTCCCTCTCTTTCTTTTACTTTTTTTCGTGTGCTGCCATATGACTTGATCAATTCTATTTTACATGTTTGTATGATGTTTATTCTCAAATACCTTGTAAATTGGTGTGAGAATTGAATTAAAAGTTGAAGTTGTAACTCATGCAATGTCCGTTGTCCACAATTTCTTTAGAAATCTTCTCTTCCTAAAACAGTAGACCAATCTTGATGAAACTTTGAAGGGATGTTCCTTGGTTCAAGCTCTACCAAGAACGCAAATCTTCAGAAATCTTCTCTGAAACCACAAGGCAGACAGCTCTTATATTTGTTATGTAGCATCATTGAGTGGGCTTCTATGAAGTATATGAAGTTCATATCATACCCTGGGTTCAGATTTTGGCTCCATCCGGGCGCATCCCTCTTTACAATGAAACTAAAAAATGAGAAAAAAAAAAATAAAAATCTGTTTCTCTGATCAAGTATGTTCTTATCAAACCCCTGCGGTCAAATTCAGGTTCTACCCGCGCATATCCCAGTTTACACCGAGTTACAGATAAGATAAATGCATTTAAAATCAACAAAACCCATTTGGAGACATTGAAGGGGGCGGTAAAAAATGAGCATTCTGTAATATAAGTGGATCTAAATGCGTAATGATGCCAGTACATTATTCTTATTTCCAAGGGATTGCACCAATCGAGCTGGTGGTGAGACCCCACCCGATTTTCGGCCATTTTTGTTGAAATTGTCCAACTTTCAGGTGCTGTAGCGCATTACACAACCCTTCTCTTATTAGCTAGCAAAGCGTCATACACAATTTTGAGGAAGTCTCAAAGTTGAAATGAGTGCAAACTGCCTCTGGCATCTTAACCACTAAATCAATGCATACTTTCGCCATATAAAGTAGTTCTCCCGTAATTTTGCATTACCTATGTCTCCAGTTTCGCCCCCTCATACCTTAAGCTCGTAAGGGCAAATCGGGCTTATGGTGAGCAGTATGGTCATTAGATATCCCTCGTACGTCGTTCGTCATCAACTCTCTTTAGTGTTTACATCATAGGGGCGAAAATTCGTGAATTTTTATAGTAATGTTTGTCAGGTCATTAAGATGAACGGTATGAATTAAAATTTGAAATATTCCATGAGAAAGGGATACCTGTTGACACTTTCTTTGTTTACACTCTAAGGGCAAACATTTAGCGCATTTATGATGAAACTTGTTTAGTACGAGGGGCTATCAAAAAGTTTTGATACTTTAATCATATTTTTTTCGTAGATGTCAACTGGCTTAGTAAATTGCATGAGTGGAATTGTATGCCTTCCTACTATGAATTTACCAAGTTTCATTAGAATAGCATGAATACACTCAATTCCATATCAAATTGAATTGGGATTGGTGCGGCGTCTCGGGGCAAATTAGTGGCGTCATGAACGATGTACTTTCAGATTAAAAGTAAAATTTGTAACTGAAAAAAGTAGGACTTTTACTTGTCCTTTTGGTATCATAGATTTCATAATGGCGCATAGAATTATGGGAATTCTACCTCGGACAGTTTTGGAAAGCACTGATGTCACCCTCTCTGAGTTCGGCTAAGATAGTGCTGTATTGCCCATTTCCGCCTCGGGGGTCCAAGTTAATGCCGTGTCCGAGGTTTAAGAAAGCTTGCTGTAGCAGCAATAGACCAAACTGCTGGATTGTCCTACCAACATTCGTTGTATCATACACTGAACTAAAATTTATCGGTTTTCATCGCTAATATATCATTATAATGCAAAAACCGACGACAGTCTGCCGAACAAAGATTTTCCAGCTAATCATCACCGACACACACGATCTTTGACCATTGAACACGTACGTATCACCGGTTGTATCCGATGGAAAGCGATAGACCTTTGGTCGAACACTGATCAATCACCGACTGCCCGATTGACACCCGTTGTAAAAGTGACGACAGCCCATGGTAAATTAAGCAAATAAGCGATCATCACCGACCAAGCTCCTACTGGCCAGCTATTTGTCGCCTACGGACAAACGATCTTCTTTATATTTTACCGATCAATAAGCTATTTATCGCCGATACCCTGTTACACATAATGTATGAAATACTGATACCGATGACAACCGATCATATGACAGAAGTAATTCACCGATTAAGGACCGATTTAAGTCTCATCGTATGTGTGACTGCCCCATAAGTTTTGATAATCTAATAATGCATGAAACCGGGATGAATATGCGCAATCAAAATATTGGAAAGTAACATCCAAACCTCGGTAAGTTTCAAAACGAAAATATATATAAGTACACAGCGAGTTAAATTTTCAAAATATCAAAAGGTAATGGGCCTTATGCTATTGTTCATTGTATGATGTTCACAATAATAAATTCATCTATTCCCTCCAGCGATTATCGGCAAAGAAACATGAAGAATCTTCATATGAAGACATCGCGAAATTACAGCAGCATACATTTACATTTACTATAAGAATTTGAGTTGTGACACCATCAAAGACATTTAGAAGGGCAGTTGTTAAACATCTCACAGAGATATTATTTAGGATGTTAATGGTTGCAACAATTAAAGATGAGAACAACTCATGTTTATCTGCACCTTTTTATCAGCATTGCTGTATTATAAAACAGCATTACAGAAAATTTTGGGGTAGATAATTCAAACCCTTTAAAATGAAAATTATCTGTATCTGTTAGCATATAAAGAAATCACGAAATATTTAAAGATCTCTGAAACCATAAAGTATATAGAGCTTTTATATTTTGGTATGTAGCATAATCTAGTGGATATTTACTTATTTCGTTCATATTATACCCCCCGGGGGGGGGGGCAGATTTGGCCTAAGCATGGGTGCATCCCATTTAAAATAGAAAAAAGTGGGAAATCTCGGAAAATCTTCTCTGAAACCAAAAGGCAGACATCTTTCATATTTTGTTTGTAATATCATAAAGTAGACCTCTACCAATGTTTTCATTCCATGCTCCTGGTGTCATATATACGCTCTGAATGGGCTCACCCCTAGTAACATAGACAAAAAAGGAGAAAATCTTCAAAACTTCTCTTCTCTGAAACCAGAAGCAGGAATTTTTCATAATAAATTCATTGAATTGAATTTCGCCAGGTTTGTTTATACATGTTCATATCAGGGCTGTGAACTGCTGAAAACATTCAATTGTGTTGTTGTTGTGTAGAAATTATCTCCTTGATGACACAATTCTGCCTTTTGAATTGATGTGAAGTCCCAGGAGTCTAAGAGGCCCAGGTGAGCGTTCAAGGACAATCATGGTCCTCTTGTTTTTCATTAAGTCTTCTACAGTAACTAATGGGTGGATTTCATTGAAACATTTCAGACGTGATCAGTCTCAGACAGAGATGTTAACGTGATATTTTGGTTACGATTCATTGACTTTTGACAGAGCTTTGGTCCTTTGATGGAAAATGGCTTTTCATTATTGACAAGCACTTATAAGGGGGAGAGGGGTTATTTGTCCGCTTTGAGACAATCTAGTTTTAGTAAGGTTGGAGTACCTTTAACTTTAGAATGAATATGACAATCCACGGGAAAAAAACGGCTACTGCAAAATCTTATTTTCATATCTTTAATTTTTCTGTCGGATTTCGTCAAATTTAATATGGACCAGGGTAATTTGGTTGGAATGGTTTTACTTGATTTACAAAAGGCGTTTGATACTGTTAATCATAATATTCTATTAATGAAACTTGAAGCCATTGGACTTACTTCAGATGCTATAAGATGGTTTCAGTCGTATTTTTCTGACAGGACTCAAGTCGTTGAGATTTCTGGGGTATCCTCTAATCAAGATTTTATATCATGTGGTGTTCCACAGGGCTCAATCCTTGGACCTCTCTTATTTCTGATATATGTCAATGACATGTCTGCTGTGGTAAAGAATAAATTACTTTTATATGCTGATGACTCTGGCATCCTTGTCTCTGGTAAAAATAACAGTGAAATTGAGTCGGTTCTATCTGCAGAACTGGAAAGGGTGAGTGAATGGCTTATTGATAACAAGCTTTCACTTCATCTTGGCAAGACCGAATCAATTCTCTTTGGTTCAAAACCCCGTCTGAAAAGTCAAAGTAATTTAAATGTATCATGCAATGGTATAAATATACAAGCTACCAGTTCTGTAAAATATCTTGGTGTTACTTTGGATCAGAATTTAACTTGTGATGAAATTGCTAGGTCACTTGTATCCAAGGCTCATGCACGTTTGAAATTTTTATTTCGCAACAGACATTTCTTTAATCTCCAAACTCGTAAGCTCTTGGTTATGTCCTTAGTCCAGTGTCATTTTGATTATGTTTGTTCCTTCTGGTACCCAAGCTTAAGCCAGTACTGGAAAGATAGGCTCCAGACCACCCAGAACAAATTAGTTCGTTTTGTCTTGGACTTGGGTAGTAGGTCTCATGTAGGAGCCGAGCAATTCAAATCGCTAAATTGGTTACCTGTCAACAGGCGTGTTGAACAATTAACTCTGTCATGTTCACAAAATTTATAATGGTATTGCTCCTGATTACCTAAGAGAACATTTTATTCCCCTGAGACAAGTTCATGGTCGTCTTACTAGGTCTAGGGTATCCGCTGTTTCATCTGATTTTTTTGATGGGGATATTGCCTTTAATGACACTGGCCGGTTTGCTTTGCCTAAAGTAAGGACGTTTGGTAAGAAGACATTTGCATATCAGGGTATTGTCGCCTGGAACTGCCTGCCACAGCAGCTCAGAGACATTGAAAGCACCTGCTTCTTTAAAACTGCCGTGAAAAAATATCTTATGGACATATTATAACATCCCTCTTTAAGATCTTTTCGTTATTTTCATTAAAATTTATTACATTTTTGTAACCGCCAGTCTTATGTAGGTGATTCCTTTAAGGACATGCTTTTTTTAACTTTAAAGTACGCCACTGCTTTTTAAAACTGTATAGTAAGCCACTGTGATAAGCATGATCTTCTATTACTGTTTGAAGTGTGATACTTTTGTCTGTGATACTCAAATGTGAAATATTTTATTTTTTTTCCTTTTAATTTGATACAAATTCATATCTTAAATTATTAAATTATAAACATGGCTTTCAGTGTCATGCCTCCATTGCCCGGGACCACAATGGAAATAAGAAGATATAAATTTCTTCTTTTTTGTGCTATCCTTGGTAATGGGGCGCATAACATGGTTCTTTGTTTTTTTTTCCTAATGTAATCTGTGCAATATTGTTGTAATGTTATTCTTATTATACCATGTTCTGTACTCTTTTACCTCAATAAAGTTATTATTATTATAGTACCGACAATGATAAGACTGGCCGGAATCGATACTTCGTGATTTAACGATTCTCATGAGCTCAGAATGACCATTCCACATAAGTTAGTGGACCCTTCAAAATTCCAAAACGTTTCAGAAGGCATTGGGAAACCTCGGTTTACATTGCTAAAGGTCAAAAGTTCCGAAATCTTGCGGAACTATGACGGGTCCACTATCTTAAACATATGTTTTATTTCAAGGTGACAATGATCCCCAAATCTTTTCCAGGAATTGTTCATTTTTTGCACGTTCACGAAGCAGTTGAGTTACATTTTGCTGCACGTTTCATTTTACAATATCTGAACGTTCGCAAACGTTTTTGCATCCTGTTTTTCCTCTGCTGCCGCCGTCAAAGGGCAGTTGGTAGCGCGTCGGACTGTCAAATCTAGAGGTCCCGGGTTCGATCCCCGACGGCAGCATTCATTCTTTCCGACTTTTTGTCTCTCACCAATGGGTTGATAATCGTAGACCTATGTAAGATAGTAGCTGGAGGCTAGAAAAGGATGTGGTGGTTGTACTGGCGAGAGAAATACCAGGAAGCCATTGTTAGGTGCTCCAGCCGCCGCGATATAACTGAAATAATGTTGAAAGCGGCGTTAAAGTCCATTCAATCATTTTCCTCTGCTGAATAGGCCTACGACCTCCTTTTTTTCAAAGATTTATAAAACGACGCTCCCAGTTGAAAATCCTATCTAACAAATTTTAATTTTCATGTCGACCCCTTTAGGTCAGCGGTAACGCATTGGTCTGTCAGTTCTGGGATTGTGATTTCGAGCTATGGCTCTGAAAACTTTAATTCTACACTTGACAAAGAGCAATATGACACGTGTCATTTGTCTTTCACCAATGGGCGTACATTTTGTAATATGCCTAAGTGGGATAAGCAGCTGCAGATGGCTCGGATGAATTATTGTAGTTGTTCTGGACCCGAGGTTATAAAACTTTTCTCAGGCTCAACTGAGAATTTTCTCAAATTTTGAATTTAAATATAAGTATCAAAATAAAAGATAATATTAATAAGTTGTTATTTTAACAACTTATTAGTAGTATCTTTTATGTTAATACATTATAGTGAGTATTAAAACGGAATTACGGCTTAAATCTTAAATTGAAATTTGAGAAAATTTTGAATTGAGAATGAGAAGCGTTTTATAACCTCGGGCCCTGGTGTGAAAAACGCAATTAAGCACGGGTAAGTGCACCAGCCACTGCCTTATAATAGCAATAACGTTGAAAGTGGCGTTAAACTCCAAACAAGCCTCAAATTTCATTAAAATTAATGTTTTAAAAAGGAAGACAAGATCTAACAAGTGATATATTGTACAAATTTTATGTTGCGTTATGAAATGATATGAAAGTCGAGTAATTAAAACTAGTTAATTTTTTTATAACTGATGACGTAAGGGTATAAAACAACCAATCATAATACACAACTCCCGGATCTGATTAAAAAAATCAATTGCAAAATTCAAAATGATCAGTGGCGGATCCGGAGTGGGTTCGGATCGAACCCTCTCTGATGCCTATGTATTTCATTGCCCTGTTGAAACGCAATTAAAATTTGGTAAAAGTAGGAAAACAACCCCATCCCCGGTTTTTTAAGGAGTCTTTAAAGGGGTTCAAAGGGATGCAAAAGTAGGATTCATAAGGGGCCTGGCTTGGGATTTCTCATTCCCTGCAGCAAACGAAGCTCCAAAGCTTTCTTCCGATTTACAAAAAAAGTTTTTTTTAAAGAGTTCTGGATATTTATTTGTGTACCGCAGACTCGAAAAATCTTTGTTCCTAAAAACTTTTTTTCGGAATTTCTATGTTCGAAGCCTCGTTACAGATGTCCTTGATTAGCCATTGGTTAGTTACAAAAGATGGCCTGAAAATTTAGACTGGAGAATTTTACAATTAGTCACATTATGAAATCGACACTCATCTCGATTAAACCATTCCAAACCAGACGCTTAGCGCCTCGCTCGTTCTTTCCAAACACTCGCTCGGACCATTCATTCTCCGTGGGCGGACATATTCTTTCCGACTATTTGTCGCTTACAAATGTGTCAAGATAATCGTAGAGCTATATGAGATAGCAGCTGGAGACTAGGAAAGGATGTGTAATACTGGTAAGAGAAGAACCAGGAGTCCATTGTAAGGTGCTCCAACCAACGCAATATATATGAAAAAATATTGAAAGTGGCGTAAAACTCCATTCAATCAATCAAACCATTCTAAAACGATCAACTTTTTTATCAGCCGCCACCATAGCGCAGTTGGTTTGGCAAAAGACTTCCAATCAGGAAGTCGTTGGTTCGATCCCCGGTGGCGGCAAATATCTTTTCCGACGTTTGTCTCTCACCAATGGGTAGATAATCGTAAACCTATGTGAGATAGCAGTCGGAGGCTAGGAAAGGGTGAAATGGTAGTAAAGGTGAAAGAAATACCAGGAATCCATTGTAAGGTGCTCCGACCGCCGCGATATAACTGCGAAATTGAAGAAAGCGGCGTAAAACCCATTCAAACAAACAAACAAACGTTTTTATCAAATCAATCCAATCATGCCACGATTTTATTGGCTGGTGTTGATTTTAAAGCGTCTGATTGGTCTGTAAGGACACACAAAGGGTAAGTTCATATCAGACTCGGTTTCGACCCGAGTTGACCGGGTTTCCATCAGAACGACCTCGGTTTCGACAATAGTGATGTCATTTTAACCTTTCAACCTCGACACTTCTGATCCTGGGTCAGGCCGGTGTTACTTGGGTTCCAAAATGGCGTCGAAAATAGTGCACAACAATTCGATTACATAAAACAAATGTTCTCTATTACCACAGGGTATAACGTACCACGCCGAAACCAGAAGGTTCGTGGACACCTGATCGATTTTTTCGATACGGAACTAACAGTGGAGCAACTTTTTGACTGATTTAAAAACCGAAATAATCATTTTCATTTCAATTTTTGGTGGACGTTTACGTTCACCAGTGTTAATACCACGTTTGAACAATCCTGTCAGATGTTAATAGGTTTTCAAAACAGTAGTACTCATTAAGATTCAATTTACTCTTTTTGAAGAATTGTAACCGTCTGACAACTATGCATTTCAAAAATGGAGTGAAACAAGGAGTCTACGTAACTTGTTGCAACCTCAAAGACATCTTTTAAGTGTGAAATCATATTCAATTCTGAGATCGGGTGAATTTTTTCCTTGCGTAGAACTACTTTTCTGACAGAGTGAGTAATTTGCCCCTTATTTCCCAATGGTCAATGGGAGGTCACTCATGAAATGAAATTACTGGAATGGCAACCTTCCCTGACACTACTAATGTATATAATACAAAGGCAAATTAATGGAAATATCGGTATACACATGAATACGGATACAGTCTGAGCAGGTAAGGTAAAGCATTCAGGCCATGCGATAAAGGTTTATGCAAAGGGGTTTTACTTTACACTTCAACACACGAAAGCCAAACTCGAGACGAGTGTCTGCATTTTTTTACGCGTTTATATGAACACTTAACCTTTCTTTTCTTTGAGAATGAAAATCGCGGAACAATCAATTAATACCCTTTTATAGAATTGTTATCTTCACTGGCCGAAGGCCACTGGGGCTATTGTCATGGCGTTGTGTCCGTCGTGCGTCCGGTCGTAAACTTTTTCTTTAAAAATCTTCTCCTCAGAAACTACTGGGTGAATTTCAATCAAACTCCACAGGAATGATCCTAGGGTGATCCCCTTTCAAAGTTGTTCAAGAAATTTAGATCCAATGACAAACATGGATTTAATGGGCGTGGCTTATTTCCAAATATGGTTAAAAGTGGATTTTCTAAGATTCTAATTGATGGATACCAATTAAATTTTACATGAATGATCCTTTAGTGGCCTTTTATCAGTCTATAAAAAAATATTGTGATCGGTTGAAAAATATGTATTTTATGGGCGGAGGTCATTTTTCTATATGTTATTTAGTCGAAACTTTGAAAATCATTTTCTCATAATGTAACTGATGGTTTTCAACCAAATTTCACTCGAATGGTACTTTAGTGATCCTTTATCAGGCTACCAGAAATTATTGTTATCGGATGAAAAATAATTATTTTAATGGGCGGAGGTCATTTCACTATATGTTATTTAGTGGAAACTTTGAAAATCATTTTCTCAGAATGTAACTGATGGTTTTCAACCAAATTTCACCGGAATGATCTTTTTGAGTAACCCTTAATGAGTCTACCAAAAATTACTGTGATCGGATGAAAAATATGTATTTTATGGGCAGAGGTAATTTCTCATTATGTTATTTTGTGTAATCTTTGAAAATCATTTTCTCAGAATGTTATGTGTGGATATCAATCAAACTTCATTTGTATGATCCTTGGGCGACCCCTATATTATGTAGCCAAAATTATTGTCATTGGATGAAATATATGGGTTTTTTTTATTAGCGGAGGTCTTTTCTCTATATGTTATATAGTGGAAACTCTGAAAATCATTTTCAACATCAAAAGAATCCAAAATATCTAGTCAAAACTTTTCGTTTTCTTTTACAAGAATTTCAAGCCTGTGGGGCGACCCAAGCCATTCATAGCTTTCTAGTTTAAGCAGATAACACCATAATTTTTAATAATGAGATTACGGAGAACTGATTAGCATTACAAAATAAGAATAATAAGCGAGATCATCTAATTGTCATTTCTTTACTTTTATAACAAATGGATCGGAGAATCACTGTTTAAACTACACCGGGAATAATTCCGAAAGTTATCGAAACCTTGTAATTACAGGACTTTGTTGACGATCGACGATATATGTTGAGAAACGTATATCTGAAGCAAGATGCGGTCAGGTCATTTTCCTTTTATCGTAATTTTACATGTAAAATTTCTCTTTTCTCCACAAATGGAGGAATCACTCTAGTATGCCAACAGAAACGTCCACCATCAGTACTTTCAGTGCTTTGATTAGTATCACTGTCGAGATAAATGGCTCTTCTTTTAGGAAATAAAAGTAGAGGGTAAAAACTAAGCCAAATGAGCGAGTTCTAGCCCTAGGAGTGAGTGACTTTGCTTGTTTTTTAGTTTTGTCATTAATTTTTTTGTCAAACAACCTGACTATTCTTAATTGCTTGTGATTGTCTAAGAGTATTTATGTGTCCTCTACACGCATACCAAATTTCTCGGCGAAAGATCCACATAAAGCGAAGATATTCGTACTTTTATTGGCCTGGGTAGCTGAAAATATGATAACTAGACACCCCCTATCACAAATTCTGGTGTCGATTTCCAATCGAAAAAAATTCAGGGGGTGTCTTGTTATCATATTTTTCGCTTGATCTTTTTGGGCGACTTATTGCCAATTTCGGTTGTGTGTGCGTTTCGTTTAATCATCGTCGCCACCATTTCAAGCAATTTATCCTTTTTTCTACATTTTTTCCAGACTCTATTCGATTTCAACGCGCATTAGACCAACACATGCAAATTTTTGTACATTGAATTTCGATTAGTCTGAATTTGGTTGTTTTGTAGACATTTTTAAATTACAAATTAATGTCATTTAGCATGTTTACCGTGTACAAGTTCATACTATTGAACTCGGAGCTGTAAAACTAATAAACTCTCACTTCGTGTATTCATACACTGTGATTTGGTTTTTAGTTTCATACCTCCATGCAAACAAAGTAACCTTTTCAATTGCTTTAGATTGCACCACAAAAGAATATCGGTAATCAAGTCTTGGTTACGGTTATGGAGACCTTGGAGTATTTTTAGACAAGTTTCGGGGTAATAACCAAAAATCATCTACATACCCATATAAGGAATTCAGGATGTTTAGAAATATCTATATATAATTCAAGCTTTCCAACTGAGTCTGCAACTGCTCCACCGTTCAGACTGACATTGAGGTAAGACCAGTAATCTTTGCATTTGAACGCATTTGCGATTTTGATGTTTATTTCGTCATTTTTTTAGAAATAAGATCTTTATTGTTACAATTGCCATTTTTATAGCTGTAATTTATCACTTTCACGATCACTATCATTTCAGAGATGAAGAGAATATTTATTGATTTCATTTAGGTATGAAACTAAAAACCGAATCACACCGTATAAATACGCGAAGCGAATTCATACATGAGTGAGATAAGGTATGAAGAGCATAAGCCTATGAAATCAATATATCCTCTCTTCACAACGTGTAATTTGAAATATCAAGCAAAACTTTTCAGATTTAATAAATAAGAACAGCTTTTTAATCGGACTACTTTGTGCGGAAGCTTACAAAATAGCTTCGTACTCAAAATTGTTTTTATTCAGGAATTAAACCAATTTTTCAGCTAATCAAAACGCATGAATCTTAATTACACAATTATTACAATTAATATTGATACTTAATACGGGATGTATTTATTGTTGTTTTATTTTTGTTTGATAGGTTTTTTAGCCTGTGCGCGTGTTCAAAGTAAGAAGTATTTCCTTTGCATTTCTTCAAAAGAGTATGAATTAATACTGCTTCTCTTTCGCAAATATTTCAATTTTTATTCAAAATTATGATGTTTTGTTTTTTTTTAAAAAAGTATCCGACTAAAAACAGCTGTAAAGATGTAACTACAAATTTTTGAATTGACTAACTCTAAGCGTTGATATCAACAAATAAATTTAATTGAACCTGTTACCATGCTTTTATTTCGTATACAATACATGTAACTGACATTTGAGCCTGTGCGTGAGATTTCCAACAATTTCAAAGATGCGCAAAGCAAAGACTCTGATCAGCCTGTGCATTCGCACAGTCTGACCAAAGTCTTCACTATGTGTTTAGTAGATGGATAGGGTCTCAAAGTATCTGTAGACCATCAGGTAGTTCTATATTTACAGTACGTGTCTGTCTACACTACCCAAGAATTGCACCTTTCTAACATTTCAAATTGTTGGAAATGTCACGCACAGGCTCATTTATTAAAATGTGAACGATTTTGCATGATTCTGATGGAGAAACTTTACGGAATTTGCATTTTTGAACTTATCTAGAAATTTCAAAATCTGTTTCTAAGAAAATGAAAACGGAAAAATTAGAAGTCAAAATCTTTATCATTCATGAACTTGTTTGCCAGAAATTGTGTAAGAAAAATAGACTAGTTTTGAAATGTACATAATGTCTTATCGTATCGTTGATAAAGTAGGAAATTTTTCAAAAAACCATTGTTCCACGGAAATGTCCCATGTCGGTTAAAATCGTCGTTTATAAAGGTAATTAAAATTTAAATGTGGTATCATTGAAATGAAACTCTTCATGTCAATATATTTTGCAAAAAATAGTTCTTCGTTTAAATTTCCAAATCGGTATATTTTTCCAAAAACGAATGGAAAATTCTTAAATTATTTAGGGTGTTTTTTTTATCTTTTTCAACAGAAATGTCCCGCCCCATTAAAAACGACGATTTTTGACGCAAAGCTACTTATAATTGCCAGATAGTGCAGATTAGTTTGTCTATTTTCTAGCTCACCTGAACACGAATTGCTCTAGGAGTGCTTTTGTGATCGTCCAATGTCAGTCGTCCGTCGTCCACAATTTCTTAAAACATCTTCTTAATCGATGGGTCAATCTTGGTGAAACTTGGCAAAATGTCCCATGGGTCAAGTTCTAATAAAGTTTTTTTAAATAAATCCAATTCACCCTTAACTCTGGTTGCCATGGCAATAAAGGTAAAAATAGAAAAATCTTCAAAAATCATAGACAATTACATAGACACATAGGGCGGAATCTTAAAAACTTGGTCTATGAAACCAGATGGCGGGGATTTTTCTTAATAGTTTCAGTTAATGGAATTTCATTAAGTTTAATAATTACACCTACTTATGTTCATATAAGGGCTGTGCCAAGGCACATCCCTTTTGCTCTTTGCTGTATACACTCAATGGTATTGATCTTATTTAGAAATTATCTTTTTGTTGACATCTGTCGATTTAATTGATGCGTTGTCCAAGGGGTCAAAGGGACTCAGGGGAGCGATTTAGGACCATCATTGTCCTCTGGTTTTGAAAATTCTATTTCTGCGAAAGGTATTACACTGAAACATATTACAGAAAAAAGAAATCTAGAAAATGTAGAATATATGTGAGTGAATTTGTAGAATGTGTATTTGAGCTTTTAATTCTCAAGCTCTTTTATTGAACATTTTTACGACGGAAAATCATAATTTTATTCAAATTGAATGGAATGAAATAATACACATTATTCATAGGTTTTTAAAAGCATCACAACTTCAGTTTGAACAATATGTTGTTTTGATACTTTGCCATCAACGTTCATAAAATACCCCTTCCCCGTTTTTCAAGATTTCATATACGTGTATAATAATTCTTAGCTATACGGACATGTAACATATTCCAAGACCAATTTGAATCCAATACATGTTTTATGAATGTAAAGTGTTTCTAGGTTTTTTAAAGATTTTTTTTTAAATGAATGACAGACGAGCAATTTGAAAAAAGTGAGGTGATTTTCAGTTAATCATGTTTATGCCAGTTGTTCTAAATTCAAAAAAGACACACACATACACACGGAAAAGTATCATGTATAAACTATAGAGAGTCGTTTTGAGTTAATATTAGCTATTTCTTATTAATAAATATTTATTTGTTATAGCTTATTTGTTACAAATAATGAAAAAAGTATTTGAGTCTCAAAGTTTTACACATTATTGTTCAAGTCATTTATCTGAATAAACTATATGTTATAACATATAGTTTATTCAGATAAATGACTTGAACAATAATGTTCATCATCATTACACAGTAAATTATACAATTACATATGCAAATACATGCAACAATGGCAAATAGATAAAAATATTTTTACTTCTACATTATATATTTAAATCTTTCTCGGAAATAACGAATTATTGGTGTTCCTGGTGCTTTGGCATATCGTTAAAATATATGCTATATTTGCCTAATTCCGAGGGTATTTCTAAAAATAGCTCTAGACAACTGTTATGACGTCATCAAAGTAAAGACTTTTGGAGCTTGAAAATAACTTGCTCATTTTGTGTTTGTGTTGACACAGTCTACTTGTGTGTGACATCCTTGCTTTAGGAATAATTGAATATTTTGTTAAGGAACTAAACATAACATATGAAAACAATTGGTTTTCCTTTATCCATGGCCTGTCAAAAAAGTAGGTTAAATTAAGATCAATACTCGGATGACACCTAAAGAAAATGGATGCTATACATGTATAGTATGTCTAAAGTCTTGTCCTTAAACTTGGAACTTAAAAAATGTAAATAAATACTCGAACCTGTTCATTTTAGAAGACTACCATTTTTAAATTCAGAAATTTCGAAAATCTTAAATAAAAGATCGATTATGTTGAATTTTGATGGACCAATCTCATTTTTCAAAGCAAATTTTATCAAAACATATGAATAATGCTTTCTCAGATTAATCTGTGAAGTAATTTAATGTTTCCTATGTTCCTTCAATATTCTTTTTAATGGCCACGGATAAAAGACAACCCACGGCTTTAGGCATATCAACCATAATTATCCATAAGCACAGATTTTCTTTTTTTTTTTTTTTTAATATTTTTAAAGACAAAGTGTGCAGTAAAGGTAGATCGAATAGAATGTATACATTTTGTTTTAATAGCATTAGCAGTATTATAAAAGAATCTCATTATGAAGTAATTTGGATTTTGTGGTGAAAAACGATAGCGATAAAACCATCGCTCTCGTTTTCCCTCACATCAGCCAGAATTTTTGGAGGCTGGTCTAAGTTCATGTGACAGACCCGTTAATTTGATTCATTTTTGTAACAGATTATTATAATATATATTTATAGCAAATCATAAGGGATTTGTTTGACCCAAACTTTTAAATTATCTTACGTGTTTTAATTTTTAATTCGAAGTAATATAACTGTAAATGATGAACAAAAAATACAATATGGATTTGGTACTATTAAGATAAGGATATGAAGCGGGAATTTTTTCGATGATGAGAGTATAAAACGAAAATAGCTTCGAGTAGGCCTATTCTTGCATGTGCTAAACGAAGTCGAATTGGTCGACATAAGGAGATTTTTTAGGCAATTTAAAACAAATAACATATTTTAGAAGTTCTTTTCAGCTCTTTCTATTGAACAAGAATGGGGATCTCAAACCTTATCGTGACTGTGGGTTTATTCTGCATCGGTAGCAAGTTCCTCACTAGCGTCCAGGGTTCTAGTAAGTACATAGAGGATAATCGTTTGTTTAAGTGTAAGATCGATTTATATTCATTGAGTGAACAACTAAATCTATATTTTTACGTGAACTTATAGCTTTTGTTGTTCACGAAATAAAATATCAATCGATCTTACTCGAAAAACAAACAATTATTCTATTTCTTTATTGCAAAAATGAGACAAAATGTGACATTTCTAGGACATATTTTCTAGACTATGGGCTACTGGGACCCCTGTTCCCCCCCAGGGGGAATTTTGTACACTATGATTTTCTGAAAGGTACATGTATAAGCAACATTTTAAGACATGTTAGCACTCTGGCGAGTGGGGCTTTTGTAAGATACGTTACTTTGAAATCACCCACCCTAGATCCTTATTAATTGCTACATTTTGCTCCCATTTTGTGAAATTCTTTGGGCAAATTGCGATTTTTAGTACTATCTCATATATGATTATTGAGTATGAGTGATAAAACATCCACAGAATCCTGTATGATTCAGGAAAATACGTGAAATATACGTTACAATTACAAAATTGTTTCTCAATATTCGTCAATATAAAGATATTGGCATTTGGACGCCAAAAATATTTAAAGTCAACACTTGTTGGCAAAATTCACATGATAATATGATGAATTCATATTTACATAGTTTATTTTGGCCTGCATATTACGTGTTTTATACGTAGAAGTGAAAAGATTTGAGCAGATTTGAGCGCATGTCCTTTCAACCCTTTATACAATGTAATTTCATATGCAGTTCATAAACAGAAAGGAGAATGGCAGGTGCAATTTACTACTCTGATCATGCATAATAAAACAAGAATATCATTTATAACTGATATCTTTATAACAACAAATGCTTTAGTCTCTAAAGGAATGTTGTTACATACGTTACCTCAAAATATTTTACCAAAACCCGTTTAAACTGTTTTATTTTTCATCAATAAGGATTAAAATTCTTAGGATTTATAGCTCTCAGTTCTGTTTCTTGGAAAATGCATCGGTACTGAAAGCAAATGTGTAACAAACAAAAGATCAAAGATCCCCTAACACCTTAGCACCAAAATGTAGACCTTAATTGAGAAGTCATTGTTATATCTTTGAACAGTCAAGAAGAAAATTCTTATTTAATGCTAGTATTTACATATTGTCTATTAATGTAAAGTGATAAATCAAACAAGTTGAAGTTTGTATCATCTGTAGTATCCCATCTCACAAATTTGGTAACAAGATTTGAGATCATAATTTTGAAATAGCCAAATCATTATGACGTGGATATCCAATTGCTGAAATCGAAATACCTACACCCTTCTAAATCAGCACCGATCTTGATAATCATTTTACATTAGAAATTACAAATACCTTGAAATATTCAATGAAAATACTGGCTTTTTGTTAGATATGGATAGGTACTTTGTGTTGAACTATACCACTGGTGTTTAACGATGTTACCGTAAAATGTTTGTCTATGATTTTGTATGTTGGTTTGCTATGATTATATAGGTAATTTTTGTAAACAACACACATGTCGTACGGAATGTTCGTAATTTTGGAGATTGCATTGAATGAATTTAAAATGGATCACCCTAGACTAAGTAAACGCTTTTCATTGCACTTTGCGCTACCTCTTTGTCTTGATCTTCATTTATCATGAATGTTAAACTTGAAATAAATTCATTTATGAAGAAAATCTTTTAAATAGCTATATGATTTCAAAAAAAGCAAACTCTTGCCAAGTGTCGGTTGTTACAGACGAAGTTGTATTGGGTTCTTCGTATTTGCCTCTTATAACAATGATGGTCCACGGTTAAATCATTTTTAGTGAATATTTAATTTTTTTCAAAGACATGGTTAATTGAAGATGGTATATTGGTTAATTGAAGAAGAGTATTGCTGGTGTGTTGGTTAATATGTGATTATCTACAAAAGTTTATGTGAAGCCAAACCATATGAAAACGCGAATTTATACGAGAAATATACATAATCGACTGTTGGTCGTAGGTAGTTGTATCAATTAAGAATAACGATTCAACATTTCAGGTTGAATAGTATTCAATTCTCTAAATACTGTTATTGCTTGTATGAAATATTTTTCAGTTCTTTGTCAATTTCGGACCAACTGCGACATCTATAAATCAGGACACAATCATCTTCGATTAAAATTAATCTATATCAATACTTTCTTTAATAAAAATACTTTCCCACAAATAAAAAATGGTAACACGTCAGGGGAAAAAAATCTGGAAACTAATAGTTAACTATGTTGGCACATCATTAGAAATTAGTCAATATATGTTTAACAATAACGACACATGATCAAAAGATACAACTATATTATTGCCTTGTGAGTAAAGTTGGTAAAACAACAAATGGCTATTATTTAAAAAAAAAGTCAAACTAACCTGTCACTGCAGCTCATAATCAATCAACAAATATAATTTCAAAATTAAAGTACACCCTCGTTAGTTTCATAGAGATGTGTTTTTATTCTGAGAATCCTGTATTTAACCAGGATAAAGATGTAGGGAAATATTTTGAAAAAAAAAAATCGTACGGAACATTTGATATTGTACGTTTTTTACGACGAATGTGAACACAAAATTGTGCTTTGCTCGAAGTATTTCCAAACCTATCACAAGACTCGCTGATGTGGCTGCATGGTAACTGGGCATCCCCTTTGGAGACGATGGCATCATTCACTTAGATCTACTGTACACCTTACGACCGTCGCATGTCCCCTTATGGTGACAGCGGTTACAATAGGATGATGCGGTAAAGATTTCCAAGCTCAACACCGTACATTGATCGTCTGTTTGTTTGTATTTCCGTTTATTTATCGTCGCTACCGTAGCACATGCCCATATAAGCGATGCCCTCAGAAGACGTTTAGTTGTTACGGGGGATAGTGCAAGGATACATGACGAAACTACTACTGAGATCCACCATGGTTCTTTAACGTGCTCGGTGTAAAGCACCGTCTCACTGGGCCTCGGTTTAACGTCTCACATCCGAAATACAATTAGTTTTGATAGTGTGCTAGCCCGGGTTTGAACCCACGCCGTCGAACTTCAATGGTTTTGAAGTCTGGTGCTCAACCTAGCTAAACGGGCTGACCATTGATCGTCTGATGGCCGCGACCCCTTTTAACTGATTTAACGACATGTCTTTAATCTAAGGGTTCTCTTCGGCCTTGCGATTGTTGTACTTCTGTCAAAAGCAATACGTGATCACCTATGGCGTCCGGCGACCGACGTCCGACGGACGGGTGGCATTCACTCCTTTCTCCGGAGCATAACTCTGTCACCTTATTTACGATTGACTTGAAACTTGGGAGTTATGTTCCTCTCATGATTACGGACTGAAGTGTACAGAAAATGTTACTCTACATAGCTTAATTTGCTAATTATTCTTTTGTTGTTGTTTTTTCATACTTTGACAACCAGCATTGTAACGGGCTTTTGTGTGAGATTTTGCCAACTTGTTTCAACTCATTTTTCTTTAACAAAATCAAAGGTCTTTGGTTTTTGTTCTTTGTTCTTACTTGCTCTGATTGCACAGACACAGTTTGTCGCCTTACGGTCTACGCTTGAGTTCTTAGTTACGGTTCCGTAAGTAATATAAACAATACTCTAGGAAGCAGTTCTTCTTTTCTTTTACAGAATTAGACAGAAACTGAAACTGTATTTGCTGTAGTCTGTCGGTTCGAAAGTCGTAAAGGCTAGTCACATTAGATACTTTTCGAAGACTTGGTTTTGTTCCGCGCAGCTTGTCACATTAATGCTGTAAAAGAAAATTTTGCCTGTTAAAAAAGTAAACATACATCTTAGCTGACGGCACAATCCTATGTACATTTTTTCCGCACATGATCTTGAAGACCAAGTTATATTTGCATTTAGTTTTAAGAAAATAGAATTGATTCTTTACAATAATATACTATATTTTTGATATTTCGGCTAATGCCTTTTACAAAAAAATACTACATGGAAATGTCACAACTGCATCTTTACATTCTTACTGTGCCACCATATCAAATGTTTCTGTTTGACGTCGCCGCTGGAAACGTCATTTTGGCGTATTCAATGTAACGTCATCAGGAGAATTGACGTTGCTAGACGTAATATCACTATTTAGCGCACATAAATTTATTCGTTTTCATTCCAATATACTTACAGGTTTTGTATTTCCTACAAGAAAATGGTTTGATACCTATATGTTTGTTTACGTGCCCAATGTAATAGGTTTTATCATAAAAAAGACTCATTACTAAGATTTTGCACTATCGTGGACAGACACAGTGTGGCAAGCTAAACCTTGTTTTGTATAAAAAGTCTGTGAACACTTGTCGCATAACAGATGTAATTTTTGGTGAACGGTTTGTACGTGTTTATTCAAGAAATTTTGACCATATGTCTTACTGCACAATTCACAATGAAATCGTCTACTCTGGTGAATGCGCCTCCTGTTCCTATGCAGATAAGATGGCGCCTTGGTACAGTGGCTGCAGTCGTCACACTTGTAGAGCCTCTTTTACTGCTCCTGTTTACTGCTCCTGTTTATAAAAAATCGATTAGAGCTTCATTCGCAATAAAATTCTTATGTCATGCGTTTTACTGTGTACACAGAAAGCTCCGCTTATTTATCATATTCAACGTCATCTTAAGCGAGAACGTTGATGCTTTTGACGCCATATAACGTAACGTGCTAAGTGACGCGCTTCGTTTTTTCTTTCAATTATCCCAATGTCAGTTTCATTGGTCTTTCATTAATTTTACACGCAGACAATGTAATAAAACTATTTTATTCTCAAAAAAGGGATAGAAAAAAGTATTTAGAATCGCGATCGAGTTTTATTGTGGGCATTATCTCATCTTAACGTTGATGTGTCCATGAATAAAGTGGGGAGGAGATATATACAAAGCAAACTTTCTCGGGCACCGTCCTCGGAATTTACCTTGTGCATATAACTCCTCCTCCAAAACACTTTATTTATTGACTCACGCGAAAATGAAATTAGTTTTTGATTATAATCTCTACACTTGACATCCTCCATTTTCAAATGAAGGTGTCAGAGAGAGAGAGAGAGAGAGAGAGAGAGAGAGAGAGAGAGAGAGAGAGAGAGAGAGAGAGAGAGAGAGAGAGAGAGAGAGAGAGAGCCAGTAAATGCCTTTTTAGACTATAAACAATTGCACGCGACACATTATCAATAAGGTTTACATTGTGATTTTACATAGTTTTCTGTTTCGTCTTCAAAAATTTTCAAGCAATCGCGTTAGAATTTTAGGATAGCAATTATACAAAATAGCGCGTACCTGTCTTTGATTTTATTCCACAGTCATCCCATCCTGGTAACTTTCTTTAATAATGACCTCGTCATCGAAGGACCCATTCAGTAACGTGGATTCCTCCTGCAAATCAATTAAAGACAAGAATCTTTTATTATGGTCAAGAAGTTTCGTTTTCCTTTATCGAAAACATATTTTCGATTGGCGACTAAAATGTCGTAAATACAGCTCGAGTAAAACTGTATTTACGCCATTTTCGTTATCCCATAACAATATGCGTGCGAGTCAAAAGCCATCCACTAACACACGTTGAAGAAATATTGCAATTCTTCAAACGAAGGCATTTTGTCGAAGAACACAAGTAATTAAGTGTGTACGTTTCTAAACTGGCTAATACATGTAAAACATTCTTGAATTAAAATCATATTTCCACATTGCCAATACAAGATTATCACTTTTGTAAATCAACTTGATTGACGGCAAATTCGATTGTGAGTGGGCATTTCCCCCCCTTGATTCAATATATACTGAGTCCCATAAGAAAGTGAGCACTTTCTATTTCTATTGATTTTTACAAAGTTGGATGGAAATTGTGGAGTATATTGCTACCGCACTTAAATCAAGACCTTTTGAAAATAAAAATCAAATCAGATTTGGATAATGTATCGCATGCTGCATACGCACAGACAGAACCTATATTGTTGAAATTTGACCTCCTTACAATTTTTTTCTTTGTAAGAGCTGTGTGTTGATGTTGTATTATAGAGTTTTAGAAGAAATTCCAAGCCAATTCCAAACAACAGTCTTAATTTGTATGCAGACGTTACGTGTGCGTCAACGTTACACATTGCTACGTTGTTAGGCCAGTTACTCGTCGTTGGATGGTGCTATGGCGTTCTATGTCATCTCAATTAGCTTATTAAAGGTCTTATAGAATGATGACCTCGATTTCTATTGGAACATGAATGCCTGATCAATTTTAATGACATTCTAAATCTGAGAAGGTTCGATTTTGTTCAACGACGTTTTTGGTAGTCAAAGCACGCTTTTGCATCACGCATAATTGTATTGAAGATGTAATTCTATTCTTAGGAAAGTCGCAAAGATTCAATTGAATGCATTTTCAGACCAATCACTCGTCAGAAGCGCGATGCACATGCAAAACATCCAAAATTAATTGTCTCAATTATGCAGAAGATATTTGCTAATTTCACGATTTTTGCTTTCAAATAGCGTCTGTACATACTCTTGGGGGATAGTCATACGACATTTCGTGACGATAAATTGTGTAATCTCAGAGAAATTTAAAATTCAAAAGTGCACACTTCCTTTTGGAACTAAGTATATTTATATATTCATGGGAATGTCGTAAGGCTGTATGCATGAACATATAACCTAAAACCATGAAGGGGTAATGAAATAAAAATCGAAAATTTTCAGTAATATATTATAACGTTTAAATAGCATAATTAAATACTTTGCTTCCAAATTAAATCTAACGTAGGCTTCTTTATACTTTCATTTTGTATGAACCATCTATGTGTTCAAGATGAAAACTATGCGAATCGTTTTGGAACTGCTTACACGTGTACTCATATGTAAATCCGGTTTCAAACTTCATTAACTTCCTAGGCGTTTTTTACGACACAAGAATATTTCTTAGATAGGTACAAAAAAGCATCTACATACCTGTTCTTGATTTCCTTCTCGTTCCCGGGTCACCAACAAACTCCTCCACAAATTCATCTGCCAATCTAAATCTAACATTTTCCTGCAAAGGAATTACATAAACTGATTTACTAATGTAATTATATCTTTCATTGTTCGAAACAGCAAGTCTCGGGCTATTTTGATCAATTATATATGACAGAAAATTCGCGATTTCCCTGAAAAACATATCGTGTTTTTATAAAAGATATCACAAATACTTCAATCAAGTTTCAAAAATGCCTTCAAGAAACCAACACACTTTCTTCAAAAAACCATCGCCACAGAATCACACTCATAGACAAACATACACCTTTCATCGATATGAAATCGGCACAGAAAAAATTAAAAGATGATATTTAAAAATAAGAAAAACTTACCAAATTGTCAGCCATGCGTTCAGTTGTAGGAAAGCAACGTGTATGAGACAAAATCCCGTGCAAATCGAAGAAAGGCATTTTTTCCCGCTCATTTGCAATACAGAATCATAGCAAACCAACATACAAAATCATAGACAAACATTTTACGGTAACATCGTTAAACACCAGTGTATACCTGTTGTTTAATTTCATTATAGGGAAATATCTGTTAGTGCAATTACATATCTATCTATCACACAATGCAGCATGACAGCTAAAAAATTTTAATCAATGGTTGAATGGAAACTTTTTTCAAAATTACTTCGTCACTTAAGCAAGTTTATCATTTATCTCTAATTTCGTGCATTGGTTTGTTCGTTTCCTATAAATGTTTTGAAACAGAACACCGATGGTCATAATCTAGTAACGTATGTTACCATTTGTATGAAACAAGTCGCAATTATCGTAAATGCACTCCAGTGTCAATACTGTAGTCATTTAAATCAAAATTATTGTTTCTCTTTGATTAAGATGGATTTTTTGGTTTTACTGCATGTTTTTTAAATTGTTTGTCTGGAATGTTGGCCAAGTGGTTAGAATAAAACTAAATGGTTAGTAGAAGAGTCTTGTACTTGTGCACATGAGAAAAATATGAGAGTTATGCCCAAGAACCATGAGTATATTAATTAGAATGGGCATTCTTCAATTCTTTTCTCTACTTTAACACAAACTGCATGTACATATATATTCAATTGAAAGTCAGCCATCAATGTCAAACAGGAATGCAAATAGAATGTCAAATCACCAGCCATTTACACGTAAACACCTATAAAGCTCTTATAAGCATGCGACTTATAGACCCATCATGCAATTTTCTCCTTTTTATGAATCGAGTCTTGGTTTGTATTTGAATGAGGGCTTGATATTGATGAAATCCTATTACTTAAGCAATTTATCATAATTCATTTATTGTTTCAGAATGTTAAGATATAAAAGAAGCTCTAATTCTATCTAAGATATGTTTCTTTCTGCATAAAAAGTACTTGTAGTTTGTATCTAGTTCAAAGTTAAAGCATTTTTAAGCATCTTTGTTTTACAAAAATCTTTACTTTTTTAAAAACTAATCATGTTCAAGAGAAATACAATTGGTGTGCACCTAATTGTCCTTTGGAAGCAGCAATTATGTTTGATTTTCTAAAAAAAAGTCTTTTAAATGTAACATATATTACTCTCTTTGATAGCTAAATCAAAATGTATATGGCAATGGTCTATTCATTTGAACATAATATGGTCATATCACTTTTAAATTTTCAGTATTGAACTGAATCGCGCAGTTTCTTGGCAAAACTAGGATTGCAAGCAATATACTTTGCATTCAATTGGAAACAATAGAGAGCTAGCTAAAATGCTTCAAGGATTTTTCAGGCCATTTTAACAGTATAACACTCTTATCGAGATGGCTTATCCACCTAACCATGAATTCCTTGTATTTATCAAACACATCATTCCATTCATCACATCATCCTATTAAAGCCTCTAGCTACTTATACAACGAAGATGAATGATAATCAACTCGTTTGTACTGGCTGATGAAACCTTGTACCTATGATATGGAGTCAAATGCGCTACCAAATCAAATGTGCTACCAACTGGGCTACTATCATGATCAGCTCTAAGAAATATTTTTAACTTTTCTGTACTAAATTGATGGAAATATTGCTTAAAACTATTGTAGGAACAGCCTTTTTCGTCTATTTGGTCATCATTTTTCACAATGAAAACTGTCTCTTATCATCAGAAGTAACATATATAACTTGTGTTTTATCCTAAAATGTGAAAAAAGTCTCAAACATAGAAGAAACCATAAGCTGCCTCAACATTGTGCTTGGAAGCTGCCCCAACATTGTGTTTGGTGCATTTCCTTTAACTATGATAGTGGCTCAATAATAATTATACCTATGAATAAGTGGTAACGTATTTTGCACGTTTTTAAAACCACAATGAGTCTTGAAATAATTAAAATTCATATTGATACCTTAAAAATACTTTAAACAGTTATGGTTTATAGTTGATTTAGACAATGAGGGATTTTACAATAATTGCAATCAGATGAGATTTGAATAAGCCTTTGGTAATTGATGGGTAAATTGGTTACTTTAGCGTAACGTATTTTGCAAATAGCATGATGGCCAGATGCATATAAATATCTAAAATCTCTAAAAGAAGAGAAGCTTATAGAAAAACACAGTAAACAAAACATTCAGTAGAGTATTGATGAATATAACATTTCTTTTGAATACATTAAATTGAATTTTAAATGTAACGTATTTTACTCCCATGCATTGCTTGTAAGGGCTATATTTTTCAAGTCATAATGTAAATTGGCTTCAAATACCTCCAGAATCACAAATATCATTAACAAAAGACAATATCATTTAATTTTACTAATTTACAGGTAATTTCTATAATAAGACATACAACTAAAATTGTTTTATGAAAATTTTATGGGTTGGTTTCTTTAATGTAACGTATCTCGCATTTGCCCCAGTGGCCAGACTGCTAACAAGTTTCAAAATGTTCAATATTGCATAGGCTTTTAGAAAAGCATTGTTAACAATCTTTCCAATGGGGCAACTATGAAAAACATTTCTATCCATGTGCCTTTCTTTGAAATTCAAAAGTAACGTATTTTACTTCCATTTCATGCCTTAAAGGGGGATTTATTCACAAAGTATTGCAATGAATTTGCTCTACATACATTCAGCAACATAAATTGTGGTATTAAAAGATCACTTCTGGTCATTTTGACTCATTTTTTCACTGTACAAACCTAAAATCTTGTCATGAAAATATGATGGGCAATTAACTTTGATGTAACGTATATCACTAACGCCCCACTTGTCAGTGTGCTAACAAGTCTAAAAATGTTCTATATACCACGGACTATCAAAAAGGCAATGTTCACAAAATTCCCAGTGAGGCAGGGATAGACAATTTATTTCTATATTCATAGGTTTGTATGAAATTTAAGGGTAACGTATTTTACTGCAATATCATGACTCTTAAGATGGCCAGATTCTTCAAAAAATTCCATAAATGGACCCCACAATTAATCAGCAACACAAATATATGTATAAGAAGTCAACTTTTTGTCATTTTGACTTCAATTTTTTGGGTACTCTTTTAAAATTCATTTTTAAAATTCTGTGGGGTGTGCTAGTTTAAAGTAACGTATCTTACAAAAGCCCCACTCGCCAGAGTGCTAACATGTCTCAAAATGTTCTACATACCATGGACTTTCAGAAAAATATGGTCTACAAAATTCCCCCTGGGGGGGGGAACAAAACCCATTCTGGCTCATGGACTATTCGTAAAGCGCGTCATTTTGCACGTAATTGCTATGAAACGTTCATTGTGACGTCACTTATTTCGCCCCGCATAGATGACGTCAGATAGGGTGAAATGCACAAAAGCAGGAAATTAAATTTTGATAATTTCACTGCTTTTTCGGTGAAACCATCAAGTGATAATCTACCGTTATTACTCGATAAACCATCAAAAAGAATGAAAGAAACGTGTATATTCATTTTTGAAGTCATCTTAAAAAATTCATGTTTCCGAACCCGTGATTGGAACGAATCATTGCTCTATTTTTTTCTACCATGCAAAGCCAGAGTGATTGACCAAATTTCAATTAATACATTACACCAAACCTAACCACTCTTGACCTCTCACTCAACGCTCCATAATTCATTCTAAACACTCATTCAAACCATTCAAAACACTCCAAATACCAGATCAACAACCTTTTTCATAAAAAAATGCTAGTAAAAAAACAACAAAATGATTTCACTGACTTTATTGAATTTGGAAGCCTCTGAATGGTTCGAAAAAATAGATATCTACAGATTTTTTATGTATAATTTAACAAAGGGTAAACATATATCGCTAATTTTGTTCATCCACCCATTTAGAACTCGCTCGTACTCATTCACTTTCATTGCAAAAAATCTCACCTAGTCAATTTCACGATGTTGTTTACTGTTAATCAAGTGTACATTAAGTAAATCATATGATTTGAATACTTGGGAATTCTATATTTGCATAAGTTTAAATGAGTGATCAAATGGCAGCATGCCTAAGTGAATGAAGTAGACAAGATATCAATGTAACTTTAAAAAAGGGAAATAATGGGTGGACAGAACCGAAGTCGTCATTACAATAAGATTACACAGGTAAGTCGAATTTTGCCGAAGGGAAACGACCGAGTTTTAATGTATTTAAATTACAGTTGTTAGGTTCAGGTCAAAATACTACTTTTCCAGTCTTGGCAATCAAGATCCAAATGAAAACAACGATATTTGACTTAAAACCTATTTTATACATATAGGGAAAGAAATGTGCTATTTTTAACACTTTACATGCAGATCATGGCATATCCCTGTTGACCTGGGGCCCGTTTTACTGAACCTCTTACGATCTTTTTTTTGCGTAAGTCAAAAATTAAAGTTGTTCCTACAGAAGTAATTTAATATGGAATTTTGCCATGCATTGTCTCATTGGAATCGTCTTCTAAAGACGATTCCGATGAGATATTGCATGGCGAAATCTAATAATGAATAGAAACACAGGGTACGATTTGTGATTTTGACTTACGATTAACTTTTTTGTAAGAAGTTAAGTAAAACGGGCCCCTGGTGCTTATTTTGGACATTAAAGACCAAGATTAGCCTGCATTTTCGCGCTGTCTGATCATAGCGTTCCCTGTCTGACTTCTAAATAATTGTGAGACAAACTTAATTGAAAATTGTTGAAATGTCACAAAAATTGCGAATCGTTCCAGACAAAATAAATTCAGTAGATCAGAGATCAAGAACAAATAAATAATAGTTTCAGGTTGCGTTTCGTCGTGCCATGGAATACCAAATGGATATTACCACTCATGCATTGGCTGTCATGTTTATGCCACGTGCAGCAATGGATATTTATACGACAATCGACCGTGTGCAGCCAATCTGGTCTGGGACAACAATAAAAAACGCTGTGAATTCTCGTCACCAACTTGCCCTGGTATGTATCAAAGTATAAAGGCAATGTACCCGTAATAGTTCCAACATTTCGGAACTCATTGTCTTTCAGAATGTTAACCGAGGTTTCCTAATGAATTATTATCTACGCCATTACCTGTACATAACCACTATTTTAACTATTATCTGTGCGTCCGTTAACATACGAGGACCTGGGAAGGGTACATTTACCTAAATATTGGCTATGAAACAGAGTTAAAGATTTTTTCTTTAGAATACTTGCTTTTAAAGCTAAAACGATATAAAGGGTATCAAAGTTTCTTGTAAATTCGTTCGAGCTTAAAAAAATATATGCTTTAACACATTCTATTTCATGCGTTTATTTGATCCAATTTCAAGATCGAAAGAAGAAAACATTGCATTTTTATAAACATATAATTCATGAATGCATTTGATTAGATTGATCAAGAAAAAAACTAATTTCATATGTATATACATTGTTAATCCAACAACCAAAGACATATGCTTTAGCCCAAAGTATCTTGTATTATTCATTATTGTAAATGATATGGTAGATATTTTCATACCAAGTCCCTCTCTGTATTTGAAAAAAATGTATTTGGGCCAGATGTCTAAATACTTGAAAGAAAGAATTGAAATGAGTTGACGTTTTCTTTAAATACCTCCTCGGAAACTATTGGTCTGTATTCAACCAAATTTCCCCGGAATGATCCTTAGGCTAAGCTCTATAAGATTTATTCGGGTTTATTGGGCTGATTATATGGGTGCTACGGGCTGTCGCGTAAAGAATATGTATCCAGGCATTTTTAGTCAATTTCATTGGGTTGAAGTACAGTACCCCCTTTATTTAATTCAGTCACTTGATTTGGTCAAGACATTGTTACTTCCCTTGATGACCTAGGCAACAAGAGAGAAGTTTTTTAACCCTGATACACTAAGTAACGCCAATGGCGGATGGACATACACATTTTTCTGTATGGTATTGATAGATTTTGGTCATTACATTCTTCCAGTCGTTCAAAATCATGTTCCTCTTTCTTCAACCATCAGCTCATTATTCATTATTATCCTTTATTTTTCAGTTATAACAACAAGAACAACAACATCAACAACGATGTCTACGCCAGTAAACACATGTCCTAGTTGTTGCCTTGACGACGAATTCAAAGTGAATATGACATCGGGTAAACTTCTATCTTTGAACTTCTATTTTAGGAACAAATGTTATAGATTATCTGCGGCAAGGTATTTTTGAAAATTAGATAAAGGCAGGGACTCTCAATATACATATGTATATTTAGGGTCCGTGACAATAGACAAGTCTTAGTATAACTTATATTACAATAAGCCTATACTCGGTGAATAAAAAAGTATTTGCCATCAATGTACTTTGAAAAAGGTCGTTAAGTAAAGCACTTTTCGGGCCATTGTGTGATATTTCCAAAAATTCCACGTAATTCCCCTGAACCCAGTCAACCCAAAATCATAAGAGAAATAGACCAAAGTACATAATTTCTCTCTGAATTGCAACACTCACTTTCAGTTTTAAAAGACAATAACTTGGACATGCATGAGAATTTAGTGACAATTTATTTCATATCGTTCGCAAAAATGAGGAATAAATTAATTTCTCTCGGTATTATCAAAGTTTAAAGAAAGACGTGTGATTTTCTTTTTTTTAAAAAAGGGAGAAGAACTGGAAGTTTGACGGGACTTGGCGTACAGAGAAATATAACAACACCGTTTGGTGGCAGATGTAGCCGATCTATTGTTATAAGGGTATGTTCAAAAGGGAGGCGAGATATAAACACAACCAGAGGACAGGCTCAAAGTATAGGCATTTGTTTAATTATCTCATTTTACCATATAGGTTATTATATACTACTCAAAGTTTTCTGAGCACCAAACGTTTTCGCTGTCCTACAGAAGCTAATCTAAAAAAAAAACAAAAAAAACATCCGTGTCCGTGTCTAAAATTGTCCAATAATGTAATGATAAGATATCTTAGGATAACAAACCATGAATGAAAATAAATAAGACAAATTTTGTTTTTCCGATGCTTCACCATCTGCTGCAATACACTTTGTTTTGAAAACACTGGAGTCCAGCATCAGCGCTCCTAGGGACCTTTATTTAAAGATGAAACAACCAGAAAATATCCGTTGAAAGGTTTTTTTTTTCTGATTTAGCATTAGATTCAGTACTGTTGGAGATTTAAAGTATTTCGCAGAAGCATCCGGCGATTATACCGAACACATTTCGACAAGATTATAAACCAATTGGTCTTTGTGGCTCCGATTGGGGTGTCTGTTCGATATACTTCAAATGATCAAACTGAAAGCATTGGATACATAGTAGGCTCTCGGATGGATTCAACACGTTTGTCCAGACAAAATGAAAGTGTCAAGGCGACTTTAAAATAAGCCACTCTGTCTTTTAGCAGCAATATGAACATTTTCAAAGTGCTGTACATAACGCCTGGTGAGCGATCCCATCCTGGCGGTCCAAAGGTTGCGTGCCTGAGACACGTTTCCTTCGATAGGTGGGCCTACATCCGAGGTAAACTGTTAATTCAAGATCTCATCAATCAGTGCCATTTTTGACTCCGTTTCACATTTAATTTCTCAATATGATTTTAAACACAAACACAATGACAAAAAGATGAACCGTTGGGCCAGATCAACTTTCTTGTAGCTGAAGAATGATCCCATGGTGCCGGATGGGGGGAAAATACCCAAATTGTTTATCGATTAAGCGCATTTCTTCCTATCGAACATTAGAATAGCAAATAAACATATGTAAAGAATAGAACTGACATAATTTTCAAAAATTCAACATAGTTAAAGTTCTGTAATTACGTACACAGCGGCAAACGTTTTGGAAGGTTTTCCACAGATTTGACGTTTCATAAACGAACCGAACAGCGTGCGCTGCGTCTATTTAAGGCCGTTCGCGCCTAGCGCGTCAAAAAGTACTTTCCCTAATAACTGCATCATATTGGTACACATACTTGATAAATATTTCGCCGTCTTTTTACATGTAATATTTTTCTGGAACGTCACTTGCACAACAAGATGCAGCGCAACCTAGCGGCATACCATGAAACGTCATTTTTGTTAACATTTACGGCGATTTAATCAGAGACGTCGGGCTAATTTCAAACAAAAGAAACCATGTATCGATTGATCTTTCAATTGGAAACTCAATTCTTTGTTTTACTCATGTCCACAAACGCACATTTTTTGACTACAGAGGTTTTCTCGATATTACCAGAAGCATAAATGATATAGAAATACGACGTTGGACGAGGTTCGAACATTCATAGACAAAAAAAATCGAACTGTGACCCATATTTTTTTATTATTTAAAATTAATCTAGAATTATAAACGAACAGTTTACGCCAACAAAAAAGGGGGTCTCCACGTGAAGTGTTGGTCGAAAATCGCGTTGAAATCATAAGAGGAAGAGAAAAGTGGATTTTTAATGATGTTACATCATTAACGTCTAAGTAAACGTTGAAAAGGAACCAAGGTACTCGGCTATTATATACACTGCCCTCCAAAAGTTTCTTCACACACACTTCTTTTAAAGATCTTTAGCTTAAGTAATTTAAAACAAAGTTTCATATTATTTTTATTAATAAAATGTATACTTTATATCTTTATTGCAATGTATCAATTAAGAAGCAATACCAGAAATGGCAAAATCATGTAAAATCGACAAAATCAGAATAGTTCACCATTTTGCCAAATTTTCTATCAAGGGGATCAACTTCTGTCAATATTTAGTGTAGCCTCCATTAGCAGGTAAGACAGTCTGAACATGCATCTAGGCATGCTATTTACAAGTCTCTCAACTTTCCACTGATAATCAGCATTTTCTCCTTTTGTCTCAATATTTTCTGTTATACATTGTTCTAAAATAGTATCTTTATCAACAGTCATTTTGTCGTCTAAAGTAGCGTTCAAATGGGAATAATCAGATTTTAAGTAATAAAAACTAATCTATAGCTTTGTTTAAAAAGATTAAAGCTGAAAATCTTATAAATAAAATGTGTGTGAAGGATCTTTTGGAGGGCAGTGTATAATTATTCTTAATGTACATAATGACGTCACTAATGCGGCTCGGTCTAGAAAACCTTCGATAGGGTGAAATGAACTGAAGCGGGGAAAAGGCGGGGAATATTTCACTGTTTAGGCTGTGGTTTATGATAACCTACCGTTATTTCTCGAAAATCCTTCGAAAGTCATTATTTAAAAAGAATTATTTAATAATTACGTCTTTTCTTTACAGGCTGACTTTGAACGAATCACCACCAATAGTTCATGCGAAGATTTCGGGTGCATTACTGGAGGGGTTTGCGGGAGGAAAATTTTGAAGGTGGAATTGAAATTGTCGAGGGGCACAAGACGGAAAAGGCTATTCAATGTTGCTGACAGTGTCACCAATAACGGGGGCGGTAAGTTTTCTGGGGTTTTTTTACACGCGACCCTCTCCTGTTCCAAATGTACCGGTTTTTTTAAGGAAAGATGGGTTTTGTTGATTTGAATATGATTGATAATATAAAGCATCTTTGATCAGAATTATTAGGCAAGATAAGTAGAAAGTGTGGCTTAAGCAGATATTGATTGTTATAGAACTTGCACTAAATTATTTGCCATCATTTTGCTCTCCATATACTTATGAGTTATCAAATGAATAAAAGTAATCGTTTATCTACGTAAATAGTGCGGAATATCTCTACCACAGATAATCTGAATATGTTCACGATAAATTAGATTTGCTTGAAAGTCTTATTATACTGCAAAGAAAATTCTAGCTGACCTGACAAAAATTGATATCTACGGCCGCTCCATTGTAAATTCTAATATTTCCTTAATTAACGCGCCTCGTCGTGAACATAGACAAAAAAATCGAAACGGTAATGGCAGCCATGATTCTCTCGCTTCGCTGATAACACGATATACACATTCGGCTACAGATAAAAACCATGTCAGCTAATAATGTGCAAATGAAAAATGATAGTTATGTCAATAAATACCTTAACATTTTATAAAACTGTCCAGTTAACACAGGGTATAACGTGCCACGCCGACACCAGAAGGTTCGTGGACACCTGATCGATTTTTTCGATACGGAACTAACGGTGGAGCAACTTTTTGACTGATTTATAAACCAAAATAATCATTTTCATTTCAATTTTTAGTATCACTGTCGAGATAAATGGTTCTTCTTTTAGGAAATAAAAGTAGATGGTAAAAACTAAGCCAAATGAGCGAGTTCTAGCCCTAGGAGTGAGTGACTTTGCTTGTTTTTTAGGTTTGTCATTAATTTTTTGTCAAACAACCTGACTATTCTTAATTGCTTGTGATTGTCTAAAAGCATTTATGTGTCCTCTACACGCATACCAAATTTCTCGGCGAAAGATCCACGTAAAGCGAAGATATTCGTACTTTTATTGGCCTGGGTAGCGGAAAATATGATAACAAGACACCCCCTATCACAAATTCTGGTGTCGATTTCCAATCGAAAAAAATTCAGAGGGTGTCTAGTTATCATATTTTTCGGATTTAATTTGAAAAATAACCATTCAGTAAGATAGGAAATAGTGTGGAAAAAGAAGAAATTGCTTATCGGAAGCAATTTCTTCTTTTTTCACAATGTTTTCTCGATCATAAAATCACAGGCACGTTAAAAGCAGGGATTAAACAGCAAAGGGTTAAAATATCGAAATTACTCCATCCAATTTCTTAAATGGGCTGAATTCTTAGTGGGCGAAAATTATGGTTAAGTACACTTTATTTTGTGTTCGTTACTTTTAAAAATAAAACACAAATAAACAATACATTGTTGCCAGTAACTATGAAATATATATATATATGAAAAAAATATCCTGTCATTCTATCCTGAATTTGACCTACAGACATGAAACAATAAAATGCTGAATTTTCAATAATTCTTTAATCCAGACAGCAGTTAACATGTTAACTTAGTTTCATTGACTGACTAAAATACAAATTATATATATTTTTATGTGTGAAATGTCCTGAAAACGTTCTTAGAGTATAGGTGATGTAAAAAATTCATCAATAAGAATGTAAACATCGTCCAGCAATATCAAGTATACAATAAAAAGGTTATCGAATTTAAATGGGAATATATTGTGTCGGACTCGTTCTTTTGGCGTAGTAGCCCTCGCAAGGTCGGGCACTCTGCCAAAAGAACTCGTCCGACACAATATTATAGGTTATTGAATTTATATGGGATTATATTGTGACGGACGAGTTCTTTTGGCAGAGTGCCCGACCTTGCGAGAACTTACTAAACCGGCGTACTTGATACCGGACCAGACTAGCGATAGTTACGAAGGACGGGACGGAGTGAAAGACGAGATAAAAGAGAAAGAAAGGGAGGAAGAGAGATATACTAGAATTATGATAGACACAAAGGGATTGGCATGGATTAATTTTGAAAGGGTTATAAAATATCATAGATAAAGGAAAAACAAAAAAGTGTTTTCGAAGAAATTTGAGGGGGGGGGGGGTCGTCTGAGGAAACGCGGAGAGGGGAGGGGATGAAGTGGTTGATTTCTCGGAAAATGTTTCAAATAGATAAAAACAAACACTGGTGTGTTGCCCTTTAGGCATTCGAAAAACTTCAAACGTATTTCTTAACTCTGACTATTTCGCGAATATTGAACGCAAAAAGAAAGCGTTGATAATGTGATTTTATGTTGACTTATGGCGAGGTAGCAACCAGAAAGTAGTCCAGGCCATTTGTGCACGTGAAAATAATCTTAGTGCAATATCAAAGTATGCAATATCAAAAAATATTGCATACTTTCCCCCCGTTCAAATACATAGAGACAATATCAAAGTATGTAATAAACAATTATACCCGTATGTATTTCTTGCTTTAAGGAGGTGATTTCTCGACCCAACAAAACGATGCTGAGGCAGACGCTATCCATCCAGATGTGTATATCTACCCGAGTGATAAATGTACGTACAATGGGCCCCGTTACAGGGCACGGAATGTAACGGCAGCAAATGTCAATAAGGTCACCCTCTACATCAGCAACCAGTTCATCCAAATTATCACTGATGACGGACACAGTTTCAGATACTGCGATAAATGTCTGTTTGCTCTTAATGGCCAATCCGATTCTTCAGTTGGTGGGAAAAATGAGCGAATTTTCGTCGGAATCAACACAGTGGTATATCCAGTTGGGATCGCTAGTGACAGACGTGGCCAGGGCGTATGTGAGGCCAGCTTCTCGTGGCTCTGTGGAGCCATACCGACTAATTCTTAGAGAGAGATTGGAGACAGACGGACAGACGGATGGACAGTAAAACACAAAGACAGAAATAGCTGAACGTGACATAAAAAATACACCAAAAATATCAACAACACAAACAACTAAGGAAAAAAATAGAACGAAAATGACAATTTAGCAAAGATTTATTCAGATGGATTAATTCTATTTAACTCATATTGAATTTTGGAGCAACTCTTTTTGAACAATCATTAGGGTACAACATAATTGCAATATAACACGTATCTGAGCCTATGCGTGAGATTTCCAACAGATTCATATATGTACAATGCAAAGACTCTGACCAGCCTGTGTATCCGCACAGGATGACCAGAGTCTTCACTATGCGTGTAGTAGATAGATAAGTTCTTAAAGTATCTGTAGACCACCAGGTTTCATTACATTTACAGTAGATGGCTGTCTACGCCTATCATTGTTTGCACCTCACGTACATTTCAAATTGTTGGAAATGTCACGCACAGGCTAAAGATTTATTTATTCTTACAAGAAATTACCAAACTCTTATTTCAATTGGTTTGGCATCTTCACGAGTCAAGGGGTGTCGAATCGATAGCTTCTTCTCGAATACCAGAAAAGTAAAACGTTCGTAACCCTTGGCTCGACAAGATGTTGGTTTGGTTATTTCGTGCTCTGTAACCTTAATAAAATTCACAATGATAATTCAAAGGCTATTTTGTAACCTTTCTATTTCGAATGAATAAAATCTTAAAATAAATGCGTTTTCTTTATTGTTTTTCGATGGTTCAACGAAAGATCACAGTAGATTATCATTTGATAAACTCACCGCCTAGCCAGTGAATTTTTCAAAAATTTAAACCCGCTTTCGTTCGTTCTTCCCCTTTCTAACATAATCTAAGCGGAGTACAATTTGTGACGTCATTAACTTGAATTCGTGACTGTAGATCCCATGTAAATGTCACACTGGAAGATCAAAATTCGGGTCAAATAATATTAATTCAATAGCGCCGGCATTTATAATGTTGAAATAACTTGGCAAAATTGTATACCACCACTTACCGGTGCATTATGGACAAACTCCATGTCAGTAGTTTAAAGTTCAAGGTCACGCTGAAAGGTCAAAAATAGAGTAAAGCAATCAACGTTCGTTATCTGTCTAAATGAAACTTTCCCATGAAAATCGACCTATTATGTCCGGAAATATTTGTAAATACTGATATTGAAAAGGGGTTGGTCCCTAAATGACGTCACGACGTGAACTAAACGTGATTCAACCAGCTTTTTATAACATCCACATTGGTACCCACATTTAAAAGATGAATCCATTATTGTGAGATTTTAAGAAACTTGATGGTTCGACTTCATTGCTCCAAACTATGCGCATAAAATACTACCGAAAAATTCCTGAAATTTCTTTTTAAAAAATCGCTCCTCACACTCAATCATTTTCATTCCAATAACATTCCAAAATCATTCACCTTGTCAATTTTACGATGTTCTTAACTATACTGAAAAGTGCTATAAACACCTATTAAAAGTTTATAGCACATAACAGTAGCCGAATGGGAAAAAAAGAGAAAAAATTACAGAAAAACATAAGTTCAAACCATAACATATCGTAAGATGCATTGCTACCCTTTCGAAATGCATTCGGGGTAGGGTATACTGTTGAGAAAGTATGTGTACATTGTGCGTTTATTGCTGCATGGAGCATAAAGTCACACTTGAAAATTAAAAATTGAAAATGTGGGTTGGGTGAAATACATTATAACTCTCGTTCGTGAAAATTTATGTTTCACATAGGAAAATATGCTGATGTCAAGAAAAAACTTTCAATGAAAATTGTCATTTCTATTCTGGTTGGCATTTTACACAGTTTAAATATAGGCTAGCTTTAATAAAACCTAATTTACACGTGCCAAAATAGAAACATTTCGGTTGTGTGACTTTTATGCCATATCATGATTAGGGGGTCACTAAGTTTCAGAGCTATCCGCGCGCCTTCTAAGCAATGTTTTGTTGTGTGTATTTTTTTCGAAACAACATAACACATGTGTCTTGAACATACGATATGCAAACGATTCACGAAAGGTGTTTTAAAAATTTTCGACTTCTTTTTTTTTCCAATGCCACTTTTACGATTATTGTCACTGTGTCTTTGGGCTCTTGAAATAGGGTCGACCCAAGTAAACTATTTTTAAACCTTTAGATTGAGTCGTGCCCGACACCTCTTACATTGTTGCATCCAGAAAACGCTAGCAAGAGATAATCCGGTAGGTAAGGTCAAGGTTTGCCGCTTGTTACGTCCGTAGGGCAGGGCAAATTCATCGGAAAACGTCAATGGCGTTATCAGTATGTGGTTACAAAATCTATGATAAACACTTAATATAGGAGTTTATTGACAATTAGTGAGTCGAAATATTACTAGAAATCGCATCGGAGATCTCAGAGTCTCAAGATCGATTAAGCTTCATTGTCCGTAGTAGGCACAACTTTATCTTATAACTATACAAATATCAGTGTGATAACATCCCGTATGATATTTTTTTATGATGTCACATAGTTATTTTTAGAACAATGGTATAATGCAGTTATTTTTAGAAACTTGCATTTCAGTTAGAAACATCGACAAAAACAAGACAAATAGAGGTTATAAGATAAATTTAATACATAGTGTATTGTTTGAAAAAATACCTAACTCGGTTTTGAGAATTGATAATTGTCTCGGCAGAGCCTCGACAATGATAAATTCTCCCAACCTCGTTAGATATTTTTTCTCAAACAAAACTATAAGTACTTATTATATATTTACATAAACTTCATTACCTCTTCTTTCTTGAGTATAAATCTCATTAGTTCTTGTAACTGGAGACTTTTTCACGAAATATTGAGTCAACACTATACTCTTGTCAGCTTCTATTCCGGTTTGTAATCAAAGAGAACTCGTGAGTTGTGTCTTTCGGATAGCCTGGCTCCCAGGCTGTCAGTTAGTTTTAAAATTAATAAGGTAGACCACTCATGTGTTACTATTTTATTTTGAATTACCTCCCATATTCTCAAAAACTTACAGCCTGGTCAACTCTGCAGAGCTTACTCCCAGAAATTCCTGGAAGAATTTGACCCGTCGGTCAGGTCACAGTTTTACTGATGTAAGATATTGATAAGCCAACCCTAGTGGGAACTCTTATGACTCCTTCATGACCCTTATCAAATAACTCAGACTGTACCTGGTCAGATATTTATTGTCAGAAAAAAAGTTTAGAAAGAATAAAATAGTTGATAAAATCAAAGTACTGTAAGCACTGTAAATTAGTCAACACTGAATGGTTTGACAGACTGTTGCATTTCAAATATTAGAAAATTGATACTGAACATCTTTAAAAAATGAAAAATCGAAATAAAATAAACCAAGCATAATGTTTTTTAAATAGCCCAAGATGGCTCACCAGAATTCAAAGTTAAGATACCGGTTAAAACATGAAATCTATAAATATCAATGTCTATAGATATTTTTAAAGTGTCTTCTTTTCAGACAACTGAAGGTCAATTTTGAATTTGAAACATATGTTACATTAATTTTTTTTAAAATTTATGTAACAGACATAAAAAAATGGACTAGTGAGCGGATAAAGAAATTGTCATTATATTCTATTTTATTTATAGAGAAATGACCTCCACCAATGAGACATATTTTTCATCCAATGAGAAAATTTTTAGGCTGCATAATAATAGGTCACCCAAGGATCAAAGGATCATACCATAAAGTTTGATTGATATCCATCAGTTTAATTTTGAGAAAATGATTTTCAAAGTTTCCACTAAATAACGTATATTGAAATGACCTCAGCCCATAAAATACAGATTTTTTATCAGATCACAATAAATTTTGGTAGACTGATAAAGGGTCACTCAAGGATCATTCCAGTGAATTTTGGTTGATATCCATCAGTTACCTTCTGAATAAACAATTTTGAAAGTTTCCACTATATACATATAGAGGAATGACCTCGCCCATTAAATACATATTTTAATCGGATATTAGGAATTTTTTGCAGACTAATCATCAAAGGATCATTCATGTAAAATTCAATTGGTATCATTCAAATAGAATCTGAGAAAACTCCCTTTTTACCATATTTTGAAATTAGCTACGCCCATTAAATCCATGTTTTTCATTGGATCAAATTTTCTTGAACAACTTTGAAAGAGGGTCACCCAAGGATCATTCCTGTGAAGTTTGGTTGAAATTCATCCAGCTGTTTCTGAGGAGGAGATTTTTAAAGAAAAAGTTTACGACCGGACGGACGCATGACGGACACAACGCCAGGACAATAGCCCCAGTGGCCGTCGGCCAGTGGAGCTTAATAAACACATTTTCTCAAAATGTTTTTTCCATGACATGGGCCTGGGACTGTATTGATCACTTTTTGAGACAGCTCTAATTATATACTCAGTTCCAAAAGAAAGTGTGCACTTTTGAATTTTCAATATCTCGGAAATTACACAACCTACCGTCATACAATTTAGTATGACGTTCCCCATGAGTATTTGCTAACGATATTTGAAATAATAAATCACGCGGTGTGCAATCAATTTCTGCTAAGTAGCGACCTTTGATTTTGCATGTTTTGCATGTGCATCACGCGTTAGATGTCTATTTGGTCCGAAATTGCATTTAGTTTCATCATTGTATAATAATAATAATAATAATAATAATAATAAAATCTTTATTTAACGAAGGTAACTTATTAAGACATCATCATACACATAAATCAAACAGCATAATGATTAGCTTATTTACAATAAGGCCTTCGAATAACAAGATAACATTTAATGAATCATACACATACTCGTCAAACACGCGCGCACGAATAACTCACACTCTTTTTAAATAGCATTGCAAAGCACACACACACATACACTCACACTTAATATATAGATCCGGACATACACATTTAACTTACGAAAATTCATTCATAGATATCAGATATTCTTTTAATCTTTTCTTAAAGCATTTGATGTTAGGTATTTGTCTTAAGTATAATGGGAGTGAATTCCAATACTTCATACCTCTAAACGAGAAAGTTTTTTTCTTGTTTTCCGTTTTTAGTATACAGTCCAAAGAAATATTATTGTTCGTTTCGGATCTTAGAAGATAAAAATTATTGCTACTTAGATTTAAGAGATTTGACATATAAGAAGGAGTTAACCCATTTATTATCTTAAATACCATCAAAACGGTGAAATATACGCATCGAGTTTTAAATGTTAACCATTTTAATTCAATAAAATTGTCTTTAGTGTTTGACATCCTAGGTTTACTTAGAATGATCCGTGCTGCCCTTTTTTGAATTTTGGTTATCCTATTTATGGATGCAGACGAGCACTGATTCCATGTTATACAGCAGTAGTCAAAACATGGAGTTATATATGAATTGTAAAAGATTTGTCTCATTTCAGGGGTTAAGAAATAATTAATTCTTTTCAGTAAATGTAATTTAGACGATAACTTTACACAAGTTTTATCAATATGAATTTTCCAGGAAAGGATGTTATCAATATAAATTCCTAAAAGTTTCTGAGAAGATACATTATCTATTTGATTATCTAAAACTTTTAAATTTAGTTTTTGAGATTGTTTTTTAAGTTTGAATTTTGTTCCAATTAGCATACACGTAGTTTTTTTTAGGATTTAAAACCATGTTGTTGAGGTGACACCAGCGCTCAACCTTAAGAAGGTCTTCCTGTAGGGTCTCGTTAATTTTTAGCTCACCTGAGCACATCGTGCTCAAGGTGAGCTTTTGTGATCATTGGATGTCCGTCGTGCGTCGTGCGTCGTTCGTCGTCAGACGTCAACAATTCAAGTGTTTACACTCTAGAGGCCACAATTATGGACCAATCATCATGAAACTTTGTCAGAATGTTCTTCAGGTCACAAGGATTAACCCTATTGATCATGGGAAGGATCCGTGCCATATCACGGGAAAAGGGGCCAAAAAGACAATTTTCTTGTTTACACTCTAGAGGCCACAAATATAGTCCAATCATCATGAAACTTGGTCAGAATGTTCTCCAGGTCACAAGGATGAATCCTATTGAAAATAGGAAGGATCCATGTCATATCACTGGAAAAGGGGCCTTAAAGACAATTTTCTTGTTTATACTCTAGAGGCCACAAATATGGTCCAATCTTCATGAAACTTGATCAGAATGATCTCCAGGTCACAAGGATTAACCCTATTGAAAATGGGAAGGATCTGTGCCATATCATGGGAAAAGGGACTTTAATGACAATTTTCTTGTTTACACTCTTTAGGCCACAAATATTGCTCAATCTTCATTAAACTTAGTCATGATGTTGGTCAGATCACAAGAATGAAGCCTTTTGAAAATGGAAAGGATCCATGCCATATCATGGGAAAAGGGGCCTTAAAGACAATTTTCTTGTTTACACTCTAGAGGCCACAAATATGGTCCAATCTTCATGAAACTTGGTCAGAATGTTCTCCAGGTCACAAGGATGAATCCTATTGAAAATAGGAAGGATCCATGTCATATCACTGGGAAAAGGGCCTTAAAGACAATTTTCTTGTTTACACTCTAGAGGCCACAAATATGGTCCAATCTTCATGAAACTTGATCAGAATGTTCTCCAGGTCACAAGGATTAACCCTATTGAAAATGGGAAGGATCTGTGCCATATCATGGGAAAAGGGACTTTAATGACAATTTTCTTGTTTACACTCTTTAGGCCACAGATATTGCCCAATCTTCATTAAACTTGGTCATAATGTTGGTCAGATCACAAGAATGAAGCCTTTTGAAAATGGAAAGGATCCATGCCATGTCACAGGAAAAGGGGTCTTAATGATAATTTTCTTATTATAACTCTAGGGGCCATATTTTTTGCAGAAATTTCATGAAAGTTGGTTTTATGTAGAAATTATCTCCTTAATGACATCTGCCTATTTAATTGATGTGATGCCCTAGGGGTCAAAAAGATTCAGGTGAGCGATCTAGGACCATCATAGTCCTCTTGTTATTGTATTTGAACCGAACTTGTGGAGCGTTGCGTCATCAGCATACATGTCAATATCTGAGGATATATTTAATGGTATGTCATTTACATAAAGCACAAGAGCCGTCAGAGACGGATTATGCTCCCCGAATAAGGCATTGTCACAAAAACAAGAGCCATGTTTGACATGGACATCCCCCACCACAAAAGCTTGATAGTAAACTGAAGCCTAATAGATAAAAGATTCTTTTGTACTGTCAGAGATTTACCTCCTATTAAATCTAAGTATTAAAAATAACAAAGGGCAATAACTCCAAAATTATGCAAGCAAGAGTTATAGTTCTGGTGTATTGCACTTCTCCTCCATGAGATCTATCCACCCATAAAGTTTCACGTTGATAGTTATTATACTTTAGGAGATATGCTCCAGACAAAATCTAAGTATCAAAAATAAACAAAGGGCAATAACTCCAAAATTATGCAAGCAAGAGTTGTAGTCCTTCTGCATAGCACTTCTCCTCCATGAGATCTATCCACCCATAAATGTTCAAGTTGATAGCTATTATACTTTAGGAGATATGCTCCAGGCATAATCTTAGTATCAAAAATAACAAAGGGCAATAACTCCAAAATTATGCAAGCAAGAGTTGTAGTTCTTGTGCACTGCACTTCTCCTCCATAAGATCTATCCACCCATAAAGTTTCAAGTTGATAGCTACTATACTTTAGGAGATATGCTCTGTGGTCAGATTTCAAAGACTCAAATAAGCTGTTGTGTTATACAGCTAACATAAAGGTAACAAACATTAAACCCCCTTTTTGCATGACATATTTTTAGACACAAATTTCAAATAGTTTAGGGTAAAGAGCATCTGATTTGCTACTCAAATGTGAATTTTCATCAAATTCTGAGCATAAGACTAAGAGAAATGAAAGAATAACTGTATTTTACGCGCTAACGTAAAGGTAACAAACATTAAGCCCCCTTTTTCCATGATATATATTTTTTTACGTTAATTTCAAATTGTTTATAGTAAAGGGCATCTGATTTGCTACTCAAATATGAAATTTCACTAGATTCTGACTGTTAGACTAGGAGAAATTTGGGAAAAACTGTTTTTTACCCTAAGTCCCCTTTTCCCGTGACGAGGCCTCAAATCCAAAAATCGTCACAGATGCATCATCACTATATCATAGGGAGTTCACATGGTAAGTTTCATTCAATTTGGCCCAGGGGTTATGGAGAAATAGGTGGGGACGGACGGACGGACGGAATTACGGACGTACGGACGGACGGACGGACAGTCAAAGCGGCGGCTATATGCTCTCCCTTCGGGGAGCATAAAAAATAAAATGGGTCCAAGAATAGATCCTTGAGGTACCCCAGATGATACAGGTCTCATTTCGGAAGCTTTTGTTCCATTTTTTACAACTTGAAATCTATTAGTCAAATATGAATGAACGAAATTACATGTGTCGTTTGAAAAATGATACAGTTTTAACTTATAAAGCAGTATATCATGATCGACAAGATCAACTGCTTTTTTGAAATCGAGAAAAACAGACCCAATAACATTTCCATTGTCAATATGAGTTAACCAAGAATCTATTAAATGAGTGAGTGCTGTTTGGCATGAGTGGTTTTCCCTGAAGCCAGATTGACATCAGCTAATCATAAAATCACATCATCATTGCAATTGCACATAATGCAACTGTGTGGTTTGACTTATAATTTTGGTGGATGACCATAATCGAACCTTGTCAAGTTCAGAATGTCATCAAAATTGATAAGAGTTCATATTCCGATAGAAATCGGAGGCATCACTTTTTAAGGTTTATAAAGGGTAAATCGAGAGGTCATAGAACGCCATAGTACTCTTCGACGACAATCTACTGACCTAGCAACGTAGCAATTACTAACGTTTACGCCCACGTAACGTCTGCAGGAATAATAAAACTTTTGTTTGAAAATGGCTTGGAATGTCTCCTCAAACTCTACAGTGAAACATATGCATATAGCTCTTGCAAGAGAACAAGCTGTAAGGAGGTCAAATCTTAACGTTATACGTTCTGTTTTCGCGTATGCAGTATGCGATTCTTTGCAAAACTCTGATTTGACTTTTTAATTTCATAAAGGTTTTATCTTAAGAATGATATCAATTTTATCCCATAAATGTCTTCCAACTTTGTGAAAATCAAGAAAATGCAAAAAGTGAAAGTGCACACTTTTTTATGGAACTCAGTATATTATTTCATTTTAATTTTATTATTTTTTATTGGAATCTAGATAAGATTGAATTATAATTCAATCAAAGTCCTGGTATCAGTGGTATGATATTCTAGGTAGTCAGCAAATCGAGTATTTCCTTCCTAGAGCCCTGTCTAGAATTTAACATCAAGATGACCTTACAGAATAAATAATCCAATAGAAAATAGAAAATCAGACCTGAAAATGTTAACAATCTTGTTATTGTAAGACATTCCATGTCCCTATATTGACCCTTGAATAACCTGCTAACTGTAAACCTGTGCATGGGGCTCTGCAGAGTTTACCAGTCCCACTGATCGGCCAGTCAGAGAATATAGGCTGATAAGAAATTTTCTTTCTCTAGTTGAATTTGGCTTATTTTTTCACAATACTTCAGATCAGTGGGACGGGAGCCAGTCTATCTTTCGGATAACGTTTTCTAAATCGTCTTTATAGGCCTTATACTGATAAGAAATCAGCAGTTACTTTTCCAAAAAAAAGGAACGACATACTCCCTTACGGTTAGTTACATCGTGAAAATGATAATCATCTCAATCAAAACCTTTCTTAATCACTCACTCAGCGTTCAGTTCATTCATTTAAAACACTCACTCAAACCATTCAAAAACGTTCCAAGATCACTAAAAAGATATGATAAGCAAATACATTCAATATAAATATAGCTAGAAAAAGTCACGATTTCACTGACATAGTTGAAATATAAAGCGTCTGCTTGGTTCTTGAAAGTTTTTATAGCGTTTGCATGCATACTTTTATTAAAGGGAGGTAGTATATATCGCTGATTTTGTTCACCCTTAACAAAATTGCAAAATGGGTTTACCTTCCTTTAATTTCACCCACAATTAAAGCTCATTCAATTCTATTTAAATATATTTTCAAACTCACTTACCTTGTCAATTTCATGATGTTGTTAACTGTATCACGTGTGCAATTTTCATTGTTCAATGAGTGATAAAGATCTGTTGCTTTTGTTATCAGTCCATGTGGTCAATACCGCACAGGCTGGCCAGAGTCTTTGCTTGGTGCGCTTTTGGAATTGTCGGAAATGTCACGTACTGGCTCAAATAAAAGCAGAATATGTATAGTTGAATATATTGGGTTTATATTCAGAAAAGAGGTACCAACCAAATATTCTTAGTTCCGTAAGAAAGTGTACACTTTTGAATTTTGCATATCTCTAAAAATACACAATCTATCGTCATAAAACGTCGTATGACTATTCCCAAGTAAATGCATTCAATTGAATCTTTGCGGCTTTTCTAGGCATAAAATCACATATTCAATACGATTGTGCATGATGCTACAGCGTGGTTTGACTTGCAATTAACGTCGTTGAACAAAATCGAACCTCGTTTAGAACGTCATTAAAATTGATTGAGCATTCATGTTCGGATAGAAATCGATGTCATCATTTTGTAAGGCCTTTAAGAAGCGAGACAAGATGTCGTAGAACGCCATAGCACCATTCAACGACAAGTTACTAGTCTAACAACGTAGCAAATGCCTACGGTTGACGTTCACGAAACGTCTGCATAAACTATCCTTTGAAATGACTTGGAATGGCTTCTTAAACTCAATAATGGAACATCAACACATAGCTCTTACCAAAGAAAAAGTTGTGATGTGGTCAAATATCAACAATTTAAATTCTGCCTGCGCGTATGTACATGCAGCTTGGGATACTTTATCCAAATCTGATTCGACTTTCAATTTCAAAAGGTCTTGACGAAAGTATGGTATCAAATTTACTCCATAATTTTCCTCAAACTTTGTAAAAATCAAGAAAAATCGAAAAGTGAAAGTGCACACTTTCTTGTGAAACTTAGTTTATTACATCTGAAGCAATATTCTAACACGACGAATGGTGTAAAACTCATTCATGGTATATGTTAAAGCCTATCTATCAAAATCGCGCCAATTTTTCGTTTTTTAATTGGGGCGTAGATCTATATGTTATTACATAAAGTATTTTCCGAACAAAACATATCAGGTAATGACGAAGTGGGGGTCAATCGTAGTTGTATCGCACGATGACATAGCAAGTGAGGTAATGTTGTGATCAATAACGGATCACTAGCCCCATATATTGACCTCCGTCATGGCATACATATAATAATAATAATAATAATAATAATAATTATTATTATTATTATTATTATTATTATTATCATTATTATTATTATTATTATTATTATTATTATTAAGTTTTAGTTTGTTATAAATTGCATTTTTCAGTTTATTTTTGGAGAATGTAAAGTGATTGTTCCATACATGTTCAAATCCAATTACCTTCATAAATAATTTAAATTTACTTGCGAAACCTTTAGGAAGGGAGCAACTATCTAAATATGATTTTTATGCAAGAAAATTCTGATTTAAATTAATCAGATGTGTCCAAAAGGCACAAGAATATTTCAAACCGTATACAGCCAAAGGAAAGATTCCAAATTCTGATCTTACTGCATTATTGCTTGCATACTTATTTACACCCATGACTGATTTCAAAAAGCGAGCTTGGATTTTTTCTTGTTGTAGCAGATCATATCTATGTTCAAAACTAATTAAATTATCTTTATTTACAATGAAATCTAAAGACAATACTTCACTACAATGTAGAAGTATTGGTTTGACACAATCTTCATACACTTTCAAATATAAATCGGTATTCATCTTTTCTCCTGCCAAAGCTTTTTTAATACTAAATGTTGCTTTTAGTGCTTTGTTGCACAAGTACTTAATGGCTTGGGTGAAAACACCGGATGCTCTGAAATTGATACCTAGATATTTGTATTCCTGTACAATCTCAACCTCTGTTTGCATGTATTTGAATCAAAAACCTTTAAGAGCTCTACCTGACTTGTTGAATATGATAACTTTTGTTTTAGAAATATTAACTGATAAATTCCATGAGAGACAAAAATCTCCCAACTTATTCATAGTTGATTGAAGTCATGTTGCAGTTTTAGAAATAAGTACAATATCATCAACATATAGAAGGCTTGACACATATGTATTATCTACAGTGACAGGATCACATGAATTATAAAAGAGCTATTTAAATTATTAAGGTATAAGGAGAATAATGTACGGCATAATATACATCCTTGTTGTACCCCAATTTTGGTCTCAAAACTTGCCCCTAGACCACTTTGTGTTTTCACACAACATGACAAAGAGGCATACAATTCCTTCAAAATGTTAAGAAATGGACCTTTAACATTGTACTTGTACATTTTGTGAAACAGTGCACACCTGCTAAGGTCAACGAAGCAAGCATAAATATTTTTTAAAGCTTAAAGGCCTTATCAATAATTGTTTTCAGGGTCAGGATGTGATCGCTAGTGCGACAATTTTTACGAAAGCCTATTTTTTCAGGTCCAATAATTTGGTTACCCTCAATATAGGTAATCTAAGCGATTGAACAGAACTATTGTAAAAATTTTACTAAAACAACTTGATATGGAGATACCTCTATAATTGCTTGGATTATAAGCCCCACCTCCTTTGTAGATGGGCTTGATACTGTTTTCTTTCCATGATGAAGGGTATATACCTTTCTGCAGTATTTGGTAGAATATAAATGTATAATGTTCCAAAAAAATGGTACATTTCATTTGAAATCTCATCGATACCACAATAAGAATGCTTGAAAATGGTTATCAGTTTATCAAATTTTAATAAGAAAATAAAGCTTTGTAATGATAAGAAGACTTTAAATGTAGACCAAACAGGGATGAGAAAGGACGGGTAAGAATCTGGGGTTTCTCATTTGCATGAGTCTCGCGAGAAAATTGCGTGTCAAGTTTTGGAAATGTATACATTAGATATCTTGTCAATACATTATTCTACAATTTTAAACACGAACACGATTTTTTTTTTCAAATCAGCTCCTGTAGGACAGCGAAAAAGTTTGGCGCTTAGCAAACTCTGAGATGCATTATATAATACGCATTTAATGTTTTGTATGAAAAAATATCGAACGAGGTTAAATATGATTAACAACTGCATTCAAAATAAGTATAGCTAGAAAAAAGCACGATTCCACTGACATAAATGAAGTTTTAAGCGTCTGATTGGTTCTTGAAGAACTAGAAAATTTTCTAAAGAGTTTGTATGCATATTTTCTTAAAGGGGGGGGGGGGGGGGTAAAAACATTGCTATTTTTTTTCTTATATTATTTTTATGCAAAAGAAAAGTAATGTTATTGTCAATAGAACCTAAAACATACGCCAAAAAAGACGCCGTCAGATGTAACAAACAAGAGGACCAAGATGGTCCTAGATCGCTCACCTGAGTCTCTATGACCCCTGGGACATCACATTAATTAGATAGGCAGATGTCAAAAAGAAGATTATTGCCTAAGATCAATACCATGGAACATTTTCGACGAAGAGCAAGACAGATATGCCTTTTTGCTCTTTGATTCTATGTAAAAAGGGATAACCCGGCTGGACCCCAAAAGTGACCCCAGGGTCTTGATATGAACAAACTTGGAAGAGGTCCATAAGATGATGCAACATTCTAAATATGAAAGCTGTCTGCCTTCTGGTTTCAGAGAAGAAGATTTTTGAAGGTTTTCCCATTTTTACCCATTGTGCTCATAGCTCATATCAGCTGAAAGGGATGCACCCGGGTGGAGCCCAAATATGACCCAATGGGCTTGATATGAGCGAACTTGGTAGGGGCCCACAAGATGATGCTACATACCAAAAATGAAAGCAGTGTGCCCTCTGGTTTCAATTAAAGAAGATTTTTAAAGATTTTCGCTCTTTGATTCTATGTAAAAAGGGTTGCGCCCGGGTGGAGCCCAAATATGACCCCAGGGTCTTGATATGAACAAACTTGGTAGAGGTCCACTAGATGATGCTACATACCAATTATGAAAGTTGTCTGCCTTCTGGTTTCATAGAAGAAGATTTTTGAAGATTTTCATTTTTTACCCTTCGCGCTCATAAGAGATAAAGGGATGCACCTGTGCAAAGCCCAAATATGACCCAAAGGTCTTGATATGAACAAACTTGGAAGACGCCCACTAGGTGATGCTACACACCAAATATTAAAGCTGTCTGCCATCTGGTTACAGAGAAGAAGATTTTTAAAGATTTTCATTCTTTGATTCTATGTAAAAAGGGTTGGGCCCAGGCAAAGCCCAAACATGACCCCAGGGTCTTGATATGAACAAACTTTGTAGAGGTCCACTAGATGATGCTACATACCAAATTTGAAAGTTGTCTGCCTTCTGGTTTCATAGAAGAAGATTTTTGAAGACTTTCATTTTTTTACCCTTCGTGCTCATAAGAGATAAAGGGATGCACCCATGCAAAGCCCAAATATGACCCAAGGGTCTTGTTATGAACAAACTTGGTAGGGGCCCACTAGGTGATGCTACACACCAAATATTAAAGCTGTCTGCCATCTGGTTACAGAGAAGAAGATTTTTAAAGATTTTCGCTCTTTGATTCTATGTAAAAAGGGTTGGGCCCGGGCAAAGCCCAAATATGACCCCAGGGTCTTGATATGAACAAACTTGGTAGAGGTCCACTAGATGATGCTACATACCAAATATGAAAGCTGTCTGCCTTCTGGTTTCAGAGAAGAAGATTTTTAAAGATTTTCATAATTTCACCCTTTTTGTTAAGGGTAAAGGGAAAGTTAAGGGTGGATTTCATTTATTTGAACAACTTTGGTAGAGCTTGACCCAAGGAACATCCCTGCCAAGTTTCATCAAGATTGGCCCACTGGTTTAGGAGGAGAAGATGTTTAAAGAAATTGTGGACGACGCACGACGGACGACGCACGACGGACGACGCACGACGCACGACGCACGACTGACGACGGACATTCAACGATCCCAATAGCTCACCTTGAGCACTTTGTGCTCAGGTGAGCTAAAAACGAGAAAGCGTTTAACCAAAATAGTAATACATGTATTATAAAGAAAGATGTCGTGAGATGTGTTATAACCTAGGGTAGGATGTAGAAAAACACATAGATGGTGTTTACTGCTTTAATAACAAACTCTAACTAACCAGGACCGGACAATGTATTAACTAAAATAACAAGGAGCTATACGTAATGTTACCATAAATAGATGTAGCTGTAATGCTATTGCTAGAACATAACATCCATCCCCAAGTTAGATAAAATTTGACTAAATTTTAAACAGTCGCAAAATTGTTGAAAACGATAATAAAGACAATTTTTACCAAAATGTTTGTGTAATCAAACACAAAAGATTCGGCTTAATTTGTGGAATACATTTTATGAACTAGCCTATAAAATCTGAGCACCTTATTGTTTAGCAGACAATACGAATAGGATACCATTAATGACAATTAATTTGATAAACAAAACATTCCAATCCTGAGTAAACTGGGTGTTACGCTTATCAAATATTGTACAGTACTTTTACCTGACCGAACCAATTTCTTAACATTACTTTAAAACTAAACCTTTTCGAATAAAACAAACACCTTATTTTATGAATATATGCATGATATGAGTATACATGATTAATAATTGTCCAATATATCATAAAACTTTATATGTTCAGTCCATTCACTTTTTCGTTTTTCTAGAAATAAGGTAAACTCTGTAAAATGTCAAATTTTCAGAACGGTAATAAAAACGTACTGTAGTTTATCAATTAAATGAGCTAGATCGTTACCAGACAAAGACTTTAGAAACCAAATTATTAGCACTAGTATTGTTTTCTTATTCTTTTCTTCACTCGAAACAAATAACAGTATGTCTGTTTTTAACGTTTTCCTTTCCACACGTAATCGTCTAAATACTTTGGCGAACGTCGAATCCGAATTGGCCTTTCATTCAAGATTTTATCAGTTCCAGTATCTATAACGTTCTCAAACCCTTCGTCTTCCATTAAATCATTCTCCTCCACTGTGAAATGTTTCGGACCAGAGAGTTTATCAGAAACCTTTTTCATATATGAAGAATTTCTAGTTACCCTATGACCATTATTTTCAACAGTAATCATCGGACCCTTTTTATTTATGACCTTATATGGAACTGGTTTGAAACTTGTATTCATTTTAGATTTATCGCCATTACAGAGCAAGACTTTATCTCCAAGTGCGATATTCTTATCGATCGCTCGATTTTTGTTATCTTGATATAATTTGCTATAGGATTTGCTTTTTTCGTCATTTGCTCTTGCATGTTCATCAATGTTAACCCTGTTTTCGTTGGTTACAACTGCCTGTGGCAAGCGAGTTCTTGCCTCACGCTGAAATAATAAACGAAAAGGAGAGTAACCTGTTACAGTATGAGGTGTTGCTCTGTATTGCCTGAGAAATCTGAACATTTCTTCTTTCCATTTTTTCCCTTCTAACTTTGCAGATCTCACACTTTTCATTAAAGGCTTATTAAATGATTCTGCCTGAGCATTTGCCCTTGGCCACAATGGTGTAATTTTCCTGTGCACAAACCCATTTTCTTAGCATAGCTTTTAAACTGATAGCTATTGAACGGACTACCGTTATCCGTTTTCATCACTACCGGCACACCAAACACAGATAAAACCTTATCTATTACCGGAATCACAGAATTAGCAGAAACTGATTTAATAATTTCCACAACTGGGTATCGCGAATATTCATCAATTATCACCATCAGATATTCTCCCGTATCTAATTGACCACAGAAGTCGGCACTGAGGTTTTGCCAGGGACCAGAAGGCATTTCAGACATTCTAAGCGGCTCCCTCGGCTTCGACTCCTTTGTATTAGCCTGACACGCCATACATCCCTGAATTGCGTGCTCGATTTCAGCGTTGAGATTCGGAAACCATACCTTTGATCGTATAAAACTCTTTGTTCGCGATAATCCTTGATGTCCCTCGTGGCCTAATTTGATTGCTTTTGATCGTAACGACTTTGGCATAACGATTTTGTCGTTTTTCAAAAGAACAGTGTCACAATGAACAGTTAGTTCGTCTTTAACATTTCTCAAAGAAAATAGTTCCTCCAAACCAATGTCATCGTTGACTTCAAGTGTCTTTAATTCGTACCATTTCCCAGATTTCGTGTATTCAATAGCTTTTTGTATTGCTTGGTCATTTATTGACGCATTTTTGATTTCGTCCATAGTCATCGCATTTGGAACCGACTCCTCGCAAACAAATGCAACATATTCCTCGGCAAGATTTCGAGTAGCCTGATCGATTTTCAAAGGGTGACGTGAAATGTAATCTGATGGATTGTCTTTTCCAGGCCTATATTCAATTTTTAGTTTGAATGGTTGTAAACGTAATCCCCAACGTTCAATGCGTAACGGCGGTTGTTTCTTTGTCCAAATAGTCGTCAATGGCTTATGATCGGTGACAACTGTAAAACATGGCGCACCTTTTAGATACATGCTGAAGTGTTCACATGCCCATACAATTGCAAGTGCTTCTCTTTCTGTTTGGCTGTATCTCGTCTCGGTTTGAGTTAACGCGCGACTAGCGTATGCTACGACTTTGCCTTCTTGAGTTAATATACCAGATAGTCCTACTGGCGATGCGTCCGTAATGAGTTCAATGTTCCGATTTGGATCAAAGTATGTGATGACCGTGTCACTAGAAAGTTCGTTCTTCAGTCTTTCGAAAGCATTTTGCTGACTTTCGTCCCAAGGCCATTCGACCTCTTTACGCGTTAGCTTCCGTAACGGTTCCGTAACTGAAGCGTAATTCTTAATAAATCTAGAGCAATAAGCCGTCATGCCCAAAAAACTGCGTAATTCTGACACATTTACGGGTCTTTCCATTTGTTTGATTGCCTCCACTTTGATTGGGTCTGGAGATATTCCGGAACCTCCAAAGACTACTCCGAAGAACGTTACGTTTGATTTGTCGAATTCACACTTCTTTTTGTTTAACGTTAGACCACTGTTATGTAATGCCTTGAATACCATATCAAGTGCAATGTCATGTTCCTTTTTCGATTTTCCGTACACCAGAATATCATCTGAGATATTTTTCGCACCGTTTATGCCCTGTATCACCGTACTTATTATTTTCTGAAATACTTCAGAAGCTGAATTTGTACCAAAATTCAGTCGTTTGTATCTGAATAATCCAAGATGCGTAATGAACGTAGTAATCGGTCTCGATTCTTCGTCTAAGACCAACTGATTGTATCCTGAAGCAAGATCTAGCTTACTGAAGACCGTAGCTCCATTTAGATCGTGAATTAGCTCGTCGATCGTCGGCATGGGGTGTCTTTCTCTTTCAATAGCCTTGTTTGCCTCGCGCATGTCAATACAAATGCGAACATCTCCATTTTTCTTCGGCGGGGTCACAATTGCTGATACCCATGGTGTCGATTGATTTTTGACTTCTTCAATAATGTCGTCATCCAAGAGCTTCTTAATTTCCTTTTCAACTTTGTGCCTCAAGTGAAAAGGTGTCCTTCGATTTTTCTGGGCTACCGGCTTAACATCTTTATTGATATGTAGTTTAACTGTTTGTCCCTTTAACCTTCCTATGCCTTTGTATATGCCAGGATATTTTGTTTCGATAAAGTCAGACGTATTGATAGGTTGCACAATTTTCACAACTCCGAGAGCACTAGCTGTCTTGAAACCCAATAGAGTGCCATAGTTTCCTTTAACCAAGAAGAATTTCTCAACCATAATTTTATTATTTTTCTCTATCGTGAGTTTGCAACTTCCGAGAACTTTTTTTTTTTTGTAACTGAACTCGTCTTCCGAACTTGACTGTAGTTCTGGGTCTGTCACCTCATTTACTTTTTTCCCACGATTCCTGCAGCAGCGAGCAAAGTGATTCATCCTTTTACATAGGTTACAGGTTTTCCCTTTAGCTGGACAAGGCGCTGTCGTGTGTGGAAATTCGTACCCACAATTCCTACATAGATTTGCGACATCATCACGTGACTTATGTTTAGGCGTTGTCCTATGTCCTTTTTTGGAATTTGGTGTCATCTTGCTTTTCGGGAGAGGCTTGCGAAATTTTCCCTTACCTCGATTTACTGAGTTGACTGGATTTCTCTCTGGTTCAATTTCTGAGGCTTGTTTTTCGGAAAGTTCTAACATTCTGCCTAAAGTTAAAATATCTTGCAAACCTTTGTCGGGTTCCCTTAACGCCCTTCTCCGTAATTGGTTAGAACGACAATTCTGAATAACTTGCTGTAATATTTCCTTGTCCACATTTTCAAAGTCACAGTTTTTAGCAATAGTTCTTAATTCCATGACAAATTCATCCAAACTCTGGTATTCCTGTTGTTTATGACACCTAAATGTATAAATTTCCATCTGAACATTCTTTTGTGGGGCGAAATATGTATCCAAAACCTCTTTCGCTCCATCGTAAGTCGTGCCGTCGTCGTCGCCTTTTTGAGCTTCGTATATATCAAAGACTTTCTCAACCGCATAGTGAAGTAACAGAGCTCTCTTTTGTGCCTCTTCCGTAATATTTAATCCAACAAACAGGTTTTCTAGCCTCGAAACCCATTTTTCCCATCTTGTTCCACAATTTGACTTATCCGCGTCCACCTCAAATGACGGAAAGTTCGGTAAATTACTAAGCGCCATCCTTTCACGTATTTTATTATAAAGTATCGTAATAATCCACTTTATAACAAAACGTATTGCGCTAGTCCGTATATATCCTCAAAACATTTAAATCGTTTTTAATCGTTTTAATCCTCGTCGCCAGATGTTATAACCTAGGGTTGGATGTAGAAAAACACATAGATGGTGTTTACTGCTTTAATAACAAACTCTAACTAACCAGGACCGGACAATGTATTAACTAAAATAACAAGGAGCTATACGTAATGTTACCATAAATAGATGTAGCTGTAATGCTATTGCTAGAACATAACATCATGCGCGTAAATTTTCCATGTTACATGAATTAAGCCATATGTTAGTCTTACACCCGTATGATGTATCAAACAAAATGTGGCAACAACGAAAGAAAAATTCCAGTAGCGTCCGATTGCTAAAAAGGCGTCGTTTTTTCAATAGTTATTTTTTTTTTTTTTTTTTCAAAATCAAATTAATTCACTCTTTATTTAGAATAAATTAATAAAAGAATATAAATGAAATGCATCGAAACCCGAGTTTATGCAATTGTATTTTTGTTTAAGTTCGGCATGATCTAATGAGATTATTATTGCATTTATTCGGTCTTAAAATTGTCCTACTTTATCAAAAAACGTCGAAAATGTACCGGTAGTGTTTTTAATGCACATTTGTTGATACAAAACAACAACATATTACTGATTCACCTTCAGATTTAAAATACAACCGGAACAGCATAAGCCATTCATCAATATTTCTTCAAATAAAGGCAATATAAATGTACATTGTACTGTTGGTCTTAAAACTGTCCCACAGACGCGTTTTTTTCGACATGTGAACGTCAGGTCATTTGATAAGTATTTCTAAAATATGCCTCGTTCAGAGAACCAGACAAAATCTTGTTTAAAAGTTTTATTTTTCATTCATTCGACCTTAATAAGTTTATTCACCGTTATGTGACTGTGACTGGAAACTTTTGTGTTTCGTCTCGGATATAGTTTCGCTTATGTTCGGATTTTGCTTTCGGTAGTTTCAGTCTTACTGGTATCGAGAATTGATTTTATATTGAAGGTGATTTAAGAGATATTTCTGTAACTTGTTAACGTTTATTTTCATTTCTTTTTTGCTTTGACTAGATTGCATATTATTGTATCTTTAACAAATGAATGACGGTATACAAACTTCATCCGTTGCTTTTCGCCAGAGGTTACTAGAAACCATCCATTATACGTTGTTTATAAACGGATGTCATCTGTACAAGGGTAGATATAGAGTTGATCCACAAACCTTTCCAAGTTAATTTTGTTAAGTTTCAATTACCGGAAAGTTTCAAGTAAGTATAAACATTATAACCTTTTAAGTGTATTCCCGTTTATTTAGCGTCGCTACCGTATCATATACCCATATGCTTCCAATCTGGAAGTCGTGGGTTCGATCCCCGGTGGCGGCAAATATCCTTTCCGACGTTTGTCTCTCACCAATGGGTAGATAATCGTAAACCTATGTGAGATAGCAGTCGGAGGCTAGGAAAGGATGTAATGGTAGTACAGGTGAGAGAAACACCAGGAATCCATTGTTAGGTGCTCCGGCCGCCGCGATATAACTGAAATAATGTTGAAAGCGGCGTTAAACTCCATTCAATCAATTAATCAATCATATACCCATACCCCACCCACCCACCCCCCACCCAACCCTCGAGGGCGGTTAGTTGTTACGGTGGTTAGTGCAAGAGTACATGACGACGAAATTACTGCTGAGATCCACCACCATTCTTTAACGTGCTCGATGTATAGCATCGTCACGCGGCGGACCTCAGTTTATCATTTCATCCGAAAGACGTTTTAGCTTGTTAGAGTGCCAGGCCAGGAACCCACGAAATCGACATCCATTTATTTTGAAGTCAGGTGCTCTAACGACTGAGATAATCGGGCTGACAATAGGGGATACCGAGACTAGTTGGGTTTTTTTCCCCGTTTTTTGAACCTGCCTAAGGCTTATTAAATTTGAAATATATTTTTTCCGTTCAGCGGTAGAGATATATGCTCTGTTTAAGAAAAACATATATCTCATAGAACAAGTTTTCAATGAGATATTCAACTAATTTTTCAGGTACCGTCGGTGTATCAACTAGCCCCATAGACGGGGATAGTTGATACACCATGTGAGGCTAGTTGATACATTTCGAATCGAAATCTTGTAAAACATCAGAATCACATAGAAGGACAAAACATTTTTTATTTCAATGCGTGCGCATACTGAGCATTCTTCGCCCTCAAACGTTTAGCTTTATATGCCCTGGGTATCGAAAAACTAGAGATGTTCCAATAAACGGCGATCATTTCTGTCCGTGTAAAAATGTTTTCAGTTAAAGCACCAGCTTGGTATTTTTATCGTTTTCTTTTCTTTTCAATTTCTAACTTACCTTATACTACTATTTTCATCGTAATTCCCTTACAAGTTAGACTTATTCAGTAGCATTTTTTTCATTCTCGAACTTATGTGACTCCTGTACACATAACAATCGACCAAAATGAGAGACGAATTTGAAGAAAAATTGCAAGTACGATATGTTCATTTTGTTGTCTTAAATTTTATTTTCATCTTGTTTTCCTGACAAACCTGACGGTTATTGTCATTCTCTCGATGACCATGTACGCAAATGACCGTTTAGAAATACCAAATAGTAGCTGACCAAGGCAATAACTTATGAAATGTAGTTTCTTTCAGCATAAAACAAGTTCTTTGTTGTGATAAATGCTACTTGACAAAGTAAATCAACTAGCCCTCTAGATAACGTTGGGCATTGACCATCCGGCCAATCATTTATGTTCTAAGCCGCCTGTGTGCAAGGACTGGTACAAATTACGGTCCCTTTAAGGCTTGTCTACTCCTCGCCCTTTCGTGTTAATCGCATAGTAATCTCAAAGTCTCTTTGACATGTAGTAAATGAAAAAATAGATGAAAAGTCGGTAAACCTTTTTAGCTCACCTGAGCACGAAAGTGCTCAAGGTGAGCTATTGAGATCGTACAATGTCCGGCGTCCGTCACATGCGTCGTGCGTCGTCCACAATTTTCTTTAAACATCTCCTAAACCAGTGGGCCAATCTTGATGAAACTTGGCAGGGATGTTCCTAGGGTCAAGCTCTACCAAAGTTGTTCAAATAAATGAAATCCACCCTTAACTATTCCTTTACCCTCAACAAAAAGGGTGAAAATATGAAAATCTTCAAAAATCTTCTTCTCTGAAACCAGAAGGCAGGCAGCTTTCATATTTGGTATGGAGCATCGTCTAATGGACCTCTACCAAGTTTGTTCATATCAAAACCCTGAGGTCATATTTGGGCTCCACTACTTTTTACATAGAATCAAAAAGCGAAAAATCTTAAAAAATCTTCTTCTCTGAAACCAGATGGCAGACAGCTTTAATATTTGGTATGTAGCATCACCTTGTGTGCCTCTACCAAGTTTGTTCATATTAAGACCCTGGGGTCATATTTGGGCTTTGCCCGGGCGCATCCCTTTTAGCTCTTCTAAGCACGAAGGGTAAAAGATGAAAATCTTCAAAAATCTTCTTCTCTGAAACCAGAAGGCAGACAGCTTTCATATTTGGAATGTAGCATCGTCTAATGGACCTCTACCAAGTTTGTTCATATCAAAACCCTGAGGTCATATTTGGGCTCCACCCGGGCGAACTCTTTTTACATAGAATCAAAGTGCGAAAAGCTTTTAAAATCTTCTTTTCCGAAACCAGAGGGCACACAGCTTTCATATTTGGCATCATCTAATGGGCCCCTACCAAGTTTGTTCATATCAAGACCCTGGGTCATATTTGGGCTCCACTCCGGCGGGCACATCCATTTTAGCTCATCTGAGCATGATGGATGAATATAGGAAAACCTTCAAAAATCTTCGTCTCTGAAACCAGATGGTAGACAGCTTTCATATTTAGTTTGTAGCATCATCTAATGGGCCTCTATCAAGTTTGTTCATATCAAGACCCTGGGGTCACATTTGGGCTCCACCCGGGTGCATCCCATTTTACATAGAATCAAAGAGCGAAAGGGCATATCTGTCTTGCTTTTGGCTGAAAACATTCCATAGTATTGGTCTTATGTAGAAATTATCTCCTTGTTGACATCTGCCTATTTAATTGATGTGACGTCCCAGGGGTCAAAGAGACACAGGTGAGCGATCTAGGACCATCATGGTCCTCTTGTAACTTTAGGAAGGTAGTCATAAATTATATGCTACAAATGACAATGAAAATCCACAGTTTAGTAACAAAACTATTAAAAAAGATTCTAGATAGCAATATATACGAAACGATTGTTTTTCACGGTCTATAAAAGAGCGAGCACAACGCCTCGGATTACCTAGGTCTTCAAATTGCAGTGCTCAGGCACTCAGGCCCGCCGTATGTTATCATACTAAGCAATTGCCCCGGTCTCCCCCATAGGCGTATCTAGGACTTTGATACAACTAAAGAATATATAAGATAACGACGATTTGGGATCTGTGACAAAAAAGATGAATGCCTTACGTCCATTCCCTTTTTTATATTTGGGCGTTGGTGAATAATCAAAACATCGTAACTACAGCTTGAATAAGATCATTTATCTACGATATTTTTCAACAGAGGATTATTCCTCTTATGCACTAGCGTAAATTGCGTAATGGGAGTTACGCCCTTGTCCCCTATATATTTTTAGACTATCTATTTCATCACTCGATAACTTTGCCCAACGATTCACTGCCGTAAGTTCAGCGTTTTCCTCGCGGGATCACTGAGAAACGAACAAAAAAGTGCCTTTAAAACCATTGCGATGGACCCCTCTAAAAAATTTGTTCAATTAAAAAATTAAATGTAACAATGACGAATTGTATGTATAATTCAACCTTAAATCCATAATAATTTGTTCGTTTAACTTGCAACGTAAAACGACTCGCCAATCGAACAGTCCAATTTTAATCGCAATTTCTTGGCCTGTGCTTTTGATGAGAAAATTTTAAAGTATTCCGAATTATTGTAAATGTCAAATAAGTGACGTGGTGAAAATAGAAAAGTTGCCTACAAATAATTGAATGAGGATCCCTTGAAAACAACCACCTGATTAACGTGCTCGAAAGGTCTGTTTAATCAAAGATCTGCACATTCCTCGCATGCCTTACATACATCATCTTGTAACATCTGTACTAGTTCAGGGTCGCAAGACATCATCGTCTTCTATAATTCCCTTGTAAAACCAGTTCTTATCCGGTAGGGTATTAAATTGCGCATTCCCCATATACTTGTCTAGGCGGTTTTTAAAGGCATTCACAGATGGTGCTTGAACAATGATTTTAGTTTTTTATGATAAAATCAACAACTTATCAGGCTGACGAGACGGCTACGACACTAGCATGTCGCTCTACCAATTAAGGTGTTAAATGAGTGTTTCAACTGTACTGATTCTTGTTTAGGGCCTTGGTAGTATGTGTCCTTCATAAGGCTGTGTGCTATAGTTGCAGTTGGGAGTGGTTCTGGTCTTGTCTGCACCTTGTCACCTCAGACCACCTCAAGATTGCCCAGATACTGGATAGACTGGTTCCTCATATCACTCCCATAAGTCGCTTTCACAACACAACTGAGCTAACCAGGCACCTGGTCATGAGTCTACACAATGTGGATCACTACACTGGGGTACGGACAAAACCCCACCAGGACAAAACCCCACCAGACAAAACCCCACCGGACAAAACCCCACCAGGACAAAACCCCACCACTGTATTTGGCAAGTAGGACAAAACCCAACCAATTTCATATTAATAATTAAGTGAAATCTTTATTGATTTAAATATGTTTACATACAATTATTGGAATATAATCATTTAGACGTAAATATTTCCTTTAAAATCTCTTATTATTATTATTATTTTCTTCTGATTTTGACTCCCCCTCCTTTGTTACTATGTTGCAACTTTGCGAAAATTGTAGTTACAAACTTTTAGAAAGTTCCATTTCTTTTAAACTATAAAATAGTAAACATATTGTTTTACAGTTGATTTTCTATCTGTCCAAGATAAGCATCACATGAGGACTGTCAAACTTAGGGTACCTGGTACAATCTCCAATGGGGGGCAATCATCTTTTCCGACTATTTGTTGGATAGTAGCTGGATGCTATGAATGGATGTAATGGTAGTACTAGTGTGAGGAATACCATGAATCTATTGTTAGGCACTCCAGCCGCATCAATATGGTTGAAAGATTGCTATAATCAGTGTACAATCTCATTTAAATAAAAAAATCAGTTAAAGGGCAGATTGTTTTTCGCAATATTTTAAACCTTATGCTTAATTGTCCCTTTCAATACTCTTTAAAATGGTATTATAGGAATGGATTAATACACTCTTATATTTCACTTACACATTTAACACTTACACTATAATATATATTGGTGGGGTTTTGTCCTGGTGGGGTTTTGTCCCGGTGGGGTTTTGTCCTGGTGGTAGGGGTGTAACAATAGGTCGAACTATCGCTGTATCGTGATAGTTTACCTTGCACTAGCAATAGGTTGATAGCATTTTTTCAAGTCAATAGACATCGCAATAGTTTCTCTGACTATCGATAGTTTACAATAGTTTTTTTGATAAAGAAAGTAGAGCTAAATGTAGAAACAATGCTGCTTTTCTGCTTCATCAATATATAAATATTAAACTTTCACATATTTCCAGTCATTGTCCACCATTTTTATGAAAAGTTATACAATGACATTGTTCTATTAACAACTTGTATAACTTTTCATAAAATTGGTGGACAATGACTGGAAATATGTGAAAGTTTAATATTTATATTTTGATTTCTTGATAAAGGCTTATAGCCGAAATATTGAAACAGAGTAAAACTATTATGGTTAAAAATCTTAATTAGAATTGTGAAATTCAAGCAGTGGGACTGCCCCTTTTGGGTGAATTATTTGAGCATCAACCCCTGCCCCTGATGCGGCAACACTGTGGCTGCAAAATCAATATTTCCTCCTGCAATCGCTTATATCAATCTGACTCTTATTTAGGGTACAAAAAGATTGATCACTGTCTGTCTATCTTTCTGTCTGTTTGTCAGTCAGTCCATCCATCTTTCCATAATTGTTAATTGTCTTCTCCTCCTAAAGTACTTGACAGAATTCAATCAAGTTGTAATGGATGCACTCATTGTGAGTTTGTATTTATTTTCAAAATATTAATAATTCAACTTTTCTGGTCTTTAAGAAAAATTGAAAGTCATGTGTATAGAATAAGATCAGAATACACATTTGTGTAGACTGATCTTTGTATACATATACACTCATGTCGGGTAATCCTGCGCGTCGTCTAAAGCTGTGCAGCTATATGACGTTATGTAAATTAAGAAAATGGCCGCTAAACATAAAAGCAGAACAACCTATTTTTCATACTCAAAATTCAATTGATTGCACCATTTTAAACAAAAAGTTCATGTGAGTATTTTAAAGCAAAAAGATTCCTGTTTTAGTCTAAGTGTTTTTCATTTTAATTTGAACAGAGTATGGACATTAATTTTAGACCTTCCTCGACTGCGCAGGTTTAGCCGACGAAAACTGCTTTGATAATACATGACGGTGCCTCTTTTCATCACCGGATTGTGTAATTCTAGTGACATTTTGTTCTAGATAAATAGTCTTTTACACAACCAAAATGGTAAACGAGTACAGTTGTGTATTGATTTTTTTTGTACAACCGATATCTTTACACGAATTCTGTACTTAACATTCCTAAGTGCGCAGGATTAGCTGACAGCACTGTATACCTCCTTCTAAAGATGAAATCTTTAGGGCTCAGCATGACTAGGGTTAAGTTTGAGAGGGTGGACAATTCTAAAAACTGGAGAAAAAGATAAAGATTTTTTTTTCAGGTATGGCAGGAAATGGAATAGAAAACAACCCATTTGCAGCACTGTTTCCAACTATTGACCATGCTCAGCTGTTTGCAAGTAAACAGGAACAGAAGAAAACGGGTACTTATCATTTTCCAATCAGTAAATTAATTACACTTCAATGTGGCTTCTTCGATATTCTCTGTAAAAAAAAATCTGCCCTTCCCAATAGTTTGTATAAAATTTATGTAGACTAAGATTCCCAGGTCAAAGAAGCAATATAGCCCTGTATTCTGGATGAAAACATCTGTGCGAAACATTTTCAAAATGAAATGCCCCCCTTTACATTATGTACATACAGGCATAGTGGGATATCATTTCAAATTGTTTGCAAATATTTTCGCGTCCATAAAGCAGGGCAGTTCCTATGGTTTAAATGAAGAACATGTTACTGGATTGTAAAGTTTGTAAAGACTTTGAATTGAAACAGGGCTAAGAGTTTTATCTTTTGCAGCAGTAGACCCTGGATATCTGTAAAGGGGATTCATATATACAAATGCAGGGTTCCTTTTCCTAGTATTACCCAATTTAACCCTTATCCTGCTGAATTTAATTTTTGTTTGAACAAGTTTCCTTTCTTTTGGTTATTTAAACAAACCTGGCAGCCTCAAGATATTTTCAACAAAAATCAGGTATGCAGGCTGTATGTAATAGTTATAGTTCATTTCTGGCAATTTAAGCGATATAACCTAAGCGGAGCGTTAGCGGAGCGCAAGGTTATACGTGTATATTGTCAGAATATGAACTATAACTGTTTTACCGATCGACTTATTTTTTCATCAAATAACGCCAGGTCAAATGAGCTGCGCATCAATCAATGATGTCAGTCAATTTTGTTGCGTCATACATTCTTCAATCAAATCGAGGTAAACAAAAAGTGGGAGGAGCGATTTAATTTATATTGGGTTTCTGTAATTATTTTGTCATTTGGCGAGACAAATTAGTTGAGAACGTTTGGTGAACACAACCTCGTTGTTGCTGCTAGTGGATTTTGTATTCTTTTTAGTTAGTTTTTTGCAGACATAATGCTTCCCTTTTGGGAATTGGTATCGCATATTCAGCCTCGCACTGGTAGCGAGTTGGATTATCATTCAAAAGGTCCCGGGTTCGATCCCCGACGGCGGCACTCATCCTTTCCGACTAGTAGTCTCCCACCTATAGGTCGATAATCGTAGACCTATGTCGGATAGCAGCTGGAGGGTAGGAAATGAATGGTAGTACCAGGAATTCATTGTTTGGTGCTCCATGCAGCCGCAGAGGTATAACTGAAAGATTGTTAAAAGCAGTGTGAAAACCCCATACAAACAAAACAAAACAAACAAACAAAGAAAAAATAACCACGGCATATTCAATATCCATTATATAATGCTTGCAACTAGACGTAAGTTAATAACATTCATTGAAAATTTAGGAAGCTTAACATCTAACTGATAAAACTGGGATTTTTATGCAGTCAGACTTTTGTATGACTTGCATATAGTCATATACCCATACGTCACAGTAAAACGGGTCACGTTGCCTTCGATATTGGTCAGCTATCATAGGCCTAACATGCTTTGAATCACTTTCTTTCCGCAAATATTCTTATACCTAGAATCCTTGAAGTAAATCTAGGCATTTTATTTATTTATTTATTTATTTATTTATTTATTTATTTTATTTATTTATTTTATTTATTTATTTATTTATTTATTTGTTTGTTTGTTTGTTTGTTTGTTTGTTTGTTTGTTTGTTTGTTTGTTTGTTTGTTTGTTTGTTTGTTTGTTTGTTTGTTTATTTATTTATTTATTTATTTATTTATTTTATTTATTTATTTATTTATTTATTTATTTATTTATTTATTTTCATTGGAACGTTTGATTGCATTTTGTTAAGATTAGGACTCTGAGAACTACTAAATTAAAATGTCGTTCAAAAGATCCAGAGTATTCATTTTAAAAAGGAAGCAAGATTTTTATATCGTTTCAACCCTGTTGTCTTTTCTTTTTTATGTCAATGTGAGAAAGTGGAGTATAGAAAGGTTTGGTTCGAGCAAACTCGTCGATGTCATTTTTGCTGCTGTATACCCCATGTAGATTAATATTTTATTTTCAGAATCATTGATTTATCAGCTAAATCTTCTATTGACAGATAATACAGACAAATTACTCTAGAATTTTCTCCTCCTTTTAGTGAGTAATTGTGTATATGCACAATTCAAAAAAACATTCATAGTACTTTTTTTATATATATACATGTATATATATTCGATTACAAGTTAAGGGTCTTTCGGGACTTTTTATCAGACAAGATTATGACGTCACTGTCTGGTTTTGAATTTAGTCCCCGCCCTTTATGACCTAAAGTCACGTAGCTCACTTATTCGAGCAGATCGTCAGGTTACGGGATATATTTTTTGAATTTCAAACGAAATAGCGGTCTTTCATTGGAGGAAAAAATAGGGCGATTGGTAAATACTAACATTAGACTGCACAACTGTGCAGGCTGATCTTAGTTTATACTGCCTCCCAATTTTAGGTTTAAGTTGAAATTCTTTACATGAATGAATTTTGCTTTAGAGTGGGGTTCATTTGAACCCCTCTGAATCCTGCACTGATTTAGTCAGGGGTTAAAGTAAAGGGGGGTGAGGGAAAATAACCCCTAACACCCTCCCCCTTCTTAGGCCCAATGTATTCATGCAGAATTTCAAAAGTAACCCATTTGCTGTTCACAACATATTCCTGTTATGAACAAAAAGTTTGGCAGAGAGTATAGGC